>OZ032121.1:4830928-5153428 GCA_964026355.1 Pseudorhiza aurosa
CATCCTATTATCGGATGAAGTTACATGCAGCTTCTGGAAATTTAAAAGAGAGTGGCATCTAGAGCTGGTCTTATGCATGAAGAAATGGGAACTGTTAGTGCTAGGAAGGCACCAAATCGCAAAGCCCCAGCAATCAGTTCCATAGAATTGGTTAATATGGCTACTGAAGGAACGATATCAAGCAGCGCTATTGCGACTCTATTGAATATGGGTAGAGAGAAGAAACGAAGAGAAGACGAATGATAAAGAGAAGGAGAAGAACAAGGGAAGAGGGAGATGGAGGAAGAGAAAAATGTGAAATGTCCAGATTAGAAAACAAGGATGAGGAGGGGGAAAAAGATCTAAATGTGAAGGAGGAGGGGATGGACAAGTGTACGCATAAGACAGTGATGGCATAGAAGGAGGAAGAGATGAATAACGACGTGTATGAGACGAAGGGAAGAAAATGGAGGAGGAGGAGGAGGAGGAGAAAACCGAGAAGGAGAAGAATGAGACGATGGAAAAAGTTTCCACTTGATTAACTGTCAGAGGGAGCGATCGACTAAAGTAAAACACCGCAAGGCAAGAAAATACCTCCAATATTCATTGCACGCGTTACACAATATCCCACGCGGTGTATTATTAACTTGCGATGTTGCAAGATTGCAATTGCTGCAAGTTGTTGTGGTTGCTTGAACTGGGGTGAATTGCACTGGCTTTTGTTCGATGCTCCCTGCAACCACGGGCTGTCAAAACAAAACGGAAGCAAATCATTTAAGAGACATTAAAAAGAGTATCGCATATAGATCAACGTAAGAGACTAGAAGACATCAGAGTGAAACTTAGTCAAGCTGCAACTTCGACGCAGAAAACTAGCCAATTATTCTTGGACCATCTGGCAGTAGAATCCTCTCCTGTCAGTTTCTCAGTGTGTAAGCATCTTGGGAAGACGCTTTAAATGATATGGTCACAAATCAGAGAATTAGGGTAACGTACCAATAAACTACGATGATGAATTTTACAATGTACCTCTGTATTTTACACTGTTCGACAGCGCATAAGATTCAGAGGAAAAAGTTAAAAATGAAATTTGAAAAAGGAAAGCAAGCACTAAAAATGAACACTATACATGAAATATTGATTAAAAGTTCCGATTTAAAATTTGAAATAACTGTGAAGAATTCAAATTTTAAAATATGAAAATCAAAAATCAAATTTATATTTCAAAAAACGGTTCTTATTTCTTCCTTCTAAACTTTTCAATTCAAGCACCAGACCAGCATCAGCGAACGCCTCGTTAAGAGATTAACATTTAAGCCTTAAAATATAAATATGAAAATTGAGTATGATAGTAGAGTGGGTGCAAAAGAGACGGGTAAGATAGAGAAGCATCAATATCGAGCATATGGGTTGCAGAAACTCTGGAAATGCGAACAACAACTGTTATGATAGTGGCAGTTGGGACAACCCGAACGAAGCTTTCTAAAAGATTAGATGACCTTGGAATAGGAGTGCGAATGGTTGAATTGCGGAAAGCTATCATCATCGAATCAGCAAGGATCTTCCGCAAAGTGCTCGAAATTTGAAGTGCCCTGTTGACACCAAGTTTCAAACCATGATTACCATATCAAGGACGCATGATTAGAAGTATGTGCAAAACAACAAACAAGGCCATTAGAACTTCGCAAGTAGACAAATTGGAGAAACGGGGGGGGGGACAAAATGACCTTATCAATGACACAAACCTGAGGTCCAGGAGGTGCTTTAACCTTCATGCTGCTGAAACGGCCCTAGAGATGAGAGAAGACTCAATGCTTAGTATGATGACAAAATGCGACAGATCCACGTGGCGTCAATACCGGAGTTTAAAACAATATACTTTGGAAAAGGAAATGAGAGCTTCGGATATCTTAAAACCATTCGTATCCGATGGTAAAAATCTCTATCACCTAACAGCCAGACATGTTTCAAGACCATGGCAATCAGACTACGAAATCTCGGTCAAATGAAATCCTGCAGTGTATGCATACCTGTATAGTCAGAAAAATTTGTGCTAAGAAGAGAAACAGTGTAAAATTTTCAAAGTGCATGTTGCGGTACAAATTGAAAGAGATGAGAAGCTAGCCAGCATTATACACAATAAGATAAAACACTTACGCTCACATTTCCACCTTCCTTTTCTGGCTCGAAATCACTATCGCTAGTGTCATCTTCTCCTCCTTCGCTTTCCCCGTCACTGAACAACATCCCTATGCTAAGACAAAAAGTTCCCTGAGTGAGATGAAGTATCCCAAGCAAGATGTTGCCAAAAATTTGGACCACATAAAATCTCATAAAAAGAAGAAATGAGTCACTAGATCAAAAGTAGTCTAAAATTTGCTTTCAAAATTAACCTCGTAACTAAAATAGTTAATGATCACCAAGTTTATAATTTTTGCTGATGCAAGGTTTTTGGCATTTTTAAATGATTTGTTTACTTCTTTACATTCTTCAACTACATTTACGGAAACAACTAGTTGAAATAAGTCGTTTTTAGAGTCTGATTCAAAATAATGACAAAGACGATGACTAGAACTGATTGCATTGACAATGGTGAAAAGCAAAATTAAAAAATTATTCTTAGGTTAACCTGCAAAGTATAGAATTGCACCATCTAGCAAAAGACAAAATTCAACTTTGGGCTCCCAAATATCTTCAAACTTTGATGTAGCCAGATGATGATCAATACTAGTATGCCTTAACATCAATATTCACTCCCCCTTTAATGACATACTGAAGAATATCAAACTCAATTTAAAACATAATACCCAGTAGAATCCTTATTTTGTCTACGAGCTTGCCTATCCATGAGACTTGTTCGATTTCTTGTCTTCTTCCATGCATAGTAATATCTTACCAATGAGCTTATGCATTTGTCTGGTAACTGAAACCAAAACACAGATCAGAAAACTTTGTTGAGAATTACTTCAGAACTACAGGTTGTCCCAATGAATACTTCAAGTTCTAAAAATACGAGCTGGAATTTTCAGGGCCACAGTCTCAGGTTTCAATGAGTGTGCCTTTTCATGTAAAAACCAGCCAGAATTTCACCATAATAATTCTGAGCAAGAGAATCAGACATTAAGCTTGGCTCGCTTCAAAGAAAATCTCCAATAATTCATGGATATCAAAATAGAATGCAATTTTAAATGATGTTGAATTTATGCTTACATTGGCTCGAATCTTTGCAAAATGCTTCCCATGAGAGTTAAAAGATTGCTCAAAAATGACTTTGTCTTCCATACTCCATTCATCTAGGAGAATAAAGAATAAATCCTTACCTTGCAAGATAAGCACCTGATGAACTCAGTTGGCTATCAATAGACAATCTAATCCTTAATCAGTCTAAAAACATTTTTCTGCTTGCTCGTAGAACACATTTTAGACCCCTGAAGCTAATTTTATTATCAGTTGACATTTGGTCACTTAGACAGAACAGAATGGCTGCATTTGGCAACATGCCATATAGCAGTATACAGTGCTGAGGGACCACCAACAAATTTCAACAAAACATTTGTTCAAAGTCAAATCAAATTAGCCTGAAAAGTACAAAAATTATGAGAAGCATTCCTACCAGGTAAAGGTGTGAAGTTAGCCAGATCTTCCATAGATTTTTCAAAATTGAATTTATGCCAGTACAGCATCCCAAGAGCCTTGAAAAAAAACAAATACAAGTCATTAAACTATGAACCATTTCAAATTTTTGGAAAACATTAATACACTGTAACAATGTTTCGGCCCATAAGGCCCAAAAAAGAAGCTTTGCAAATCAAATGTGTAACATTAAAATTGTTTATGTGATGTTTAGCATTGAGTCCAACCGCAAGCAAGCCATCACAAGAAGTTATGATGGTTTTTATTCAATAGCATCTTGAATCTGAGATATCTTTTAGCAGACTATCCTAGGGAAAGGCCATGGTGGCCTATACAAACCCCGAAAAAGAAGAATGATAATGGAAAAGAGTAGAGGCAAATAAGATCAGGTTTGTTGAATTCCGATTAGAAAGATGGCAAGTTGCAGGATTGTGTCATGGAAGAGGAAAGTAGAACACTCCATAGTTTGCAGGTTCTTCAAATGAATGACGGTCTGTGGGATAGATTTTGTGAAATGGGTCATGAAGTTTAGAAACGGTCTGCAATCAAGAACACGGAGAAAGAGATTGGAGAGATCTGGTGAGATTGTGATTGCTGATGGGACAAACGGCTTTGGATTTGACTTTGTTGACAAGACAGAAAGTTGATTTAGGGACACCACCCCAGATATGAGAGCACTGCTCTGTAGAAGGATGGATTGGGGATCTGTATATAGTCAGTAGATGGGAAGATGACAAAAATCCAGAGGCTATGGAGAGGAAAACAAGTTTTCTGAGGCATGTTTAGTAATGGAATGGATATGTGACTTTCAAGAGAGACTGGACAACACAGAGAGACCAATGTGTGGGAAAAAACTCCATTACAATTCATGACAATAGGTGGACAGTCTGGGTTATGTTTACCTAAAATAACAATCTATGTGGCCTTGCCTTGGTTGAATAAAAGTAGGTTGTCTTTACTCCACTTCTCAACAACTGTCAAATCACTAGCGAAAATGAAGACCTCTATGGAGTATAGCATTAGCGCAGGCATGGTCATATGAATAGAATGAAAAAGATGAACAACTAATATAGGTAGATCAGATCGTTTATGAGGAGGATAAAGAGTACAGAGTAGATGACAGAGCCCTGGGGTACAGAAGCATTGATTGAGTGTGGATTAGAGAGGAAGTTAGGGACTCTGATGGCAATCAACCTATCATAGAGGAAGCTACCAATCTATTTAATGAGGGTATGGTGCAGACCAAATATCTTTGAACACTCTTGCACTGGACAGAACTAAAGGCCTTGAAGTATGAAGAGAGACCACTCTGCTCTCATCAAAATATTCTGGAGCAGCAGACTAAATATGAGCAGTATAAGCAAGAATATGACCAAGAGATCAGTATTTTTGAAAGCAAAAAATGGTAATCAGGAAAATGACTTTTCGTTTGAAGAACGGTAAGGACTTTTCTATTGTTGATAGTCTTCTTTCTTTTAGGGATAAGTGAAGTGATAACAACGGGATGATAAATGAATGGATCAGATTCATCAACTTTCGCGGGTAGGGAAGATGTAGGCTAGCTTACAGGATGAAGAAAATGCACCAAAATTGTAGGAGAGCTGAAACAGTTTGCTGAGAATATCGCTAAGTTGTGGAGCACAGGTTTCAAAAACTATAGCTGAAATGCCATTGGTGCCTTTAGTGGTGTTCAGCTGGAGAAGGGTTTGGCAGCTTCTTCATGTGAATACATGATGGGGGACATTGTGAAATTTTGATGAGGTTGGGACCCTTGGTCATCCAGCAATGAATTGAAAGCAAAGATTGAAAGATTGGCCTTGAATGAAGGAAAGCTTGAAGAAGAGCCATATTCGTTTTTAGTGGGGGGGGGGAGAAGACTTTCAAAAGTCTTGGGAGACAACTTTGGCCATGGATGAAAAGGAGCAACAGCCAACTTGGCAGGATGTGATTTATTGTTGATGGATTAGACAAAATATTTTTTACCATTTTTATGGTTTTGGAGTACATAGCTCTTGGTTCTTTGGTTTGAACATGCCTCCGTTCTGTCAAGTAGAGGTTTTTATCATTTACAGCTTTGGCCCACTGTGAATTGAGCCACTTAGGAGAATTCCTCTCAGCAGACTTGAAAGAAGATGGAATAAAAAGACCCACAAAAAATGAGAATTTTGTTGGATGTGGCAAAGGAGAAAGGACCATTTGAGAAGCCCAATGGCTTAAGACGTGCAGATTAATAAGTGGGAAGGGAGTCCCATCAAGTTGAAACAAGAATTACAAACCCAACTGTCAGAAAATTGCTACAAATTGTCAATCTATGATGCTACTAGTTTTTATGACTGCTGTGTTTCTATTGAAAAATGATTCCCACCTGCTCAACATTATAGCCATGTTTATCCTTGGCTAGCTGCAAATACTCATCCACTGAAAAAAGTTGGAAAGAAATTGAATGTGCACATCTGCAACCGTCATATCACAAAAATTGAAGCAAGATTGTTGGTTGGAACTTAACCAGTGGCAAGTTCCTTCACCAATGATATATCCTTCACTTGGCAAACTCCCGCTCTCAAAATTAAAAAATATCTCAGCATTTAAATCACATCAGAAACTTAGTGGTTGAGTGATCGCTATACGTAAATGATTGAAGCTTGATGCCCAAGTTAGTCCCTCAAAGACAGTAAGAATGGCACATGCTGCTGTCCTGCTTATCACCAATCTCCTCAAGGAAGAAGCTGGGAGCGAAATATGGGCTGCTAAATCTTAAGACTGGGGAAATTGAGATTGGCCCTACCTTATTTGTCTTGATAGCAGGGGAATGACTCTAAGCTCTAAACCTACTATTGTATCAGATTACTCATACATACATCTGGTATCATCTAAATCTGGATTCGGTGCCCAGACTTGAAGTGGCTCTGGCTTTGCTGTTTCATCTCCACTTGCTACAAAAGATTTCACCGGAATTCATTAGGAATATCTTTGGATTTCAAGTCTGTTTTGGCAGGCATTTATTCAACCAAATAGAATGAATGAAAATGAATTCCCAGGGAATTCCTATAGAAAAAGTAAGACTTACTTAAACCATATTTAGAAGAGCATTCTAAAATACTGAACAAGCTTACAAATGATTTTTGAAACAAAGAAATTCTCTGATCATAGATAAGACTGACTTACGGGTAGAATCTGGTATTACTGCTTGGTAATTTTCCCCAACACGCATCCCTGGCTCTGAAGTACAAGATACACAATCAATATTGTTTCTAAATCAAGAAAAAATGAATTATGTTTGGCACAAGAAGGGCAAATCTTTGATGACTGTGTTGCAATGGCGGGGTTAGTTTTCAAACATGATGATTTCCTTGTAAATCTTCAAATATTACCATCAAAACCTCAATAACAGTTAATTTCTATTAAAAATATTATTAGTCATAAATGTGTAGGATGAAAAAAGGACAAAATGACCAAGAAAGGAGCTCTGTGTTAGAAAAGGGATTTCTGGAGCAAACCATGAATTGTGCGGTGCGGATGATAGGGCGATTTTTGCTATAATGCTGTTATAAAGACAATGGTCGCTGTCTTGTCTTTGCACGTTTCGAAAAATGAGTCCGAAGACGGGCCAAATAGCCACACTAATGATTTTCCTGACAATGTTTACACAACTTCTATGCCTTTACAGAGGGATTAAGGTCAGCACTCAAAAGTATAATTTGAAAAGTGTGACGAATCAATTTTCCAGACATTATTAGAATTTAACCAAAATGATATTCAAACACGTCAACTGTTTTTATAGCATGGAGGAGTGAAGGAGAACGGAAGAACAGGCAAGCTGAGCAAAGGGCTTTAACATCACAATAGAGCCGTAAAGAGAGTTTCTCGCCCGTTGTATCGAATTACTCTCACATCAATTGTAAAGATTGAGGAATCTTCTTGCATTTCTATATCATAAATCAGATGAACTTGACGATGAAATTCGGGTCTATTATCTCTTGGCCAAGAACAAAAGAATGAAATAAATACTACCAATATCACAGACCCAATTTCGCTACCTCACAAGAGTTCAAGGTGGCAGGACGTTTCTGGTAATATTGACTGAGCATGAAAGACGATTGGAAACTTAGTATTTTCTGAAGGAAAGGGAAACGTTTGGAAATAGGAGAATCTCGAATGGCCATGAGCGTATACAGACAATTTTTGAACAAAATGGGGATCAGAATCTAACAGAAATCTGGGGAACACGTTGAAAACATTTCTATGGAACGGCATGCAATATTTATGAAGTTAATTCATATCTGCCAAGACTCCATGGCCAACAAAATACAACAAAATGAGCACTTTAAATTGAACTGAAATAAGTCTGAATTAGCTTAGAAACCATCAATATCAACCTGGACTAAACAGCTTAAAGAAAAGCAGCAATTTACCGTGGTCCTGCTCTTCGTCATTATTGCTGGTCGGGGTCCCTTTCTCCGCTGCTTGTCCTTGTTCATTGATGCTGTTTGTCGATGATTTTTCTCCTTTCCCAATCTTGTTCGCATTTTCCTTGTCTTCTTCGATTCGCTCCAGCTCGCTCTCATTCGATTTCACCATTTTCAAGCAAATGTTTTGTTGAGGTATAGATCTATCAGCATTCTTCGTGAAGGCAAGTTTTTTGATTGAAATAAATGATTCTCCAGATGACCGGTCAAAACACCTGGGCACAACAAAAGAATCTTTATTCAACCACTTAGACAGATTGTCATCTTTCTCAGGGTGCTAAAGAAGAGTGATTCGATTGATTCGATCAATTGCTAAATATATAAACACGGGGTCAGTCTCCCAGGGTTTTATCTATTCATGTGGCTTATCTTTGTTTCAAATAAAGATGTATCGTCAATTTGGGTATATCTAATATTAGTTCAACTTCAGTTGATTCTCGCTAAACCTCAGCGTTAAGTTTATTGGGGAGACAACACCCTAGAAACTTGCTACAAATTGCTGATACCCCTATCATGGTGGATTTAAGTCGTTCGAGACAGAATTTTTTCTTGCTTGCATATCAGTTCCAGCCTTCTACGTTCGTCTTTCCAAGGCTGAATAAGTTTCAATCAGCATCGAAATTCTATCAGTGAAAGATAACATTCGGGGGTTGATCCAGCATGCTTGAAAAATATGACACGTTATGCACCGTGCAGCGTGTGAAGAAACCGGATGTCTCCCTTAGAATCCTAATATAATTGTTATGAATAATTCCGAGTGCGGAACTATTCCAAGGAAATACTGTTTTATACTGCATGCAAACTTGCGATGCATAATCTATTGATTTCCTATCATCCCGAACGATTATTCACAATATTCTCGAAGGTGAAATTTTAGTTTTTATCACGTTAACTGCTATCCGGATGTGTGCGAAGGAAGGAAGGAGATAAATCGGCCAAACAAACAGAATGCTTGTCATCATCATTACCATCATCATAAATCACCATCGTCATTAATCACCAACGTCACCATCAATCATCATCACCATCATCAATCATCATCATCTCCATCACCCATCATTGTCGATCATCAATATCATCGACCATCATAATCATTGCCACCACCACATCACCTTCATCACCATCATCATCATCATCATAATCATTGCCACCACCACATCACCTTCATCACCATCATCATCATCATCATAATCATTGCCACCACCACATCACCTTCATCACCATCATCATCATCATCATAATCATTATCATCATAATCATTATCATCATCATCATCATCTTTATCATCATCTTTATCATCATCTTTATCATCATCACGTCTATGATGGTAATGGCGTAACCATCATTCCTTCAAAACGATGTTCACAGACCTTGTTCGTAAGGTTGACATAGCTGGTGCTGGGGACTACCATCTAATGCTCTTTGTGGCGTGCGTCTCAAAAACCCTTGTTCAACTAAGACCAATCATAGTCTACCTGTGTGGTTTGGTCTCTAGGCATGGCGGTGTAGCATTCAGCGGTGGTTCTTTTATTGCGGGGAGAAGCAACAGTTACGGCCCTCAGGTCATGACAGGTCAACAAGGACAGCGGCATCCGGAAAGGACGAAATGGACACAAAGATGCAAGAAACGAACATGTGACATGAACACGCAACATTGCAAGTGGTGATCCATAATAATCATCAGCATCAAACCCTTACGCGCTACAGAGGAACCGCTTTTACTGATAGCAGAAGAGGCGAGGTTGGACTTCTGGCGCCTTAGAGCCTGGTGCTTCTGTTAGATGGTAGCTAGTCAACTTGGCGCAGGGTAGCCTTTCTCTGGAATAGAAGACCCTTGTATCAAACTTCCGCTTCCTTGCGGCATACTCGGTCACGAGAAGGCCACGAAACTGTTGTTGTCCAATCATATCGGTCCCTGCGGCTCCATTGGAACCATCGGTAGTTTAGAGAGGCAGGACCTACTCCATAGGCCAAAGTCGGTCTCCCATATCACCTTGCCCATGTGAGCTTCACCTCCCAGCATCGAAGCAATGCCGGGAGCAGCAGCTACCGGCGTTAAGCGACAGCGCTCGATCAACAAAGACTCCACGACAGCATGAAGACGATAGCGCAATATGAAGGCTGCATGTCCCAGCATTTTAGCATCAAAAGCAGGGCAAAACAGTGTGAAGTAGAGCTGTGTTCTATCGCATACTATATTCGATACATTCCTGCCCCTAATTCTGAATCACGCATTTGGGACTGCCACCGCAGGCCGGTACCCGCACAACAGATCAGAAAGGAGTCTGTTTAGCTTTGTCAGGCTAACAGCCAAGACTAGAGTTGATAACCATCAGGGAGCTACTGCTCACCGATGGCGCTGCAGTCACCCCCACACGAATACCAATAGCCCGGGGATTTTGCCATAATAGGTGCCTTTTCGAACTAAATTTACGAGCGCGAATATGTCTAATTTTGGGTAGTTTGTATCCGGCTGGCCTACTTTCCATCTTCATGTATAGATTTACAATATCAAAATGAGCATGAAATCATTTGAATGCTTAATTGAGAGTAATTAAAACAGAAGTCTTCAACACACACACATCAACATTAACAGTTAATGTTAGGTGTGAAGATAGCTCAATGGTAAGACTCTTGTGCATTGGTCCTATGGTCAGTGGTTCGAGCCCCACCTCAGCTAAACTTTCACTTAGAGTGAGGAGAGTCGCCAGCTCTCTATGGTTCCAGGCGTAGGAAGCACGAAGTGTGGTCACATCGAGAGCAAGGGCCTGGACACTGCTCGATAAGCAAAAAGGGCTTCTCAGTGTCTAAATTTCTGCCTTTGACATCTAGGTACAATCATGCCTATAAACAGAAACTTAAGTTACCTGAACTTACTAATAAAAAACTGGAATCCATGACGATCAGAAAACTAGGCTTGCGTTTTGTTTGACAGACCGCCGTTCGATTGTCCCACTTTTCCTTACAGATATCAAATGAAAAGCAATTAATCTCGGCAGGTAAGATACTTTTAATAGTGATAATAATAGCAATTTCAATTTGTTTAGGACGGTAACCCATTCGGCAGTGCTTGTTTTCAATGGGACGTCCATCTACAAACAAACTAACTTAACAAAATGGCGATATATAAGAAGTAAGATACAAATGTTCATTAAGTAAGGTAAAGCAACAAAGTAGAACTGAAGTGAAATATTTAAATAGCTACTTTAAAAGATTTTACTGATGGCACATTTTTTGAAGCAGCTGATAAACCGTTCCAAGCATTTGCTCTCTTCAATGAAAATCCATTTTGCCCACTACTTGTCTTTTATAAAAGCAGTTTAAGATCACTGTGAGTGTTGCTTGGAGCTCGCGAAGAGCAGTGAGAGTTGCAAGTAAACATAAATTTTTAGATATAATGGGTCCAGTTCATTTAGAGATTTATACGTCATGACAGCTACTTCGTAATCAATTCTCGGATAGATTTAAGTCAAAGATTTGAGAGCAGCGGTGGTTTGCTTGGGGAATCAAGTGGGCTTTTAGCTATGATTCTAGCAGCCCAGTTTTGCAAGTTGTGCATTTTATCTAATTCCGTTCCACTACAGCAGCCCCAAACTGAGGAACAGTATCTAAGATGGGGTTCCACTATACTAACACATAGGTTTCTTAACAGATGCTGTGGAAGAAAGTTCTTGACATGTTTCAGAAGGCTGACCTCACGCGAAACCTTTTTTATAACAGTATCAACATGCTTTTTCCAAGTTAGATGCCTGTCAATTTGAATTTCCAAGTATTTGGTATCTACTACGGTTAGAATTGGTGTAATTTGCTCTTTAAGATCAAATTCACCTGTCAGACCTCGTTCTTTCTGCCGGGTAGATATAATCATAGAATATGTTTTTACGATATTTAGGGAAAATTTGTTTCCCAGAAGCCAACCATTTAGATAATCCAAATCTTTTTCTAGGGTCAAATTCAGCTGGTGTAGGGTTTTTCCATGGACAGAGAGACTCGTTTCATCAACAAACATAGCAACCCAGCAATTATTTATTGCTCTTGGTAAATCGTTAATGTATACAAGGAACAGGAGAGGAACAGGAAAGGAGACTTGTGGTACTCCAGCTTCTATTGTTTGTACTTGGGATTCTTTACTAGAACTTTACAGTATTGCTTCCATTCTGAGAGGTATGAATTAAACAATTGAAGTTCTCCATGTGGAAAGTGCTGTTGAACAGTCGATCGAAGGGATGGAAGACGACAAAAACATCACGTTCTTTATGACGGGTAATCCATTGATTCAAAATGGTAGTAAACGTTGAAAAACCCAAGAAGGATACAGTTTGAGCATTTTGGATGAACACTTATACTTTTACCCGGAATTTTCAGCTGTTACTGTCCTTCCAAATCCATAGATTAGCCGTTTGAAAACAAATGACATGTTTTTCGTCGCTTTTTCTCTCCGACTGAGATGATAATGTCCGAAAGTCAACGTTCCTTACCCCCACCGCTTTGGTCACATGGGTGTACTAGCACAGTCATTGCAACAACTTGAGTCTAGCCATCCAGTAGAACATTGAAAAGGACGGAGAAGTAAAGATTTAAAAATGAGTTGAACTTTCACTTATGCAGGAAATCTTTAATTTTCAATTTTTGAAAAAAATCCATATAATCTATGCCACGATTTCATTCTGAACCTTGGCAGTTCATGATCGCTGTTTTTAGGTATTCGCTTTATCTTGTTTACTTTTTGATGAATTCTGAACACTTTCGTCACTCCTTTCATACGCAATATTGTATAAAACGCTTTTAGAATTGCAGTGAATTTTCCCTCCCCATATTTAGCGATCATATGCTGTGACAAAAACAAAGAAAAATTGGAGTAAGTGGTAATAATTATCGTAATCATAACAGCTATAGTAATGAAAAATTTACGGATCTTCAGCACAATTTTTAAGCTGCTAATACCATACCAATTGACCTCCTCTCTACAAGTAGGCGGATAGTTGACTGTTGGATACTATGGAGAAATAAAGAAGCTTAACAAATTAACTGAATGTCTTAATCAAAAATGACAATGAAAATATTAATGGTAGCAATAGTAATGACAATTTTGCATTTATTATATGTTATATTTATGATGACAATGATGATATCCCGTGACACCCCATGCAACACTATTGATATGCAAAAGATTGCACTGTCCGGAACAGCAAGAATACTACGAAAAGTGTTAAAGTATCAATAAGGAAGAAGGCCATCCTGTTAGCCCTTTGTCATTAGTTGTGAATCGTCAACAGGAGTCATTACGTCAATAAGGACAGCCAGAGCATAAGCTGGAACAGAGACAAAGATGATAACGATTAACTGTGAAATGTTACCTTTGGTCAACCATAACACAACATGCTACCGGGGGTACACTATGAGAAGGACAGAATTTTGCGGCGCCCACGCAGAGGTGAATGAGTTGTCTGAACCATTGGAGAGTTAAAAAGCAACGAAAGATTGTGTATTGCTCGATGTGTATGACTCTGACAAAGCATACCCACTCTATAACGGGAGGTTTTTCTTGTGGAAAAAGGGATACGTGCAACAGCAAATATAACCAAAGTGAAAGTCTACTTGCATACGTGGTTCCTTAATTTGCAACCATAGGCTAATCCTTTGATTTGATAAAAACGAACTTAAATAAGTCTGCATCAACCGTCTTTAAGCTTTCAGCGAAGATCTGTTAAGTCACATTGCTTTGCTTTGTGATCCCCAAATTCTTGCTTTGATTCACAATCTTCTTACTTTCATCTCAGAAAAGTAGATGTACCCAAAGTTGTTACCGATTGATTTCCAAGACATGTATTTTGGACTTGATGTGGGAGCGTTCGGGTACAAGCCATTCAAATGACAATTGTGGCAGCGATTGAACCACCAACCTCCCGTAAACTCCACAGCACAGTTGCTAGTCTTTTTATCGTTATCGTTGTCAAATGTGGAGAACTTCATGCCGGAGCAAGCGGTTCCGACAGGAGACATCTCTGAATCAAAGGCATCCCCAGCATTTCCTGTGTAATTAGCAACATCCAAACGGTACCCATTTGATTCATCAGCAATTTGGAACGAGCCATACTTTGCATAGTACTTCGTGTTTGCATGAAGCCAGTGCTTCAACTCAATTCGCAGAGTTTCTCCTTTGCCGGGAGAAGCAAGTGCGTGCATGTTCTCTAGACCAATCCAAAAATTTTTCATTGCGTCACCAAAGCCATGCTTATAGTCGTGCCAGTTGCGATGAAAGTCGGTCGTTCCATCGACACGTCGTTGAATCACAGTCCATCCCCCTCCGTCAGTCTCCATATCACAGTAAGCCTTGAACTTTGCATTTTCTGATGGCTGGATGAAGAATGCTCCACTTTGTTCTATCCCCGACTCGTACAATTCCTTGCAATCTATTGATAGATGATAAAAGCATTGCAATAAAAATATTTTTTTAGCTGCATTTGACAAATAGAATTCACTCGTTGTACTCTGTGACCAACTTCTGTCTTATCATATCCTTGAAATATCATTCCATGGGGCAGAGACATTTTTGACATCAAATGATCAGATGAGGTACTGTACCTTGAAAACGATAGCTACTTTCCCACAATTCATCATACTCTCTAAACATGACAGCATCTCGCTCTCCTGAAAGAGCAGTTAGTTTGCCTTCTTTCTTTCCAATGTAAGAGCACTTTGTGGAACGGTCACACCCAAAAAAGCTTGGTTTAATGGTGATTTGTTCTGGATTCGCATCTCTTTCATCGTCACCTTTAATTTTGTGGAAGTGATTTCCAGTGGTCATCTGCTGTCCCTTAAAAGAAGAACTGGCTATCAAAAGCACAAAGACGTGAACTTTGTTCATCTTCAGTTCACGTTGAATCCTTTCCAATAATTTCGACAACTTATCCAGCTGGCCTTGAAATTGAGCTAAAATTCCAACATGCTGAATTAATTGGATTCAAGCAGCGTCGAAGGCACAAGCCTATTTTTATTCTTGTTAATTCTTTGTAAAGATTGAAATTTTTTCATATAAAAAAGCCAATTGCATCGTCGTAATTAGAATTTGAATAACTCGAGACTTTCAATTGACCGTGTTAAGTAATATACTGTAAACAATTTGGGTTTCTCCTTAAACAGTTTCTATGCACAATTTACATGAATATTTCTATTCACTTCGATGACCTGGAATTGAATGCAAAGTCTTTTCTGAAGCTTGCAGCGAAGACAATTCAAAGAGAACTGGTGGCATTTAGCATGATAATGAGCAGTTGTATTCAAATGAGTGTCCTTGTTTTCCTCAATAAAATTTGCAGACTAAAATTTGTCGATGTTGACATTTCAATGCTTCCAACTCTTTAAAAACTCAATGCTTTCATGAATCGGGCTTTGTTCAACATACGCTTGCGCTATTTTTACCAAAACAAATTTGGCAGCAGTTGCTTTTTCCATGCTATCAGAGCCCAGTGACCGCTACATTTGGTGACAGAGGTGGGATGGCATTGGAGAAGCTGTTTATGACAACATGAAACATTCTCAAGAATTAGATATCGTACATTGAACAACTACTAGGCAAGATAGAAGTGGAAGCTACCTATTTCTATACAGCATCTAGAGGATTTACTGCAAAACGAAGCCTCATTGAACATAAGAAGATGCTGATAATTCCTTTTCTACTTTTCACCAACTTCTGATTTTGATTACATTCGTAATGTATCTTTTGCTTATATCGTCATATTTCATCCGAGTATTTCTTTCCTCGGCTCGGGAAAGGTCATCATTAACACCCAGTTTTAGTTCGTCATCTCAGAATAACTCCTGTTTCAAATCAAGTCATTTTAAGCTTTTTATTAGGTTTGAGTTCCATCACATATGTGATTTAGTAAGGGCAAAAAAGATCAAGGTGCGAGAAAAATTGACTTCATCTTGGGACTCTATATCTTCTTCACATTTAATTTCTGGACAATGAGAAGCGAATGGACCAAAAACGCGAACAGATCAGCTAAAAGGGCGAGTTTTTGATAGAAGTCTCCATTCACTTAAAGGCTAAGTCGGGACCTCGGTAAAAATCAAGCTTGATTCGTGCATCTTAATAGACATTACAAGAAACCATGCGAAAGGAAGAGGAACAAAGAAGATTCATATTAGATCAATCTAGTAGCTTCTTGTTACAAAAGGACAACACGCAACTCAAAGTCCATAAGATATTCGACAGCATTTAGCAGAAACAGTGCAGTACTGAAATTCGACTGCGAGAGTAGATCAATTGAACATTGATTTGCGTCAGCCTCAACAATTTTTCATATCTATTTACAAAAAGCGCTGGAAATGACTGAAATTTGGTAATTTCCATGTTTGGTAATCACAACGCAGGCTGTAATGAAGAAGTTGTTTCGTCTCATAAAAGGACAATATTACACATTCGGCGGCGATTTTACAGAAAACGTCTGAACAGATTATGCCGGAAACAAATTTGATATGAATGGAGAAATATCAATTGTTGACCCAATCACAAGCAATTTAATTTGAGAAAGCGCAGGTAAGTTCCTTTCCACGCCGCCCATTAAACCTAGCTTCACTCCAAATACCGAGTTTCTGCTGAGCGAACAGATAGAAGGCATATAGAAACGTAATCGACTAGCGTGGAATCGACCCTAGGACAGTTTTGCACGTTGTAAACCAGATGGGATTGCTTGCAGAGTGGTTAGAGCAAATGCAAACTGTGCCGAAGTTTGTGGGCTCGATCCCACAATTCAACCCAGCAGCAAAAAGGTACCAGGCATGAAGTTGGGGATAAATTGTTGAAAGAAACTGGTCACCCTACTGAACAATGCCTTGACTCAGGATTGTACTTTTCTAACAAGGTACTTCTTGATGCTTGTATTGAGTGCAGAAATCAATTTGTTGACTTTTATATGTTGAAAAAAGTCAAAATTATTTGCTACCTTCACCGTTTTTGGTGAAAAGAATGGCGTTGGACATTGCACCACACATCTGTGTAGGCTCATGAATGCTAAAATTGGGAAGCAAAGCTTCCCTGCAGCTTTGACTTCAATTTCATAACTTTCTAGCCTTAAAAATTGCAAACGTATTCATGGAGCATAGCAAATGTGTTCAGGGTACTACTAGGCCTCTAAAACTCCTTTATCATAATCGATAAGTGATACAGAATACAAAGATGCTTGCCAATTGATCCTGTAGTCACTGGTTCGAATCCACGTTCAGCTAAACATTCACTTACAGTGAAGAGAGTCACCAGCTCTCTGTAATGCCAGGCGTATGAATCACGAGATGTGGTCGCATCAAGGGGAAGGACGTGGAAATTTCTCGATATGCAACAGGCATTCAGTGTCATCATAAAAATCTATGAAAAATGATAAGCAAGGGGTTCTCTGGATTTCTTGGTACAAGTGCATGTATAGATTCGAACCAAAACTGCACAAATCTGAAGAAAGGAATAAATACATTTTAGCTAACTTTTTTTAACAAATTTGAGAGCTTTTCATCATCTGTTGAATTCCTCGCGTGCCAAGTACAAAACGATTATTAGCAAATACCGGGTTCAGAAAATTTAATTTTCTTGTCTCCTTTCGCACTTGGAGGAAGAGCAACAAGCCTCGGTCTTGCCGTCAAGTTTATCTCTTTTTTGCACGCCTCTGACATTATGTTGAAAATCGTGTTCTCGAACACTTCTTTCAGTATTGTAGCAAAATCAGCAGACCTAAAAATTGGAGATTGAAAAGAATTACAAGCCAGAAAAATCAAACGTGTCCGTAAATTTTGATGTGAAGATACTGATTTAAGGTGCCTTCTATTTCTCAAGAGTAGGTCAATGAAGGTATCTTGCTCTCAATCATCTTCGTAAAGAAGTAACAAATATTTAAGATATGAATAATCATAGCTGGTTGCTTACTGTTTCAACATTTGCTTCTCCGCCAAAGAACAATCAACTTCCACCTCATTTGCTGTTGAATGTGTCCTGTCGGATTCATTGCCGTGTACCCCATCATCAAAACTTGACTTCACTTCCATATCTTCACCATTACTAGCCTCCTCCATTATGTCCTCGTCATAAATTTCTTCTTCTTTGATACCTTCGCTATTATCTGCTTTCTCTTTGATACCCACATTATTACTTGCCTTCTCCATTAGTTCCTCGTCATTGATTTCTTCCTCTTTGATATCCTCACTATTATCTGCTTCCTCTTTGGCACTCTCACCATTAATTCCCTTCTGTTTGACAACCTCACCATTACCTTCTTCCTCTGTGGTATCCTCATCAAAACTTGTCTTAATCTTGATAGCCTTGTCAATTTGACCTTCATCAGTTGAAAAATCAAAAACCTAAAATAAGACAAAAGTAGTTGACTGGCAAATATTATCAAATAACGATAAAACGCAAGGTTGTTCAACCAGATAAACCTTTAAAATTACACACTCATATACATGGATTTAATGTGTCATATTTTTATGAAAAATTATCACGATTCATTAAACCGAATTATGCTACATCATATCATATCATATCATACAATTTCATATCATGTCATACCACATCATATCATATCATATCATATCATATCATATCATTTCATATCATCATATCATATCATATTAAATCATATCATATCATACCCTATCATATCATGTCATATCATACCCTATCATATCACATCAGATCATATCATATCACATCATATAACATCATATTATGTCATATCATATCATATCCTATCATATCCTATCACATCACTTCATATCATATCATATATTTTATTTCATATCATATCACATAGCATCATACCATATCATATCACATCATTTCATATCATATCACATCACATCATATCACATCATATCATATCATATAATATCATATCATATATCATATCATATCACATCACGCCATATCATATCATATCATATCATATCATATCATATCATATCATACCATATCATATCATATGGCATATCATATGGCACATCATGTCATGTCAAATCATATCATATCATGTCAGATCATATCATATCATATCCTATCATATCATATCACATCATACCATATCATATCACATCATATGGCATATCATATGGCATATCATATGGCATATCATATCATATCATATCGTATCATATCACATCATACCATATCATATCATATCATATCAAATTAAATCATATCATATGTCATTATATCACATTGTATTTTATCATATCATATCACGTCCTATCATATCATATCACATCATACCATATCATATCATATCATAATATATGGCATATCATATCATATCATATTAAATCATATCATATGTCATTATATCAGATTGTATTCTATCATATCATATCACATAGCTTACGGCAAAACCGTTGAAAATAGAAGACCCACTTCAATTTATTTCCTCAGAGCTATGATAGCCTCGTGGAGAAGAACTCCTTATCGATCGAAGTCACGTTTTGGAAAGCAAGCTCCTCTGCTTTTGAGGGAGAATTTTTCGAGCTTTCCTGCTAATCTTGCTTATCTTATCAAAATGAAATCGTTTCTTTGCCTCTTGCCTCATTTGCTTGAGTAAATTCTTTCGTCCATATCTAAACATTACCCTACCGTCGTGTACTTATCTGCTTCCTCCGCCACATTTGAATCATCTTCCTTTACAGACGCACTCATTGCAGTTGATCTTTCTGATGCTTCTGCTTCTGATTTTCTCTCCGCTGCTGTCGAGTCTTCTTTCTCAATCGATCTTTCAGAAGTAACCATACCAAAATAAGGAACTGGCTCATCGCCTATTTTTTTGATAGCATCTTGAAAGTCCTTATCTTCCAGAAGGTCCCTGTTTAAAAATATTTCCACAATGTAAGCGGAGAAATGCCATAGAAAGTACGCAATTAAGCGGGGGAAGGGAGAGTTATGGAGGGGAGGGGAGGGGAGGGTAGGGTAGGGAAGGGGCGGAAAGGACATGAAATTCTCAGGTTAAATGCAAGATCAAAAAAAATAATCCGAATTTTTCGATGTCGGTCAAATCTGAGTCCCATCCAGTCTTTAATACAGGGGTCTCAAAACTCGCGGCCCGTAGGATGAAAATTGTTTGGAATAAAAACGAAGATATTTGAGAGCATAGGGGTGTTTTTATCAGAGCCATTCTTGCGGAAAACCTGATGCGGCCCAGCCTCACCCAGACTCTGCCTCCAGCGGCCCCCAGGTAAATTTAGTTTGAGATCTCTGCTCTAATAGGATGCCTAATAGCGTGTCATTTGTAACAACATGTCCAAAGTTAATTATCCTCCTACGTCTGGCTAAAGCAATTAATCGCTTTGGTCACAAGACTAAACGAATTAGAGGAATATAGTGTAAAGAATAAAATTTGTTAATAGAAACAATTTGAAGGATTGCTTACATAATCAATAAAGGAAGAGTGCTTATAACTGTGTTATACTCTTCATTATTGCAAATTCTTGTCTGAAGCTCACCCGTACTTGCAAGTGCTGTACCCGTGGGAGATTTTCTGTGGAGAAATGAGAAGCTTGAGCTATAGAAGTCAACTGACATAACATGCAACATGAATAAAGATTCAAACTACATAAGGCAAGTCCAGCAGAGCATAGACTATAAGATAGGATTACATTTGGAAAATACAATGAATTACCAAGCGAAAGAACGAACCAATAGCGTTCGATGTACGAAAGAAGTACGGCAAGATAAAGTAAAGCAGAGAAAAGCAAAGTTGAGTCCCATACACGAAATGAGCATGTCAAGGCACCTTGCCAGAGATTGCACCACCCGGAACCACGGTATTCATATGTAGGGTGGCCAGGCACCTTGTCAGAGATTGCACCACCCGGAACCACGGTATTCATATGTAGGGTGGCCAGGCACCTTGCCAGAGATTGCACCACCCGGAACCACGGTATTCATATGTAGGGTGGCCAGGCACCTTGTCAGAGATTGCACCACCCGGAACCACGGTATTCATATGTAGGGTGGCCAGGCACCTTGTCAGAGATTGCACCACCCGGAACCACGGTATTCATATGTAGCGTGGCCAGGCACCTTGCCAGAGATTGCACCACCCGGAACCACGGTATTCATATGTAGGGTGGCCAGGCACCTTGTCAGAGATTGCACCACCCGGAACCATGGTATTCATATGTAGGGTGGCCAGGCACCTTGTCAGAGATTGCACCACCCGGAACCACGGTATTCATATGTAGGGTGGCCAGGCACCTTGTCAGAGATTGCACCACCCGGAACCATGGTATTCATATGTAGGGTGGCCAGGCACCTTGTCAGAGATTGCACCACCCGGAACCACGGTATTCATATGTAGGGTGGCCAGGCACCTTGTCAGAGATTGCACCACCCGGAACCATGGTATTCATATGTAGGGTGGCCAGGCACCTTGTCAGAGATTGCACCACCCGGAACCACGGTATTCATATGTAGGGTGGCCAGGCACCTTGTCAGAGATTGCACCACCCGGAACCATGGTATTCATATGTAGGGTGGCCAGGCACCTTGTCAGAGATTGCACCACCCGGAACCACGGTATTCATATGTAGGGTGGCCAGGCACCTTGCCAGAGATTGTACCACCCGGAACCACGGTATTCATATGTAGGGTGGCCAGGCACCTTGCCAGAGATTGCACCACCCGGAACCACGGTATTCATATGTAGGGTGGCCAGTTCCTGTCCTCGCTGTAGTTCACCACTAGATTTATGCAAGACGACCATTCGCGGCTCGGTGGACACAGAGAGGGGCTTCAGAAACAGAAACCAACATAGCTTAAACCAAATACCATTTTTACCCAAACCTAGGACACGAGAATAAGGTAGACCTGTGTCTAACCACTACGAAACCTACCAGCGAACCACAAGCTACTGGAAGACGCCAAAATATGCTTGAAACAGAAGAAAAGGAAAATACCCTCTGATGAAGAATCGATCTGCAATATGGATAAACTTGGTGCAGAATTCTTCGATGGGATGAGTCCTGGCAGTGGCACTCAAATGAACCGCAAAAGGATCTGGTGGCATCGGAGGTGGGCTACTCTTGTTTGATCCGTCATTCGATGTCATCCCGATCGATGGCAGTGCTTCGTATTTGCGCAAATCTGAATCGGATCGGTTTAACTGCCTTGATGATTCAATCGATTTCAACTTGGTTGGGCCCGAACCTGGCCTCGACTTGCTTTTACCAGGACCGGAATCAGTTATTGTAAAATGCACCTTCATTTTCTCTTCATTCTCGTGCCATTGCAAAAGCTCCTTGTTATACTTGGCCATCAGTGTCTCATTCGAAACCTTCAGGAAATTGAATTCTTGTATAAAATAAATAACATATATACCGTGTCTCTTACTCAAGGTAGTAAATGACAAAATTACTGTTAACATTCCATCCTACATTATGACATCGATGCAGCCCAAGAATGAAGTCTGAGACAGTTTATCAAACTGGCGCTGATACTAACACATGCTTGAATTAATTTTTCCCAATAACTGCCAGATGTTGAGAAATCCCCATACTTGAATACAAACAGTCATTGGAAAGATGATAAACTAAAGACAATGCTTTGCAGAGAAATTGAAATTGGAAATATAAATGTTTAGATCCGAGTACACCCAGTATTATTCAAATGCAGAACAATCGGTTGCATTTTTCTGTATTCTAACCTAATTCTTTTTCATCTGAGCATGACAGCCTGAAGCCTTACTTCCATAGAGCTGCATTTTTCGCTGGAGCGGAAAATGCTCGCGAGTCAGCGATAACTTGAAGGGAAGGCGCATGCACCATGGAAAATCTCGCGAGCATTTTCCTCTTGAGCGAAAAATGCGACTCTATGGAAATAAGGCTTAATGGGTCCTGCTTCGTATTAACGTGGACATAGATGTGTAAAGCTGGAGAGACCTTCCTTGTTGATACTGTTTTCAGTATGAAAAATATAGGATTCAAAATAGCGACTCTTGGGAAGTTTTTTTATACCTATGACTCAACCTACATCTCAAAAGTAGACATTTGGGCAATGAGAAGCCTTTGCTCATCGAGCAGTGTCTAGGTCCTTCCTCTCGATGTGACCACACCTCGTGATTCCTACAAATGGAATCACAGAGAGCTGGTGACTCTCCTCGCTCTAAGGGAAAGTCTAGCTTAGGGTGGATCCGAGCCACTGACCATAAGATCAACGCGCAAGAATCTTACCAATGAGCGATCCTGACATCATCATCTTTGCATTAGGTTACGAGGGAAACACTATTAATTAGTAATCCACTATGACAGCAGTCGACATTTAAATATGAGTCTATTACTAAATGTTCACCAAGAAATATGCATGCTCACCTCACACAAACAGTCTAAGTCGTAAATTGCTGGCGGTCCTTTCGATAGAAATTTTACCTGCAGGACAACATATAAACTGAAAATACTTTTAGAACAGCTGAATTGAACATAAATTCTTTGCATTGAATAAAATAACCTGCGATTAGCTTGACAATGACGGCATGTCTATTGCGAGACTGATTCATGGGGACAGGGTGGATCATCAAAATGCAAATAAATACAATTGCCTCGATCTCAATACAAAATCTTATCAAAACGAGGAATAACTGGTGTGAAGCAGATTGTGCAGCTGGAGATTGAAGATGTAAATGGGTATTGAAACTTCTGCAACAGTGAATTATCTTGGTCACTATTACCTTACAAATTGTGAATTCTAGTGGCTTGATGTAACCTTGAGTTGGAGTGATTGAGATTACCTATATGAAAGCAATCAAATTAGCATCCACAGAGATAACGTAGATTGAAAATAACGAACCCTCTCATCACAAGAAAAAGGTCGTATTTGACAGCATATCGAAGGTGGTGATTAGAAATTCGAAAATGAAAAAATCTAACACCCTGTCAATGGGGGTGTGTATGAAGTGCATTCCAAGTGCTGCTGCGAAGCTGGAATATATGGGGAGGCTTGTAGGCAGAAAAGGCACCCAACTGTAAAATTGGGAATCCCTTCATGCCAGAATATACAAGATGGGGAGATGTAGATGAATACCCATCCGCACTGGAGACCCTACTTGATTCGGATAACAGCCAGAAAAATTCAAAGAAAAATAAAAATATTCATAAGTAAGACAAACGCTGCAAAAGACTATGAAATGTTGAAAAAAGAATAATGCTAACTTCGGACTCGGGGGAAGATTCAAGAAGCCATCGGAAAGAAAGAGCAAACTTTGATGAGATGTTCTTTAGAAACACAATCCGCGTCACTTCTGATAATAACGGTATATCATCAAATAAAAGTCGCTCTTCCGAGAGGTATAACAGCTGAAATTGAAAACGAAAGGAAAGATATTCAGTTAAAAGAATTTCAATAATGAAACAGTGAACCATTTCAATTGACAATTAAAATACATGCACAAAATCACTGGCAGCAATCTTCGATAAAGTCTTGCTGTTATAAAAATATCTTCACAAATTTGCGAAATTCGATTATATGCTTACATACATATAAAGGGGACAATGCAGAAACCTCCACGTTGGTGTCACTGGACATCGACCGCCGAAAGTGATCTCAACTCACTTTCCGTCAGGTCGTAACCGATTCTGGAACCACTTTCCCTCAAAGCACATTTGAGGGAAAGATTCGAAGAAGATATATATTGACTTACTTGACTTAATGTCAATGGGCTCTATACCCGTTGGTGTCAATGACGTCAGCGACGTAGCTTCTCCATTCAGCTCGGTCTTGATGTACATATATATATATATATATATTTATATATATATATATATTTATATATATATATATTTATATATATATATATTTATATATATATTTATTCATGAAACATACATACATTATTACATGCATAAATCCATACTGTACATACACACCTACATACATACATACATACATACATACATACATACATACATACATACATACATACATACATACAAACATACATACATACATACATACATACATACATACATACTTACATACATTCATACATACATACATACATACATACACGCATTCATACATGCATAAATATCTTTTTGTCATCCAGATGAAATCGACAGGATAAGTAAAAATATAAGTATGCATTGATAACACTTGTTGATATTATGGGAGATATGATTCATAAAAAGAATAAGCCAAAACTACCTGTTCAGGTACTGTTATTGCTTGTCGCTTTGGAAGTGGATCTTTTATGCTATCAGTGACCATCATCGTGGGTCCCATAACAGCTGGGTCGAACCCAATACCAGTAAAGGTGATGAATGTCCTCTCACCGCCGACTGTGTAAATCACGATGTCAACCTTTGCATAAATCAAGAGACATTCTTCATCAAATACAAAATACAGTCCCACTTCTCTGCTCTTATTGTAACCATGAATGCCGGGGAATTAGATGGATAACATCTCGTTTAGGCATTTAACCTAAACTTAAGTCCATGCCGACTGCTACATACGTGATACAGTTAAGACATATGGCTGAACAATGCTTACATCATTAAAGGCATATCTCGTTCCTTGCTTACCTTTATACATAGTTTTCTACCTTGCATCCGAAGGCCGGATTTAGGACAATAAGAAGCTGTTCAAATCAAGCAGTGCCCTGCTTCTTCCTCTTGATAAAACGACACCTGGGGATGTCTACTCCTGGAATGCAGGGAGCTGTCCATTCTACTCACTTTGAGCAAAGTTCAAGCTCAAAAGGAGGCTCAAACAACTGGCCATAGCATCTCCGAGCAAGCGCCTTGCTTCTGAGCTATCCTCGCGTCAAGGAAAATTTGTCGACAATGTCAAATTAATAAGTAGACAGTTTCGTGTCATTACCGAGTATGTTTTGGCTTCAAGCGGAGAAAATATCCATGAAATGAACGCAGTTTCGCCGGGTGCAATGGTACCTGTTTGATTTAGGCAGTCGAATATCCTCCAGCCACAATTTTTCTAACAATCAGAGAAAAATTTATGATTAAAACTATGATTCTTAAACAGACGATTGCAATTGATGACAAAACCAAGTAATTTCCATAGTTTGCGGAGAAGAGCGAGGCCAGCATATCCTTTTCGTGTCGCAAAAGGCAACTAAAACAGGTTGATGGCGGAGAGAGGAAGCCTAACTGTCATGAAGACGTGGACTGGAGGTTTGACAGTCCGACCAGCGACCCCACTCTGTGGGAGAGGAAGAAGAGAAGAAGAAGAAGAGGAAGGACTTGGCTACCCTGGATTTAAAATCAAACTTAGAATGACTCGATTGGTGCTCTACAGATTCCTTCATCAATCTAGAAATTCATATGAATTTCTCGTGAAGTCTTCATTACTCATCGTTATAAGGCTTCAACTGGATATCGTTGAAATACTCAAGTCTTACAGAGCATTTGAATGGAAAGGGAATTAAATCTCAGGCTCTGCTAAAATCCATTTCTTCTCCTGAGTAAGCTATGATAAAGAGTTATAGATGATGATGATGAATGAGATTATGATGATGATGATGAGATTATAATGATGATGGTGATGATGATGTTGTTGATGATGACAATGATTATTATTATTATCCGGTCGCTTTTTCAATTTTGAAATGGACAACAATGATGACAAAGGTCTCCTTTTATCCTAACTTCAAAACATGCTTAAAGCCGTTGATTCATTGCAAATTCTAAAGATAAACTTTTACTCTACGATGGCTACGTCCTTTCAAAACTTTCTTGGCATTTTACAGTAGCTGACATATCCAAGACTTGGATTTGTGAACATTTAGACAACATTGTCACCAAACTCGTTCGTCAGTGGCTGGATCTGCAAATCTCTGCCACTATAAGTTCCATCGTTCTCTCCCTTAAAAAGATTTGACTGGCTTTTCAACTTCCTTCCTTCAAATTCCAGCAATATCAAACTGTTCTCCGCTCCTCGTTGAAACAATCGCACGAAAAATCAATAAATAGATTATGGAAAAGCACCCATTGTGGAACCAATATTCAGTATGGTGTTTACACAAACAAAGCAAACTCTATCCGCCATCCGTTCTGATCACACCGAAAGGCTTCAGTCCAAATTACCTTCACAAGGCTTCCTCCTCTCTTTTCTTCTTGATCACTCCTTAAAGAAACTTAATTCACTCTGGTCGAAAACTCAGAGTAAGCTCCCTACCAATATTTTCCATTTCAACATCAAATATCTCAATAACTCTCTTGCCACTAGGAAAAACCTTTATCTTTGGAATCTTTCTTCTACCTCTGATTGTTCCTCTTGCTTTCAGCCTGAGTCACTCCTTCACGTTGCTGCTGGTTTTAAAACTTACCTAGACCAAGTCGTTTTACATGGCAACATAACTCAGCACTTAACTTTCTTGCTTATATTTTTCAAGCTAAAAGATCTTCCAAACTTTACATTGACCTCCCTGGTTCTCTCTCGCCTTGCATCGTTACTGGTGACAGCCTCCACCCAGACCTGCTTCTGATTTCACCCAACAACTGTCTCTACATCCTCGAATTAACCGTGGGCTTTAAAACAAATCTAGATAACAACTCCCACCGCAAAGAAGAAGAACTATCGACAAGTCATATTAATTAACCTATCCATGAGCTGCTTAGGCATTTCTGCCAGTCGTCTGACTCTTTTCTGGAGATGTGTGAATGCATTGGAATCGACCAAAGCCATCTCATTTATACCTTAACCAAAATCTCATCAATCATTATTCGTACCACTTATTACATCTTTTGCTCGAGAAGCAAACCATGGTCGAACCCGGAACTCCTTCCTTATTAACTAATACTTACTCAATGACACAACTTCTTCTCTTTTTCTGTATTTCTATTGTTGTTAGTAGTTGTAAGCGAGCCGAGTGCAAGTTACCCTTTTAGCGAGACTTGTATTTGTAACGTTTAAAGCATTTAATAAAAGAATGAAGTTTGAAAAAAAAGTTATTGTGACGATGATGATGACGACGATGATGCTGTTGATGATGATGATGATGATGATGGTTTATGTGTCATATATCTCTAACGTGGCCGGAAATAAAAGACAGCGTGCGCAATTCAATGAGTGCAAAATTGGTCTTGTGTACAAAGAGAAATAAGGAGATAAAAGGGAGAAGAAAGAGGGCTGTGCTTGTGGTAATTCATGGTCTAGAGCAATGTGGCACGACACTTGCAGAAACCGCCAACAGTAAAAAAAGGACAAGGAATTAAAGGTAAATTTCTGGAATTGATTGTTACACGGAAGGCCTAGCAGGCAGGGCAGTTATACTGCCGTATCAGCCTAGACGAGAAAAAGAGGAAGAAGAAGTTGGTGTTGATGATAATGTTGACGATAATGATGATGATGATTTATGTGCCTAAGGACACCTGAGCAAAAATACTGCTAGGGAGGCACAAGGTGCAAAGATAGGGACAAGGATTATTGACATTCAATTCTCTCTGCCAGCAGCGACTTGGATCTAAATTCAAAATAGAATTTTCAGTGAACTTGTAATGGCCTTTGCACTGTAGAGTTTTAAATAAGATTAGGCCCAGCTGTAATAAGGCGACCATGTACCTCTTGTATTTCATCAAGTGGGCTGGTGTCTAGCTGAAATTCGACTGGCTGTCCCCCACCATTAAACAGTGGAAAGTACTGCACAGGAGGTATTGATCGTCCAATCGGAACAGCTTCAAACATGTGCTTTGTAGTCGAGAAATGCAAATATCTGATGTCAGGCGAGACTGTAATCCCAATGAAATTCAGCTGGAAAGAATGGACAACAATTATCAAAAATGAAAAATGGATGACTAAAAACAGAGTGCAAGGTACATCCTTTCTCGAAAGTGAGATATCACTGACATAATTTCACCGTCTTCGGCAATTGGCTATGCACGACATAATATCGCAGCTTTGTAGAAATTAGTGTAAACTGAAAACAGCAGCTGATCAGCTTTGAAAAAAAACTTATGCAAGCTTGCATGAGCGGATCAGTTCTACATCCGCTTGTCCAAAGAATTGGAATGAAGTATTTTAATGATTAACTGTAATTGGCGTTAAGCAAAGGTTTTTCAAGAAGATTTGTAATTAGTTTATCTTGCAGATGTAGAGAAATTATTCCGTCAGCTGTCTCTGATGACTGTTTTAAGTAGGAAAAAGCACCCATTAATGTTTAATCATTTTTCCCATATATTGAGATCATCGTTAAAAGCACCTTAGTGAATGAAGTCTTTCTCTATAGATATATGTATCATTATCATTGTAATAATAATTGCTATCATCGTATTTTTATTGCTTTTATTATCGTTATTTTTTCATCATGCATGATGCTTCTCTGGGAGCAAAACTGAAGATGCAAATGAAGGTAATCATTGTTCAAAATCAAAAACAGAGTCACATACTTGAGAATACGGTTTCACGATTTCAAAATAAATGAATGCTTGGTAAGGATCAAGCGAACACCAATATGCGATCTGATAGAGTACAAGAATTTTACTAAAAGAGACCAATACCAGTATCTCACGCCCTTTTGAAACTTTGAATAAAACAGGAAGCCTGTGTACACCAACGGAAGAGTGGCTGAAATTCAAATTAAAAGAAATCTTATTTCTACCTTAAAACGATGGTTGATTATCACTTAGCAACCGACGCAAAACTCTATTCCAAATATCTTAAAAGAACTATTCAGAACACGTCTCATGAAGTGAAGCAAAATATACAAAAAGCAAAGATCATCTATCTAATTTGCTTCTCTGAGTTGGTAAAAACCTCTGCTTACAGAAAACGTTGACACTACAATTTGCATTCATAGTAATGCAAAAAAAATGATTGTAACGGGAAGAATTGTGATTCCTGCCAGTTTTCTACCTGCCTAGGACCTCTAGTCCACTTGGAGGGAAGCTACAGACCATCACCCCTCTTACCATGCACCAATATAGCATTTAATGTGCACGTATAGTACACTATGCATATAAGAGAAATGATGAGATATAACAAGTATGATATGCATTTCAAGGCGAAGAATGAAAAACGGCATCAGTGAGGTGTATATTGTTCGTACTAACCTATAAGATAAGGACACGACTTGAGATTTACCAGGAGCGAGGCTCCCCTTCTTTGGGTGGATACTGAACAAACTGTGATCAAGCACAAACATCTAGGAGAGGATGAAACGATTTGAAACGATTCGAAATGCTTACTTTGTAATGGAACAGTGCAGTGACAAATTGAGCTGTAAAACTATTTTTACGAACAAACTATCACTACCTGATAGATCATTTACAGCGACAAGTATACGTCACCAATCAAATTTAACTAAAAAGAAACACTACGAAAAGAACAGAGCGAAGTCGAAACTATTTTTCATGAAATAGGATCTTTGATAACCTGCATTGAACAATTCCGTTTGTATACATGTAAGGCAGGTAGGTTGCGTAAAGGATTTTGAAGATCCGGTAACACAACAGACAGTACATGAAATACATAAGCAAAAAGTAGAATTATTCATTTTACATAGATGCATCTAGGAAATAGAAAGATGGGTTAGTGATAGCTTCCGTGGATCTCAGGCTTGATATTGTTTGTTTTTGATACAGAAAATGCACAAAAAAGCTATTGATGAGAGACTCTTACTTCGTGCAGCTCATCTTCATCAAATTCTCCTGTCTGTGCCCAGAATTCCATATCCAGCTGTAGGTCAGTGGGAAACAAGAAGTTCCTAAAAAAATTCAACGATTTCAATTGATGAAAACATCATACATGTTGGCGCTCATGTTGTGTCCTACTAAATGACTCGATGATTTTTTGAAAAAAGCAAGGTGCAATTAGAGGGCTATCCAAAAAACATACCATTTAGCCTGGAATCGAAAAGCGAATGGATTCTGGGATTTGCGATATTTCAAGATTGAATAGAAAAGTAGCAATATGGTTTCATAACACTAGTTAACTTTTCTTTTGACACTGATTAGAGCATGAAATGGTGTGACGTTTCATTGGCTATTAAGGTATTTTTCGCATACCAGATTTGAGACCGAGCCAAAATTGTGCATTAAGATCGCGCAAAGCAAATTGCAACTAGAGTGAACAGAGCTTCGTTACCAATTGGCGATTGCACTTCCTGTGTTTTCCAAATTAATCATAACTTGACATGACTTTGATAGATAAGGAGATGATCCAAAATTGAAATCCAAAACAGATCTGGTGTGAACTGGCATGCGTCTTCGTGTGCTGCAAGCAATAAAGGTAAGATTGGCTTCAAATTAGCAACAATTTATACAAAACATCAAGGGGTTACGATAAAAGCAGGGCAGCAGTGTACAGGGAAACCTGAAAAGACGTTGTAAGCATAAAGAATGCAGTTTGAAACTTGAATACTAGGCAGATGTTCTCTTGAGACTTGATCGCTTGTTTTTCCCATGAAAAGGATTACTTCCCTTAACCATATTAATCTCCAGGGTGAGAAAAAGGCTCAGCCACAAGTTAAGCAGTAAAACATTCAGTCAATAGATCAATCTAAAATCAATGGTATTGACTTTCTAGGGTATTAGTAAGTTTAAATGCCATACTCGCAACGTTGGGGGTTGGGGGGTACCCTGGTAGAGAGGTAGCATCTTTAGCCACGGCATGGTGAGATACGGTGGCTAGTTTTATTATTCGAAGCACTTTTACTCCCAGCCTTGTGGCAGGTACCCATTTACTACTAGCTGGACAGAGATAGGGGCAAAGAGAAAATTGCAACAGCAAGCTTCAAACTCGGGCGATTTAAAGGTACCCATTTACTACTAGCTAGACCAGGGGTGGGCAAACTTTTCAGCACAAGGGCCGGAGTCACAAATTTTAAGTTTTAGAGGCCCGCACAGCAAGTTGCCAAGGCTGTTTCAAAATTAGATTGTCCCACAATAAAAATGAAAAATGTGCTTAAATCTTTTGAAAACATAATCCATTCTCAGTATGGGGAAACTTTACATGTTTATAAAGAGTTTATACGGTATCAAGCGATTAGAAAACGAGAATAACGGGAGAGTTTTTGCTTGATACAAGTTCTTGGCGGGCCACAAATAAGCATTCGACGGGCCGCATGTGGCCCGAGGGCCGTAGTTTGCCCATCCCTGAGCTAGACAGAGACAAGGGGCAAAGAGAAATGTGCCACAACAAGCCTCGAATTCGGGTCATTGGCACAGTATGCACTTGCTTTAAAAGCTATGCCAAATACCGCTCTTCAGGCGTGAGAGAGAATAAACATCTGGAGTCACCATGGAATACGACAGTGAGTCAAGCAATCATTCTAAAATCAAGAATCGAGCTCAGACTATTTAGTCACCAGTTGCAAGTTGACTGAAACTAACCTATGTCTTGTTGGCACCTTGTAAATAAGCTCTTGGGCAGATGGATCTGAGTCTAGACAGCTGTTGAATCTAAAATAAGATGATAAATGCAGCGACTGTAGAAGTTACGATGCCAACTTCCATCGTTAATGCTTTTTTTACTGCGTCTACACAGTATTGCTTCGAAATGAATATCAACTGACAAGCACTGCTTTGTAGGCAACCAAGCAAAACAGCAACACAGCAAAAGCAAAAATATATAGCTACTTTGTGAACAAAGAAGGATATCCCTAGCAATCTTTCAGCATCTTGATACAATCTTTTCGATAAGGGAATGGAGTGGACAATATCAATCATCTTAGGGGAGAAAAGGTGTCGGGATAGCTCAGTGGTAAGATTCTTGGGCATTGATCCTATGGCCAGTGGCTCGAATCCACCCTCAGTTGGACTTTTTCATAGAGTGAGGAGAGTCGCCAGCTCTCTGTAATTCCAGGCGAAGGAATTACGAGGTGTGGTCACATCGAGAGAAGGACCTGGACACTGCTCGATAAGCAAAAAGCTTCTTAGTGGCCATAAAAAATTACCTAACATATATATAAAAAAGGAAAAATCAATAGCAACATTTCCTACTATTATCTAAAATCAACAACCCCATATACTGTATCAAGCATTGTTCAGGCAGCTGCACAACGGTGGGTTTTCTGCGTGATTCCAAGATAACAGACATTAAATTCGAATCCAATTAGCATTGTCAATGGTGGTAATGATGGAATTTAACCTCAATCATACGTACTTCAGTCAAATCCTACTGCAAGGAGCAGGCACACTTCATATCTACAAAAACGCCTACATTTCCTAGTAATGCATAAGGGCTTGAAAAATCAAAGGTATTTTTGCATCAAGTATGCTTCTTTAATCGTGCAATTTCAGGAAGCAACAGTTGCACATCATCTTGTACCCACAGGTGCTTAAGTATTTGTGAATAATTGTTTTTTATCATCAATTCCCTACCTGTCAATTGAAAAAAGATCCCATAGGCGTTGTCGGCTGTATCCTTCAGCACAAGCGAGACCACGAATATCATTTATGGTCAGTGTAGGATAAACGCCAGTTGCTGTAACGACACACAAACTTGTCCCCAAATCAGCAGCAGAGTCGCAGGTATCTCTGGCTAAAAGGACAAAAACAACTGTGAATTCTAACGAGCATGGACTGAACGTAAAAACATTTTATGATTTGAATACATGTAAACGTCACAAAAATCCTTCTCTTAGTTGATGAAGATGATTGCAACTGGGTATCTGAAAAATGACCAAAAGAGATCGGTGTGAGGATGGCCCATAGGTAAGGCGCTGGACCACAGACGGATCTTTCAGTTGTCCACGCCCCACCACGAGCTCAAATTCTACTGAAAGTGAGGGGAGTCATCTGCTTTCTGTTATTGCAGGTGCAAGAATCACGAAGTATAGCCTCATTTAAAGAAGAACCCCGGCCACAACTTGATACGGATAACTCTTTGTGTCCTAAAAATTAATTCTCGGATGATACGTATAAACTGTACTTAACGGATAAGATCTGCTTATTTGGTAGCAATAAAATTTCATGATTTATGCACTGAATCTACAAGAAAGACTCTACATTCAGCAAAAATTTTACAAAATTATGGAAACTGCTTTTCAGCTTCCAGAGAAAAGGTCTTCTTAATTCGATATGCAAACATCTCAATGACATTCATAACTACATCTGATTTATTATCACATATTACATGGAGATGTTTTTTGCTGCTAGAGGAAAATCTTCATTTATAAGTTAAAAGTTCCGTGGAAAACTATTCAAATATAGGTTCACAGCAAGGAAGAATAGGAATTTTTTCATAAAGATTACGTCACTCAACAAGCTCAAGTCTGCGGGTAGGACTAACAGAAGGGCGCGTACCAAAACCACTTAAATACCTATGAAAAGTGAGGCAATTTGATGTCAAATAGAGGCTGCTTCGTGTCAGCAACCTTTTCAATAGAAGGCGTTTTTTGTACGCAACGAAATTGCAGAAAAGCTTAGAACTGAAACATTGCTCGAAAAAATTTAGGTGTCTTTTATTAAGGATTTCACTTTTCAGCCCACAATTAGCTTTTAGCTAGCTTATCATACATGTACTTTCTTATGAATTTAGATTTATTTGTCAAGCAGTTATTTTGCTGATAGCTGAACATATTTTCAGTAAATCCGATGACAGCTCAAATGTGTGTAAATCAAAATGATGATGTTGAATGGAGCCGATCTGATTGATGATCAACCACTGCAGTAACTACTGTGTCACAGGTAGAATGCCACCAAAATGTATTGTGTATCAAAAGTAAAGAGGAGACGTTTAAAAAAAAGATAGCATCAGTTTACCGTTTTCTTGCGATGAGCCTAATTGAGAAAAAATTGTGCAAAAATATTTGCATCGATTCCGCGGCTGACATTTCAACTCGATTGACTTTCGGGAACGCGCGGGTAGAAATCCCCTGGCATCCGATAGCTCCAACACTTGAAGAAGAAGAAAGGAATTACGTTGCGAGAATGTGACCATTAAAAATAAAATCAATTCGTCAGTAATAAACTATCTTTTAAAATCAATCAGTAATGCTAACTCTAATTCTTACAAATAGAAGCTAAATAGGAGTTCTTTATAGACTTCCCATATGCAAAGACCCAGCCATTCAGACAAATTTCATTTGTATGCAATTGATTCTCCTTAAAAATCAGTCAATTGTGTCAACCCTTACCCTAATGTTAATCTGAATCCTAGCAAATATAAGTTATACATCAGTTCTTTTAAGGACTACCCACAAGTAAAGAGCCATTTAGACAAAGTTAATATGTCTACCATTGATTCTCCTTAAAAATCAATCAATTATATCAAACCTTGCCCTAATGCTAATCCTAACCCTAACACTAACAAATATAGATAGGCTAAATATCACTTCTTTTATAGACTACCCACAAGTAAAACCCGCTTGCAAGAGATATAAAACCAACCTCTATGAACGAAGTCTACATTTTCTTCGTTTTCGAGCATTCCAGGAGATTTTTCGTCAACTTTTAGGTTAAAATTCAAACCACAATCACTCTCGTTTTGAAGGTGAATCACTTTCTTCACTGAGTTACCAACGACGATGTCACCAAAATCAAGCTTTTCAGGCAGGCACTGTGGCATAAAAAGCGAAGTACATGGTAAGACTTCTCGACGGAGAAGCAACAAATGCATTCACTTATTGGTTGTTTTTATTAGCTCACTGACTGACTTAAGAAGTAGAAAAATTTGATTCATTGATAACTGTTGCTTCACTGATGGATACCGATTCTACTCTTTCTCTACTTCTAATTCTTTCTTTCTCGTTCTTTCTGAATGCTCCCTCAAAGCAGTCGTTCTTCCTAAACCAGTCTACACTGTCTAAGCTGCTATACAAGATTCTAAAGGCAAGAAAAAAGTCAACACGAATGGTAACAAACTGGTCCCTCTTTACGATGACAATCTGAAAATGATTGAGTTACTCTCACCTCGGGGATGCTTCAGTCGTTCAATTTACTTATCCTAATATTCTAATACGTAATACTTCAGTAATCAGGAGTGACGTGAAGGTCGTCAACATAAATGCAGCCTTGCTGATGACAATATAAATTGCAGACTCGCCTTGAATCAAAAACTTTGTCAAAACTTTTAAAAACTTTTTCTGCTTTCATTGTGTACATACATAGGTAGCTTTAAATGTGATGTTTAAAGTGATATAAATTTTCAAACGAAATAAAGATTTAGGCTGCGTTTACAATGCACCAGATCATTTTTTGATCCAATACAAAAGTTACGGATCAGCCATGCACTTACACTAGATAAAGTGGCCCGGTACAACACTGTATCGGATCAAAGGTGATCTGGTACAGTGTAAACGCAGCCTTATAGAGAGAAAAATAGAAAGTAGCAAGGATGCTATTCCATAATCTGTCTGCCAATACCAACTCTGGCTTACAGCATATCGTTCGCATTGCTAATAATTACATTGTTGACATGCGTCATCTGTCATCTGTCATCTGCAAAATAAACTCACCGACAGAGATCCATCTTGACCCTCTCCAATCAGTCGAAGTACACTTTGATGTCGACGGCCGTCAGAACTATAAAATCAATGGTAATAACTTGACTTTACTCTTATCTTCCAAAAAAAACCAAAGACTCATCTTCGGCTTAACTTTTGAGGAAGTCATACCAAGCGATAAATACTCACACTTCTTCAGCGGAGTCTGCAATTAATTTCACTTTGAACAAATATTTTCTTTCACTTTTTGGTTTGAAAATCCAGGTATGAGCCTGCAACACAAGCAATGGGCATAATGAGACTAATTGATATCAAATGAAACACACCAAGGTGACCACAACCAAACAGTCCTTCCATCTTTTACAGATACTTTCACGGGCATTGCTCTCATGAGATCAGGGATATTGTTCCTGTTCCTCTGAGGCGTGTCAGGAACACCAGAAGCTCAATTCCTTCACACCCTTTCTAAGTTTCACTGCCTACTCCACGAACTCCATCCCATAAATCATCCTTCATCCCAAGAACATGCAATTTGTGGAACGTCCTGCCTTCTTCTTGCTTTCCCGAATTCTACACCTTGCCGTCCTTCAAATCTAAGACCAAGAAACTTGATCTGATCACTCTCTCCTCTTAGCCTTTCGCTTTCTTCCTTCTTCCTTTGTTGGAGCTTTGTTGGGGCCACCATGGCCTTTCCCCAACATAACTCACTAAAAAAGTACAACCTTTGCTGCAAACAGACTACCAATCGAATCTGCAGATAACGTTCTATTTCCAATGTGCACAAGCTCAAAGCTTAGCCTTCTCCTTTTCCAACATTATTTACCATATAAATGTAAATATATATTTCTTATATTATTTAAAATATAAATGTATCTATATATTTCTTATATTTATAATAAACATATATTTCTTATATCGCATACATATGTAAAAACTAAGCGTTTAATCTGGGCACAGTTAAAGGTAAAAAAAGAAAAGAAATGACTCTGAGTCCGTGAGAGACAATCCATTTGCGACTAGTCGTCAAGATCGCCAGGTTCGTCAGGATACAGTGAGCCTGAAGTTGAGCCTGAAGTTGAGCCTGAAGTTGAGCCTGAAGTTGAGCCTGAAGTTGAGCCTGAAGTTGAGCCTGAAGTTGAGCCTAAGCTTGACGCAATTGTAGCCTGACGATAAATATATACACACATGGGAAAGATCACGAGAAAGAAGGAAGGGCAATTATATTCTATTTATGTATATAAATATGTATTTATATTTATTTTTACATACATTTATATGTATATAGATATATATAAATGTATGTAGAAATATATAAAATATGAATATATATATATATATGAATTTATCTAATTTTAAATATATTTATATGAATTTATCTATATTTAAATTTATCTATTTTAGTACATACTGTATATATTTATATGGTGAAAAGTATGGAAAAGGAGCAATAGAACCTTCTAGCTGCATAGCTTTGGATGTATACAGTATATGTCGGTAGCGTTGTACCCATAGAGTCTTCCTAACTCTAAGATTGTACCGCTCTACATCTGGTCTCCGAATCGAGCTGCTTCCGCTTAACTGCACTTGCGCAGACTTCCTGAAGTCCCACAAGTGTAGCCTGAGAGAAAGTGGTTATATACCGTCTGTTACACAACTTTGTTTCGGTTCAGTAACCATCGGCAATGCGCTATTGACCAGGTTAGCTAAGGCCGGAACTGATATCTTGCATTCACCGAATGTGCCCGAACTTTGCACAGTCCTGTGTGAAGGAGCACCCCATGACTGTCATTGACTGGTGCATATTCGGGTTCTCTCTACTCCACCATTGAGCTAAATAAATAGCTCGCTACTCCATCCAGTAGTTTGAGAACAGTTGAAGGGTGTAAAAAAGCAGTCCGACTTCATTCAAGCTCAACTGAGCTGTGATGATGAGCCATGAATGGCGAAACTTTACGAAAACTCTGTAGCATTTAAAATGAATAAACTGCCATCATAAACGACAAAATAATCTTTTGATAATATAGCTGTGCAAGCAAAGTGAATGCCAAGGTTGGGGTAGACCAGCTGGTATCAAGGCTAAGTTGAGTCCCACACTAGAAACGAGCATTTGAGAGGCCCTCTGCCAGCTGCATCTCCAATCACCTTGATCAGTTCTTACAGCCTTTGGCATGAACCGACCGGGAACTATCCGTTGGTTCAAATAGTGCGACATAGGCTCAATAAATGAAAGCGCTGATCACAGAGCTATGCTTCCATCGAAACAACGAGACGAAATGCCACAGTTTAAGGAGCTGAAAATAATTCGACATATAGATGATGGGTTTAGTCTAAGTGAGCGACTACTTACTTGCACCTCGTTTGAAGATACAATACCAGATGGTGGCTGAGCAAATAGCATGTCCTTGTCGGTAGCAGGAACTTTCCATTCAAATCTAATAAAGATAAGTCGAATATTCATCATTCAAATATCCATCATACTGCCTACTTCACGAACTCTGCAGAAAATTTAAAAATTTTGATTCCGATCCACAACGGCAACGAACACGTGGCGCCAAATTCAAAATCAAGAAAGCTGACAAAATGGACGACTTCTTGTATTTACTGTATGATGCTGGCAAGACAGATGACGAGGAATTGCTTAATCTCCATGGCGCGAATCGAGCAACAAATTTGCACGTCAGCCTTCCATATTGGAAGTATGATCGTTTTAGCATTTTGACGATGTAAGACGACCAATGGGAAGTCGAATTGCGATTCAAAAAAGGATGATATCAATGTTCATAGCTCGACGTCATACAACAGGTCTTTGGTTCAGGTAGTCGTAAAAAAAGTTCAGTATTTCTACGTACTGGAAGAGCATCGTTATTTCAACTTGGGGGTAAAAAGGTACGAGATTTAAGCTCCGCCAATCAGCAAGGGGAAATATGTATTGTTCTATGTAGAGTAGAATTCACGAACCAAAAAGTCTACACGTCGTATCTTAAAAAAAATTCATAATGCATCGATGAACTTCGATGATGTGTGCAGATTCTCTTGAATAAAGATTGAAATGATAGACTACAAGTACCCCAGAGGAATCCTGCAAGGGTTCCTTATGGAGATCTCCAATTTTGATGAAGTGCCAACATATGTGGGTTGAAAGTATGCAACATCCTGTAAGACAAATTGAGCAATCGATGGCTTCTGACTGAATTTCCATCAAGTGATAAAGTGTAGAAAAAGTGAGAACCGTGACAAAGGCTAATTCAAGAGTATTTCATGGCTTATGCCTACATTCGAAGGTAGATTTTAGAACACTGAGAATCCCCTCTAATCTAGGAGCAGGTTGGTCCGTCCTCTTGATGTGACTAGCATTCGCATTTAATAGGCATGGAATTGAAGAGAGCTAGCAGCACTTCAGCGAGTAGCTCTGCTCTGCTGCGTATATTCCAAATCATATCGTATCAACATCTAGCATCTCATCAAAAAAGTACTAAAATTTGAGTCCAACGCTCGATGCGACCGCTGGAAAGCACTTTCCTGGCAAATGTAAGCCGCTTTCTTCTGTTCAAGCAGTCTGATCCATTTTCATGCCTGATATTTGCTACGAAATGGGCATGTAAAAGGCACCTCGATTCAAAATTGGGCATGGGAAAGCACCTGTGACCATAACCACGGTAGACCCTTGATCTAGCCACTACCCCAGTCATCTCTACTATGAGCCTTTCTACTATGATCGTGTAATTGAATCTCATTTCACTATGCAGAAGGAACGAGTGTCGATAACCAAAGTGACGAACCTGAGTTTGAATTTCTAAACGTGGTATTTCCGCAGAGCCTGTGAGATGGATTTCCTGGAAAAAATATGAAAATCAGACGACATTGCCGGCAAGCAAAGAAAGTAGAATTGTAGTTTTCATGAAATACTCGTTCATTCATTGAATCATCCGATGCCAGTAGGCGTTGGTGAAACTGAAATACTCAAGGTTTTGAATTTTACATCACCAGATCTCACAAGAGGACAAAGCTCTGCAAGTTTCTCATTAAGGAGGCAACTCAGCCCCATCCAAGATACAAAGCTGTGAAATGGTGTCATAAACTAACTCGCAAGATAGTAAGACTGTTAAGATTTCTCAATTTTGAAATCAGAAAATATTTCTCAACGCATCATAAGCTACTACCTTCGTTTCTAGCTCAAAGTTTAAATTCTAAGTTTTGCATTTATTACTTCAATAAACCGTTCAGAGAGAAAATAGAGTTAATGTCAATGCTCAAATGAGCATCGGGTAGCACACTGCTAGTAAGTGCCAATAACAAACCGTGGCTTTGTGAGAAAGGGCGGCAAGTCATTTTCTTCCCAGTACTTCACCCCTCCCCCCCCCCGCCTTACACTAAGTACCCATTACCGCTGGATGGTAAATAAGGGGCATCTAAGATAAACGCGAGCGAGCTTGACTTGAGCAAAGGATCTTGACACCAGTAGGCATATAATCTAATCACTGTGCCTACAATCTCTTCAAAGAAAGAGAAAGACAAAGTACACTACTGGCCGAAACTAACAGGCCACCCTCTATACATATCAGAGGAAGCGATAAACTTGAGTGCCCTTTGTCGTTTCTGGGACTTAAGTGAGAAAATTGGTTTACTAAACATAAGTGCAGACAGGATGCTTTTAATTTTTTGCCATTCTACAGCTCTTTCTTTAAATATCAGTGTATCTAGCCGAACTTTTACTTTGCATTCGTACCTGTATGTTTCTTTCAGATGCATTCAAGACGCAGCTCAGCTTCTTACTGCATGTACCAAAATCATCTGGGATGCATCTGAACACAATAACCTAATGCAAAAAAATGAACATGCTTCCATTGATTCGTCATAGACTAAATCAAAAGAACTGAGACATGGAGATACGTCAATCTTCAATCTACATGAATATGAATGATGAGGAATTGAGGAAACAGACCTGATATTTGTCGTACAACAAGCCTTTTGACGGTTTGCATGTAAATGTCCTATAAACGATAATCAAGCTAACGTAAAAAGCCATACGAATGAAGAGAAAATGGAAATCTCAATTACATAGCTTAGCTTTGATACAGATTTTATAGTTAAAAGGAAGTCTTGATCAAAATTCAAAACTTTGCAACATAGAACACCGCCATAAAATTTCCTTGCACAATTCCAAAGCTATAAATCTCTTACAAAAATAAATTATGAAGAATTGGCAATGGCGAAATGGCTATTAAATGCAGAGTCTGTCAGCAGAAATTGCTAAAACGACATTTGAAGCATGCTAACATGCTGTCTTACTTGAATCACTTCAAAAATACAACTAGACGTAAAGGGGTTAAAGGTCAGAAGTCAGAAGTCAGAAGTCAGACCAAGCACCAAACAAGAAACTGATTGCTTGGGATGAAGAGCGAAGAGAGCGCTTGGATATTTTGCAAAGTTCTATTACCGAGATTCATCCTCTTCGACTGCAAAATCAATTGGATATTTGCCATGTCTAGTCAAGAGCAGCGTCTTGTATGAAGGTTGAATGGACGTAACTGGCGAAAATATCTAAAAACGAGACAATTTTAAGCTCCTGATGAAGAAAGTCGACGAAAAGCAAAAATATTTGAGGCGAGCTTTCATATGCATGCTGAATAAAACCTCAAGCAATGAGGGCAAGCAAGCAACCATGAGCACTGAAGGAGCTCCCGATTGTATAAAATCGTGATTAATGCTTAGTGAGACCGTTGGCATAGTAAATAGAACACGTATATCATGCAAAAGACTCTGTGTTCGAGGCACGATCGTCCACGTGTCCCTTTGCCCGCTATCTTTCCGAAGATCGATATTGACCAAAAAATAACCATCCAGCTAAGATGGAAAAGTTACCAGCTTTCTTGTCATCAAGCAGTAGTACTACAGCTAGTAAAGTCTCGAAGTCTTCTTGCACCTGCTCCTGGGAGCCATTCGTCTTTCCACCGACCAGTGAGTGAGGACCTAGCGTATAGCTGGATTTTAAGTGCGGCGAGGAAAGGAACTGGCCACTGTACATTACAAAATCCTGGCTCAGAGTGCTACTGCTCTTATGAGAGGCTTTATACTCTCTTACCAACGATCACCCCGGGCATGCAACTCAACCTTCGCAGGTTCATTTATTCAATATATTAACTGATGTTGCCCATTTCTAATGGAGCACCCAGCTTTTTGAGAAGGGAGAATGTATGGCTGGAAATGGATGGAAGAAGATCGCAATTATAATTAGGGCAAATTTCTTGGTTCCATTTCCAATAAGAGATTTGAAAACCACTTTGCTGCTGACGTGCCACCCTGCAGCACGGTGTCGTAAGGAAGGGCTCGTTAGCTTATTTCCTCGCCGTACTTTGTCCATAACTTCACGATTTATACTTATTTTATGCTCACTGAATAGATAGATTGCATCCAGGAACAGGCGCAAGGAGACGGCAAGATTTCACTGACTAGAGAACTAATAAATTGGCAGACAAAGCGGCCTGATGGTATTTTCCCCTTCATTGGACAGTTACATTTTCTAAAGATGCGATCGTTTTGAACGTGGTGCCACGATAGCTCAGTGGTAAGATTCTTGCGCATTGATCCTATGGCGATTGGTTCGAATCCACCCTCAGCAAAGGTTCATTCAGAGTGAAGAGAGTCGCCAGCTCTCTTTAATGCGAAGCGTAGGAATTACCAGGTGTAGTCACATCGAGAGGAAGGACCTGGACACTGCTGGAGAAGCAACAAGCTTCTCAGTGTCCATTAACAATATCTAGAATTAATTTGAACGACTAAAAAAATTACAAAAAGATGGGCACCAGACCGTACCATCTAAAATTGAGCAGCCGTCAAGTGCCCTCTGAATACAAAGAAGCTTAAAAAAATGAATACTCACTACACTTGAATCAAGGTCATATTGCGGTAGAAATGTTTCACTGTTGGCAGAGAATGTATGACCTGGAATGGAAGATATTGTTATAGGCTTTAAAGGTCGTACCGGTTAAGGTCAGGTCACGTTCTTCCTGCTACTGGTACCGTGTAAACCAGTGTCAACCTGCTTCATGGTCGGGTCGTCGGCGAATAAACCGGCTCCACACACGGTTACCCCGATAGTCTTACGAGGAGGGCATGTGGGCACCCTGCAGGATTAAAAACAAGACATGTCCAAGGGGCAGAGAAGCTCCAAGGAGCCAACGGCCCCCACAACCACTGGGTAGGAGATAGGTCCCACTGATTTTATCTATACCTGATGAATCACACATGATGAGAACATGGCAACAAAACTCCATTCCGGAGCAGTCGAAGATCATGGGAAATGGAGACACTGGGCGACCAAGCTGTGCGCCTACGGCCTAAGAGGGCTAAAGATAAATAACTGACTGACTGACCATAGAAGACGAATGCACTTTAATGAAGCATAAAGGTTATTGCCAGCATCATGGGTATAATGCAAAATAGATAGATGTACCGTTTTGTAAAAGATCCTTTTAAAATCAGATGAACATTACAAAGAAAATTTGAGGCAGCTCCATAAAAGATACATGCTGTGCTGTTCTTAGTTTCACAACGAGATAAAGGAGATCTGGGGTTGTTAGATTCTGCAAAATTGCGTGTGTCAAGTTCCTGTGAGGCTGTCCTATGAAGAGGTTGCAAGTCTATACATCTAGTCATATAGTCACATAAGTCTATACATGTGGAAAACTGGAGAACCAAAACCTGGCCAACAGTTAGCATTGCCATCCTAGGAAAGTCCCCGTTCTAAAAATAATATTCTTTCTAAGTTGTTCGCTTTGAAAAGAGGCCCGTACTATAAAATGCATATTCTGAAAATTTGCCTGTTCTAGAAAGACGATTGCTCTAAAATAATGTTTCCTTATAATGAGGTTTTCTTTCTATCAGGCGTTCATTCGTCAAGACTGTGCTGTATGATTAGATAAAAAAGTCTCCCAGGCCATTTACTTAAATTCGATTTGAGACTTCACGTTGTTCCTACCTGAAGCAATAGTAGTTAGGCACCACGGTGGACAAAGCGTGACGTCATCAACAAGGCGATGATCTCTCATGCTCTGAAGATTAAAGAAAGTAAGAGATTAAAGAGAAACTATGTGAAATGTGAATTTATAGCGATAATTTCCCTTGCAAAAGCCAGACAGAATGACTTCATCTCCAACACACAGAACACACACACAGACATACATACACACACACACACACACACACACACAGAACACACACACAGACATACATACACACACACACACACACACACACACACACACACACACACGCACACACACACACACACACGCACACACACACACACACACGCGCACACACACACACACACACACACACACACACACACACACACACACACACACACACACACACACACACACACACACACACACACACACACACACACAAACATACACAGAGATAGACAGGCAAAGACAGACACACAAAGAGACAGACAGACAGACAGACAGACAGACAGACAGACAGACAGACAGACAGACAGACAGACAGACAGACAGACAGACAGACAGACAGATAGACAGACAGACAGACAGACATACAGACAGACAGACAGACAGGCAGGCAGACAGACAGACAGACAGACAGACAGAGAGGGAAAAAGAGTCATAAAAGAGATTGATATACCTTGTAGAATGCATATCCCTCTAGCTCAGCTGAGAAAAATTGACCTGGAACATTCTAAAAATTGAGGATTGTTTCACAAATAAAAGATACGAATGAAACTAACGTGTTAGCATGTCTAGGAACAAGCATTATCAAAGTTATGATACAACAAGCGGCCCAGCACGGCCATCAGTCATTACATTCAAATACTGCAAAATCGTGCTTCTCTATAAGACAACTGATCGTGAATGAAACATGAAATGTCTCGTACGTAGCAAGGGTGGCTAACATACTGCTCCCCTTAGCAACTGATACAACGGCGAATCCCGAGTTGGACCCACCTGACGGGAAGCTCCTTCTTTAGTGCCATTTTCCTGAGTAGCTTTAGCAGTAAAAAAACTAATAGATGGCGCTAGTGATGTAGAGAAAACAGAATGGTGCACAGAAAAGAGGAAGGTTTTCCTCCGACACTGATCAGATTACGGAACGTGGGAGGGTTGGCAAATAAGGCTGTGGAACTTGCACCCAGATGCAACTCAAAACGTGAGAAGGCATTGATGAGAGGGGAATAGTAATCTAAACGCATAGATATCTTAATTTTCTGGCTCTAATCCCATTTAAATAGCGCCGTCACGGGTGCGGACGAGCGTTCTCCTCCATCCACATCATGATTAGCCTGATTTGGGGAGGGGCTTCCTGATTCTATTTACGTATTCTAACTAGCATCTGATGGTGCCGTGGTGTAGTGTTTACGCGTACGGACTTATAACACAGGGCATCAGGGTAGCTCACTGGTAAGATTCTTGCACATTTATCCTATGGTCAGTGGTTCGAATCCACCTTCGGCTTAACTTTCCCTTAGAGTGAGGAAGCCACCAGCTCTCTGTAATTCTAGGGGTAGGAATCACGAGGTGTGGTCACATCGAGAGGAAGGACCTGGACACTGCTCGATAAGCAAAAGCTTCTCAGTGTCCAAACTTCTACCTTTGACATCTAGGTGGAATCATGTGCATAAAAAAAAGACAAAATAAAACAGGCGTTGTGAGTTCAATCCTGCAAGTGTTCAGATCTCAGTATTCCTGCTTCCAATAAGAGCACCATTGGCGAGGAAGGCAACGGGATATCAACTCATAAAATCCACTTTCCTAGAAGAAATTCAGAGCCCTGTCTCTAATTTCTGCTACACTCGACATCGAATTTGCGACGCAGTTCATTTAGCATCTGAGAGTAATTATTTTCACACTGAGAAGTTCTTTTACCTTTGAAAAAGTCTCAAGATCCTTGCTCTGAATGGGATTACACGTCACGATTTCTATACCTGGTAATACAAAGAGCTAGCGACTTTCCTCCCTCTAAGTAGAACTTCGCTTGAGGGTGGATTCGAACCACTGACCATAGAATCAATGGGCTTTGATCTTACCACCGAGCCATCCTGACACCACATTTTTCGCTATTTTGCGTCAGGGTGTTCTTTTTACGGCCATACTACCTTACCATTTGCCCTGACTTGACATCCGCAGCGGGACTGTTTTGAACGCTTCGACCCAGTGACTAGGTTCTTTCGACGCGTATGAATAATGGATGATTTTTATTGAAAGCAGAGCATTAGTTTCAGCCAATCACGGCAACTGGAGTAGTAAATAGTCTGCCAGGCTACTCCACTGCTCTACATCTTCTTTGCATAGCAACTTGACACACAATTAGTTCGCAATTAACTGTATTAACAAATTATGGGGACTTAGATACTCACAGGCTTGAATCTAATACTGAATGATGCACTTTGCAGTGGTAAAATGTCCTGCTCTATCGGTTGCATTGTGAATGGGCTGCCTTTCCTGCCTACGTCAAAAATAGAAAAATGCGTCAAAAGATGACGTTTTCAACTATTTGAAAGGGTGCAATACATCTCATAGATACGAAGGGTCCAGCTATCAAAGAGGACAACTCTTCAAAGTCAATTTTAATCTCATACTTGAGAAAGGCACTTGGGAGCACGTTGTTAGATGTTGGGCGGACAGTGACAATTTACTGTGGGGGGGACAGAGGAGGGCGAAGATAAACGTGTACGATCCCAACTCATACCGGGGATTCTCGCAAAGCAGGTGCGTATCCGAACGACTGTATTACCTGCCACTTGCCATCCCCTTGTCTTTTGGAAATAGCAAAGAAATGTCGCGATGTAGTGGTGAAGCGTGTGGACTCATAACACGGAGTTGTGAGTTCGATTCCTGCACGTGTCCCTCAAAATGGAGCATGCAGAGCATACATGCTGATATGGTCATCGGCTGTCCCATTTACAAAATGCTAGAATGAAACTCTCAGCCCAACACATCATGACTGCATCAAAATCTATCTGCACTGGAAATGTTTTTCCTATGACACTTGGGTACTCTTTTTCGGGACGGATACAAGCATCATATTATCTTAAGTAAATGCTGAAGTCTTAACTAAGCTAGTGAAAGTCGGCATCAAAATTACCTGTGTTCCAAATGCAATAAATCTTCCCTTGCGTATTGTTAGTGACATTTACCGTCTGAAGCGAAAATACCCGTTTACTTCTGCAGTCCAATAACATTTCTATCAAATATATGAAATGCTTAAAACATTTCCTAACATGAAGAACATAAAAAACTGCCTGACTCAGTCAAGTTCCTTTCGTTCTTCTATCTCTTGAATATGACTAGATAACGTATCAAACGGAAGTTTCAAGTGAACCACAAATTGACTATATACCAACTACAAGGAAATGGACCGGCTGATACAATGGTATTAAATACAGGTGAAAAAAATTAAATTGTGCATCAGTTAACCAAGTAAAATAACTCTGCATAAGATTTCCACGATTCTCATTCGAAATGCAGCGAGATCATACTTGAAAATGAGTATTCTGAATTTTTGCAGCACATTTAAGCGTGAGAATTGATTTCACTTATAGTTGTAGCTGCGTAGGAATTATTGGGTATGGCTAAAAATAAAGGAAATATCAGAACAGTGCTCAATAAGAACAGCTCCTCAGTATGGTAAACCATGATAAATCTACTTTATCACCAATGAATCCTGTGAAACTAGGCAAAGAAATGATCTGCAGTATACTAAAACCTACGTTAGTACCAATGCATCATGCGAATGTTGACACGACTTAAACCCGGAGAAGGCAAGCGCACAGTTCTATAAGAATGGCTTTTCAGAATATTAAGAGCCATCTTATCATTCATAAATCACAAAAAAATTGAAATGACGTCACATTATGAGAAGGTCGTTTTTGGTGAGTTATGTTGGGAAAAGCCACAGTGGCCTATACAAAGCCCCAACAAAGGAAGAAAGAAGAGAGGGAAAGGCTAAGAGGAGAGAGAGATAAGATCAAGTTTAATGATCTTAGATTTGAAGGACGGCAAGCTGTAACATTCAGGAAAGCAAGAAGTAGGCAAGAGGTTCCATAAATTGCATTTTATAGAGATAAACGATGATTTTTGGGATTAAGTTCGTGGATTAGGCAGTGACACTTGGAAAGGGTGTGAGTGAGTTGAGCTTCTGGTGGTCCTGACACGCCTCAGAGGAACTGGAATAATATCCCTGATCTCATGAGAGCAATGCCCGTGAAAGCATCTGCAAACGATAGAAAGATCTGCGCATGACTAGGCAATCTACCTTCGGATGTTCAAGAGGAAGAAGGAAGAGTACTAATTCTCATGTGAAGACAGCATATGCGCTTATGCGCGTTGGTAGAGTTGAAAGCTTGCTAAGCTGAAAACTATTGGTCCCCATGAAGAAATGTGAATCTCCTTGTCGTACCTTGTGATAAACGTGTCCTGAACTGCATCTTGAGAAATCAACATTTCTTACATCGACACACACGTGCGGCTCGGTTGTTGTCTGCAACAAACAGAATGATAATGTAAGCAGCATAAAACTAGTCAGGATGGCTCAGTAGCAAGACTCTTGCGCACTGATCATATGGTCAGTGGTTCGAATCCAAATACTAAGGCATACGTTTAGCGAAGGATTGCTAAACACGAAACTCAGAGTTCTAAACTAGTATTTATTCTTTTCCGTTACACTATATATCTAAAAGTGTAAGGGAGGGGACAATGCAGAAACATCCACTTTGGAGTCCCCAGATATCGACCGTCAAAAGTGGTCTCGACTCATTTTTGTTAGCTCGTAACCGATTCTGCAACCACTTTCCCTCAAAGCACATTTGAGGGAAAGACTCGATGAAAAAAAAGTGTAAGGGAAATCATACTGCATTGCGTATTGCTAAAATGCACCGTATATTACCAGTTCTCCAATTGTGCCATCATTGAAAAACTCTTCCATATCGTCTTCATTTGGCTTCGTTTGCTGCAACTCATCTATTAACAACTGGTCATTGATGTTCAAGGAGCCATCGTCCTCCACGTACAATCTTCCTTCTTGCAACCAGCACTGAAGGTCCTGAAAACACTTGTTTCATTCAAACCAAAGCACTTAGCAGACCGAAAACATTTCGTGGTAATACAATGGGTTTATGCACGAATTTCTCTTATGCAAACAAATTACTTAGCGCCCTGCACACTGCTTTGAATTTTGCAAAAGGATTCAGTAATACTAAAACTGCTACTTCTACAAGGTGAAGTAATCAGCTTAGACTGCTGAGTAGAAGCAACTTTAGTATTTTCATTAATCCATGCTATTTGTGGTCGATCACTTCAAGATTGCTTGGCAAGGGCATTACGGTGATATTCACCATCTGTCACCAGCTCTTTCTAGTCGTCTTTTATGACACGCGGAGGATGCGTTGGTCTTGTTTCGATCCCGAGAACCATAACCGTATAAGAGAGACTGACAGCCCTACTTCACAAAGATGTGCTAAGGATAGCACCTTTCTAGTGAGATGCTTCATTAATCGATTATGGAACGCAATAACTGTAAACACCAGAGGAGAAAACCGCATTCACCACAATTAATTAAATAGCGCATTCATTACCTCAGGTGGAACGCGTGTAAGCCCTCGAGACCTGTGAACTCGATATTTGTCGATATGTTTTCTTTGCAGAACTCCTGAACAAAATAGGTTGCTTATTAGTCTGAAGTTAACGAATTTTTTAGATTAAGAAATTAATCATATGACCTATTAATAAAAAAAACCAGCCAATCGGTCAATTGATCAATCAATCAATCAATCAATCAATCAACCAATAATATGATAAATAAATGACTGAATGAATGAATGAGTGAACGAATGAATCAATTTCTTAATCAATCAAGCAGTAAGTTAACTCAGGCAATTCGTGACTCAGGTAATTAATCAACTATTGTATTTATTAATCATGCAATAAATGAATCAGTCAATTTATTAATCCTACAATTAGTTATTAGGCAGTCAATTAATGCATCCGTTAATTAATCGATCGATCGACTAATCCATGAATTAATAAGCCAATCAATAAGTCAACCAATTAAAGAATTTCAATCAATTTAGAAATATATTAGAGATTCAATCAGTTAATCAATTAATCAGTTAATTGAAGTAGGTCCATTTCTCAATTAGCTGATCAATCAGTCCATCTATTTCTCTAGACGAAAAAAACCCAAGTCGAAGGAAATAATTCGTTGTAGCTTTGAAAGGATGAACATCTTAGCAAAAGTCAGTGGTCACACGTCAATCCGAATTGAGCAAATAAATTGGTGAAGAGGTGAACAGTATGATAGAAGTGCGGGAGAAGCCAATGATGAATCTTTTACCTGGAGCGACTTGATCAGTATGACAGGTGCCAAAGACATCCAAGTACAAAGCTCCCTGTAGAAAGAGAGCCACAAAAGGGCAGAGTTGCTTCGTTAAAGTTGTACGAGTAACAGTTACCAAAGCTGCATAAAAATCGATTCAAAGCTGCATATTAAATCAGCAAGCAATCATTTTGTTAACTCCCTATTTAAACACCCACTGTTAACTTTCAGCCTTGCATTTAATCCTTATGTTGTTTGCAAAGAGATGATAAAAGAATGAATAAAACGTATAAATAAAACGAATAAATAAATGCGCAGTTTGGGAAAATTTTACAAGGAAGTTTGGAAATCAGTCTTGCACTGTATGACTTATCCTGCTTAAAGCATATAATATGAAATAAAAACGAAATCAAATCTAGAGGGACAGATATGTGACATTACCAGCCTAGATTAACCAACTTTGAGTGAAGTGATGAAAAACGCCATTAACATCAGCGATATGATAGTTAAAGAACATGCGAGTAAACAGAAGTATCGCTGAATTTCGATTAAAGAAATATGTGAAAATACGCTTGTGAGGAAACACAAAAAAGTTTCACGAGTAGACACCTGATTGTGAATAAGAAATGCGACTCGTCTGTAATAAATTATTGGCTTCTCCGGCTTGAATGTGACTATTATCTTTTTTGATGCACCTCCTTTCAGCTTGCCACATTTCACATCAAAGTTGAATACGCTGGACTCATTGTCAACTTGCAGCTAGGAATAAATGAGCAATTTAGACAATGCATAAATTAATTGGTCGGAGTTGATTAGTGCTGAAACTAGCCAGAGTGGGAGGACGTCTATTCCCTTTTCTGTTGCGCTAGATCATTGCAGCTCAATTTTTTGCTGATTTGAAGCACCGCGCCTGCCAATTGCTCCTGGAGAATTCATCGCACGTAGGAGCCATTCATTTTCTATGCCTCAGGTTGGGACTGAAGAGAAATGTTTATTTGGATAAATTTTTCTGTTACCCAACCTTGTGGACTACAACAAAGTAGCTATACAATCAATACAGAGCTATTAAAATATGCTACCCAGCCCTTGAAAGACAAACAAAATTATTTACCCAACCTGAAGGCTGCCTGAGAAATCTTTTACCCAACCTATTTATCTTCGGGCCCAAACCAAGGCGTAGATAATAAGCGGCTTCTTAGGTCAGATTACCCAGATTGTGTCACTCAAATAAGGTGAGTTGATACAGACCGGTACCAAAACCGGTACCAAAACTGGAACCAAAACCGGAACCAAAACCGGAATCTTGTGTTTAGATGAATTTAATGCAATCAACAAATAACTAAGTAAGCTCTTAATCATACGAGAAATAAACCAATCAACTAGCTACCCGATCAACTGATCAATAGGGTATCAAGCAGTTAGTCAATCGACGAACAGTCTTAACTATGGAGCGATCTGATTGATGGGTCAAACAGCCAAGCGATATTTCAATCAGGAGACACGATAAGTTAATTATCAATTATCAATTATCAATTAAAGAATACTGGTTGCAGTTGATTTTACGCTCAATACAATTCCTTGCGCTCTCGCTCACAGCTATGTTAAGATTTTGACATGAAAATAGTGTATACCTGGTAAACAGCTTCCACCTCAGAACGGTTGGTTATATTAAAGGACCTAGTGACCTCTTTGGATATATCTGTGAGACCGAAGCTAAGCGAAGAAACTTCCAACTGCACTTGTGGACCTAGGCCGAAAAATGCTAGATTAAATAACAATTCAATCGTTAAATTGACAGTATTTTCGAACAAGCAAGAATAAGAATCTCAAGGGTGCTTTGTCCACTGCTCGCCACCTGCATCTTCTCACACGTGGTGGTCAGTGGTTCGAAGCCCATCAAGGGCTTTATTTTCACTTAGAGTGGATAATTTAACTAGCCTTGAACAATTCTAAAATTGGATGCTAGGTAGAGTACATAAGAGATATCAGATGATCTGGTTATTCATTTTCATACCATTTGTCAATTAGCAATGAAGGATCGCCCTGCAGAAAGGACTGGTGTTTTACACGGCCCCCAAATCTTTCTTCATCGTATGGGAAATCACAAAGAATGCATAAAACAATTAGAAACTCGGACCATTCAAAAGAGAAAGGAATAACATTGAAATAGCAACGGACCTATCCCTTGACCAATGCATTTGACAGTGGCGCAACTTGAAGCTCCTAGAGCCATGATCTCAAATGTGTCTACTTGTTGAAGATAGCCAATGCTTGGGCAGTAGGTTAATTTCAAGGTGAGAGAGCTGTCACCCGGAACGATACCGTGGTATTGAGAACAAGTAAACGCCTTGTCGACAGATGTATCAAATGACGGTTGAATTACTTGAAATGGAGCATTGACCTGAGCGAAGGGAAATGCACCAATGAGATATCAGATAGGAGCTGCGTCAGATAGTGAGTGAAGAGCTTACTGGATTAAAATTCTATCGTAACAATGATTTCATCACGGACATCCACAACAAAAAGTGGCCTTCCTATAGCAGATAGTCTTATTCCATTCGTTTCGGATCACTTGAGATTGAATTTATTCCCAATATTAATTGGTACAAATAGGACAACTGCTGCAGGATGGAACCTGAATTGCTTTTGTAGACAAGCCATTTAGAGGTTAGGTTGGAATTTACTTCCATGAGTGATAGAACAAACAGCTTATCTACTACCTTATCACCATTTTACTATATATATGGAGATACCAATTCACCTTACATAAGCTCACATCAAAGTTCATCCGTTGTCTAAACGAGACTTATGAACAACAACTATCGCATTTGGCAACTTCTACCCAAGAATCTATAAAAAGAATCCCAAAGTCCCATCCCTCTGCATTACACCTATTTTCTCTTACAAGATTAAACTAACAATATCAAAGTAAAAATTCATTCTCATTTGAAATTTCAGTCTAAAGCCTTGCATCTAAGATTTGGTAATTTGACATTTTTTAAAAATTGTTACAAAAGTACTTCGTAAATTTTCAGAGTTTTCAATAAAAAACTTCATCTGGCGATGTTCAAAAAATTATTTTCCCAGGATATAAAGTTAACAAAAACAGCTCAACATACAGGGGTGAAGTTTATCAGCTCAATTGTTCTGTCAGATTTTGTGTCCATAGCAACACTTTTAAAATCAACAGTGATTTGATGGCCAATTTCCTTGCCATGTTTTATTCCAATGTATGCATACTTTCCTAAAATGTACCAAAACCCAGTTTGCAATCACAAAGGTTCATGTTAACTGCAGAAGAGAACTCAATTGACCTTCAGAAAAGTTTTGGGTAATTGCAGATAAAGGTTGGTCTTGCCATATAAGTGAAATCGGTGTTCAATTCAAATAAAAAAGAGTGACAATCCAAAGAGCTTTGTTAGAAGTTTTTCATTAATCATACCTAGCCTATTGGCAATTCAAACAGTTATATAGGTTTGAATGGTGATTTTGTCATCTTTAACTACTAGTCAGAAATAGAAACGCAAACATGCTGAACTCAACAATTCAGCTGCTTCTGATCTCAATTCCGTGCAGGCTTCATATATCAAATTCTCTACATACTATCAGTGAGAGAGGAGGGAGAAACAATTTCCATGCTTTCCAACTCCAAATTGGATGAATGGAAGTTCTATCACCATTTGATATAACTGGGGGGGGGGGGGTAAGAAAAGTGTTATGGCTAACATACCACTCCCTTGCATTAATATATTCTTTCTGTGAATGGTACCATCATTTGCACCAAATTTGCAAACTGCAATAATATCATACACGAAGGCTCCCTAGAAAAATAAATGCATTTAGCTGGGATGAAATACAAATTATCATTTTGGGAAGATGGAATGGTAAGCTTAAAATGGGTATCCTAGGACATGAAGCAGTAAAAATAAAAGAGCTTCAATCAAATCACCATGCACAATAAGATTCTGCTGGTAAAAAAATAGCACATGATAAAACATTACAAGTGGATGGCAAAGTTCTTATAAAGTCTCAAACTGAAGGCACCCCTATCCCTGCTTCTGGGACCCTCTCTGCGTTGCATACTCAATTTTGAGCATAGCAGAAACCAGAGACAGGCTCTCAGTTTTTTCAAGGAAAGTGGGATTCATGAGGTGGTTTCCCATTGCCTTTCTGACCAAAGGCGTTTTAAAAGTGACACACAAGGAGGAAGCAAACTGACAACCCCTGTGTTGCGAGTCCGCATGCTTAACCACTATGACATCAGTCTAATACCTACCCAGCAGCAATGCTATATGCATAGTACAATTGGTTAAGTGTGGCAAGGAAGGGAACTGGTTATCCATCCCAACATACACAGCTGTTGCTCAGGATGGTACTTTTCTACCATGGTCCTCTCCAAGCCTTGTATCAAGCATGGTACTCAGCTTAATCTTACTGCTATTGTTAAGCATATGAAATGAAGATTTCCTCTTTATATTGATTTATTGCTACGATTTAAGGTAACGAAAAGTTATGTGATACAATGGTTAAGGCAATTAAGGTTTATAGCTATTTATCTTCTGCAAGAGCTTTAATCATAACATGAACCCTGATTATCTTACCTCAGGTTTAAAATCGACAGCTATTACACTCTTTGATTTTGGTAACAGATAACCCTGGCTTGGCTTTACAAAAAAGGGCTCTTCAAACAACATGTTGTAAGAAACTTCCAAATCACTGAAAATTGAATTGTAAGAATTAAGCAAGATTTTATGCAAATACAGGACTACCAAAAAGTCCTTTTATAGAATGAGACGCCTGTGCAAAAAGATGTGCATCAGCTGTGCAAGTATAGCAGCAATAGTTAGAAAGTCAAGCAGCAATATCTTAGAAGTAGTAACAACATCTACTGATAGCTTAGATCTGACAGTTTCTCATTTCAATCAAAAGCACTTGCTTTGATAAAGTTTGATATTTAATGTATGCTGGTGTGAAAGTACAGCTCAGTGGTAAGGCACTGAAAAGAATCTATGGTCAGGGAAACAGGATCCCTGCTAGGCCTAGCTTTCAGTTAGAGTAAGACAAATGACTAGCTCTCTATAATTCTAGACATAGATATCACAAGGCGTGGTTGAATAGAGAAGAAGGGCAAGGAAACCGCCCAGTTGAGATAGCTTCTCAGTGTTCCAGAAACTAGCATTGGATTATAGGTAGAAATGATAAATGAAATTAAAAGGAATTAATCATTACCTTAAATTCGTGATTTCAAATGTCTTCTGCTGTTCATCCCCAACAGCACACAGTTCAAAATCAATGCATTCTGGTAGTAGCAGGTCTGCTTCTGGCAAAGCAGCCATTATTGGTATGGAGAACTGGCCATCCTAGAAGATGGATAAATGATTAAGTCAGCAAACAAGAAGAATTTTATCTAGTAAAAAAACGACAAAGAAAATTAAGAGCTTTGGATAAAGAGTGCCAATAAGAAGAAATCCCAAATATCATGAAATGATAGGAGACATACCTTTGTTTCAAAAACAATCTGATCCTCATATGTGCCCTTGAAAAAGAGACGTTATATAATCATGTTAATTGCCTAAAGCAATTGAATAATGAAATATATAAAAGTAATTAATTTGAAAAGGCTTATCCTATTTTGTGCTAGATCAGGGAGCTATTTTTGCAGAGTCAAAGTATCATACCTACTATCATTTGCAATAAGTTCTTAGAAACTTTATCACACAGCTGAGATTTGCCAGACTATATTTTGCACTCACTGAGCTGGCAATGACCAGTAAAAAATCGGGGAACTTTGTATTCCTGTGCAGACACTCTACCAACAGAGCTACCAGCTCATGCAGCAGCAGATTCAACTGGTATGAGCATCAGAAAATCTGCCCAAAAGGTTTGTTGATCAAAAAGATAAGCAAGCGCATTCAATAGATTTTAAAGAAACTTCAAGATGTGCACTTGTCATACTTTGCAACATCAGAAGGAATTATTATTACCAAAAAGTTGCAGCCCTGTTCAAACATCGTCTCAGATGGCTGCAGGTTTGCATGAATCTAGACACTTTGCACCCAGGTCCTGAATTAAGTCTGGCAAGTATACATCAAGCAAAAATTCATACCTTTTCCAAAGGTCTAAATGTAACAGGTACATTTAAGCTGGTGCCAGAGCTTAAGATTATAGGTTGTGGATATTTTGTTGTAAAAAATCTAGTTGACGGTATTCTGCAAAAAACAAAGGAAATGATAAACAACATCTTAATGCTTAAGGTAAATATAAATACTAGTAATAATGATAATAAATATTTTATTTACAGTTGAATAACATTTAACTTTTGCTAAAAAGTACAACAAAATAAATATAAGCAAACTCAAACTAATTTACAGCAACAGAAATTACCAATTTTGACATTGCAACCCTCCCCAGTCTATTTTTTGTATTTCTGCCAAAAAACAGGGACAAAATTGCTGCTCTTTATCATATAAGGTGTACTTTTTCAAACCATCGTGCCCTTAAACGCCATTGAATTTATACCAAGAGATGTAGTCAATGCATTAGGAATTGTGACCAAGTGGTTAAAGCGCAGTGTTTTGAATCGTGTGAGGTCTACTCGCGTGGGTTCGAATCCCGTCGTTGGAACCACTAACCACAAGCCAACAGCCAACTCAGCTGTCCATCTTTCCGAGATTGGTGAATGAGTACTCAGAAGTAATTCTGAGGGCACAAGCAGTAATGCTGCAGGCCCATATCAGCTGTATAGCTGCCATATACCCAGCCTGCGTTAACAAATAAAAGTTGCTTTGTTTTGCTTTGCTTTGAGAAAATCTATAATTCTCAGGTGGTAATTAATTTCCTTTACTTGTGAATAAGTCCAATGAAAAGGGGGTTTTTCATGACTGAATGATTTACATGCTTCAATCATGCGTTCCTGCAGTATCTGCATACGTAATAGGTTACATCAACCTGCTTTGGCTTTTATGCCCCTGTTTGGTTACTGCATTGCATACTAGCTTTCAAGCGTTAGTACAGTTAAATTTGTTACTAGATTAAGATAAAAAATATGTATGCGCTGTTTAAAACAGTTAAATAAGAATTTCAATTATTTTTATGCTTTATGATTGAATGATGGGTAACCTTTGCAAGAACTAATTTTGAATGTGCCAAAATAGATTTTCTCTAATCGAAAGTGCGCTCGACTGCTAGCATTTGATTGAAAAAATCTTTTTTCTGCAATCCACGAACTGGCCCCTCTCATAAACAATAAGATTAGCACACAGAACGTAAATAAATCGATAACTCCGAAGAAAGTTAAAACAGACAACAGACACTTAAAATTTGCCACTTTTACTATCATAGGTTTTGTCAACTAGAAGTTTCTCCCAGTTGAAGATGACGTCAGTTCCCTCTACACTGCATCTCAGTATATTCAAAACGGTATTTATAAGCAACAAAAGCTTCAATTTGGTGCCCTTACTTGTATTTGAGTTTTTTAGCTCTTACATCCACGTTCTTCAGTGTGATATTCTTTGTATACTCGCCACCCGGCTGCCAACCTTCCCAAATAATTCTCTCTGTTACTTCGAGTCCAAGCTTATTTGCCCTTTGCTGTATTCTTACTGGCATGTTTAAATCGTCCAGGAAAAACAATCTATCATTTCCTCTTTTCAAATTTGCGATAAAATGATACGTGCTTCTGTTATTGCGAGACGGTCGCTTCTGACGTCCATATTGTTTTCAGCGTTGCTAATGGATGTTGTAGCCTCGTATTGGACAAGAAATGAAAACTCAAGCAACATCAACAACATGATTGGTAAACTGGTGATTATTAATGGCGGAGAATGCAGATATAGAGATCAAGCTTGGATTCGATTGGAAGCGTTATTACCAAAATGGCTGGTGCAGCATTGAAGAGACTGATGGCTGAGTACAAACGTGAGTTTACTGCAAAGCTGTGCATTCCATGTCAATCAAGGTTCTCTTCGTCGCATTGTCAACTCTTTGTTGGTTATTCCTTTCACCCTCCGTAATTAGCAGAAGCATTTATCTCGACGATGGAAAAAGATTATTTTCTGATAAGCCTAGCTCCTGCCCACTCAAGAACTGGCTAGCTGAATATTGTTTATGGGTGATCCTCAGATACTTGTTAGTGAAAATGATACTAATGCTATTTTCAAGTGTAGCTAACAGCACATCTTTTTATTTCTAGAGCTTACACTGAACGCACCAGACGGTATCTTAGCTGGTATGTTGATTCCTTTTAAGCAGAAACTTTCAAGAATGGATGTCTTAAAAATCAATGTCTTGTTTAACCTTTTTAACAAGACATTAGAATCCCCACAATAATGGAAAATTCAATTTCAAAGAGTTTAGGAATCACCAGTTTCAAGGTGTGCGTATGAAACTGGTCCTAAAAAGCTGCTGTTCGATTCAACCCACATGAACGATTCTTGCCTTGCTGTCTTGTTTAACGTGCAGAGAACACAGAGTCAGAGAGACGACGATTAGCGCTGTTGTGCTTGGATGACTGACTAACTTATTGAAATGAAATACATGTTTATATAGGCAAATAACAAAACAGATAAAATTACCAAACTCATCAAATAAGAATAGGAGCGGAAGATTGATTGTGAATGATGCAAGTAGATGAATAGATGTTGAGCTGATGGGAATTATGACAGGAAATAACAATTGATTGGATGAATAGAATTGTATTGTTAAGCAAGGTTGTAATGGCAGCATAGATAGAGATTTATGAGGGTAGAAAGCTGAGTCACTACAAGAGTATTGTTAGAAAGAAAAGGCTTTGTTCATGGCAGGTGAATCTTCATACCAAAATTGTAACAATATTTGCTTCAATATTTTATTCATAGGTCCACTAAATGAAGAAAACTTTTTTGAATGGGAAGCGCTAATAGCGTAAGTGTTTTGTTGTGAAAACTCATTCTGTATCTATCAAGTTTTACACCCATAATGCATATTTTTCATACCAGGTGTTTCATGAATTTCCAAAGCATTGCTATCAATCTATCATTAAAGTAAAACTTTGATGTCGCTCAGAAGAGCAAATCCATTTTTCTGTCATTCTGAAAGTCTATACAACCAACACCAGTTAGATTATGAAAAAACTTATTTCAAATTCTTATCTCAACCATTATTTAACATATACTCTTATCAGCTTCAGACAGAAAGGTCTTTATTGTTACAAAATATGTTTCTGCACTTCTGTGCAATATAATTATAAAGCACTTTGTAAGAAGATAGAGAGATTTCAGATTTACCAATACATCAAAAGTTGTTTTCTATTCTGCTGAATGTTCATTTTGTTACTGTATAATGGTTTTCCTGTTTTTAATATTTTAGTGGGCCTGAAGGAACCCCATTTGATGGTGGTGTATTTGTAACTAGACTCAATTTTCCCCGTGACTATCCTCTCAGCCCGCCCAAAATGAGATTCATGAGTGAGATTTTTCATCCAAACAGTAAGTTTTATTTCATCTTTGCACCATGTATCTTTCTAGTAGCTTGCAAACAAGATTTTGATATAGCTTTAAGTAGTATATCATACCATTTTTCTTCAAGTGTAACGCACAAAATTTTTTTTTATACCTAAAAAAGAACTCAAGTTGGAGGTGCGTGTTATAAACGAGGATAGAGCAGGAACAGGTCATTGGTTCATCTGGAGATGAATCCGACTTTGAAGAATTTAAAATGATATTGAAAATTTTGTTTGGGTAGTGTGTTTTTAGTTTACGCTGTCAATAAATCATTTTTCTCATGGCTGCGAATGTTTAACAATGTTTGTCACTTGCAGTCCTTGTTCTGAGTGAACAAAAATTTTATACCAGTTTTTTTTTAATCGAAAATTAAAGGTGCATGCTGTACATATGTGCATGCTATATTATATGTGTGCTTGTTATACTCAAATAGAAACGGTATGTGTAGTATGGTTGTTAAAGCAAGTTTTTGCCAAATCTATGGTAACTAATTCCAGCAGCAGTACATTTCTACATGATGCAGCATGTCAAAGTATATCGGCCACTTCCTATGAGCCTCAAAATTTCTTAGCATCATTATAATTTCATAGGAAGTAATTTTAAAACCAATGTGATGAATGATTGTCAAAGTTTGTCTTTTTCCTATATATGATACAATTTCATGACGTGCATTTTTATGTCTAAAAACTAAAGGTGTCCTTTCAGGTGTCAGAATAGCTCAGTAGGAAGGTTTTGCACACGGATCCTATGGTCAGAGGTTGGAATCCACCCTCAGCTAAACTTTAAGTGAGGAGAGTTCCCAGCGATCTGTAATTCCAGGCTTAGATCTTATTTAACTGTAAGTAGGCCAAGTAGTGTCCCATAGGTATTATTGCATGAGATCTATGACACTTTGATAAAGTGGAAGCCTTTCATTCAAGTTTGATTAAAACTACAATTACAAACCTAATAGGTAGTTTGAAATCATAACTTGGATAAAATTGTAATGATAATAATAATGATTACAATAGCTATGATGATGATAATAATGCTTTGTGTTAGTATATCCTGATGGAAGAGTTTGCATTTCAATATTGCATGCACCTGGGGACGATCCGATGGGCTATGAATCAAGTTCTGAAAGGTGGAGCCCGGTACAATCTGTTGAGAAAATATTGCTATCTGTTGTCAGCATGCTAGCAGGTATTTTCATTTTAAATGCTCTCCTCTTTTTATTTCATAGTCAACGTATTCATTGAATCATTGGTTTATTACAGCTGCAATAAGAAAATTAAACTAACCCTTTTTATACTTTTCGTTATGTGATTAGTCAATTCTCATCAAATTTTCATTCTATATTGCCAATTTGCACAGCCTTTGTTGCGACGATTTTATGTTTAAGCCTGTTATTTTCTCACGCACTGTTTATAGAACCAAATGATGAGAGCAGTGCAAATGTTGATGCATCAGTAAGTTACTTCTTTTTTTTCATCAATCACACATTCTTCTTTGTTGCAGTTGATTTGCAAATGCTTTTTACATGGCAGGCGTTGCACATGGGTTACAAAACTCTTAATATCAACATCCTGCACTGCCTCTAGAAAAAATGGAAATCCGTTTATATAGTCTGATCTAATTGACTCACACTGAATCAACAGTAAATCCCCTTTGATGGAATTTTTCCCTTTTTAATTCGTAGTTTGGAGTTGATGCTACGGTCTTGTTTTATTTGTGACATATACTAATCATAAATTCGACCACCCTGCTCAGCACTCAGTACTTTGGTGGGCTTTTAGCATTTCTTCCTGCTGGCCTTCTATCTTTAGAATTCTCTTTGCTTGCACAGCTGCTTGACCCTTGGGCCATAGAAACAAGGAACAATGCTGCCTTTCAAAGACGGACTATGTCCTGGAGACCTTTGACTTTTTTGACAGATGATGCTGAAGAGTCTAAAGTCTTAGCGGGTTAATTTGGACAAATCCTTTGCCTTTTCACGTTTTGAGTCAAGGACTTGTTCTCTGCTTACCAGTGATACGCTCTTTTCTGCTTTCATTTCATGATCATTCTAATTTTTTGTAGAAAATATGGCGAGAAAACAGAGAGAAATTTAATCAGATAGCCACAAGATGTGTATTGAAATCGTTAGGTTTATCGGCGAAATAGACCCTATAGACACCTTGTTCAGTTATAGGAGTTACTCGAAATTCAGCTGCTGCTGCTCAGTGTGACAGTCAAACGGTCATCCAAGCTGGTTTTCTCAACTTAAGTAGGCACAACAGTCCGCTTCGTGCCATATGGTTTCAGTGAAGTTGCAAGTGTTCTAGATTTCATCATGGAAGTGAATTGCGAATGTCGAATATTAATTGATTTCATCGTCTTTTAATTCGTGTAATTAAATCTTATCGTATGCACGTTATTCCTGCTTGTGGTGCTTCTCTGTCTTAAGATTTTTGTAATCTTGGCTTCTGCGAGTTGTATCAACTTTTATCAAAGGGTTTCGCGCTCGAATCCGACACTGTACGCAATTACATAGATGTTAAGGAAGGCATCCAGAAACTACCTCATGAATATCAATTTCATTAGAAAGAACTCGCGGCTATGACTCTGGATTCTGCACCAATGCATTTTTAAGGGTGTTTCACTGACGGTGCATTTGAGGAAAGGGCACTCAAGGTAATTGCAGAATCCACAGTTAAAAGGATGTCAACAGTAGTCTTGAATATTGCTTAAGACTCCAGAACGAAAAGGCTGACTACTGGCTTATGATAATTAGTGTCTATCTTTTCTGAAGAATTTCCTAACAAATTGAAATGTCAAAACGCGGTTCTCACTTCCTTTGTTCCTTCACAGCGAGAAAATGTGCAATAGTAGCTCTTGAACGCAGCAGTGCAACGAGGTAATAAAGCGGAACAAAATTCACTGAAGGAAGAGGGGTGGGGCAAAAATATTCCCAAGGGGGCCAAGGAAGGGGCTGGTGAGAAATTTATCCACGAGTTTATGTGTTAAAAAATGCCCTGTGCCACACAGTTTCTTTTAGGGTTCTTCAGAAAATAAAGTCGAGTCCCACTTCTGGTTTCTACTTATCTTCAATGCGAGAATGCTATCCATATTGACACAATCCAACTAACTGGGCTTCTTGTTTGAAAATCTACCCTCCCCCAGAGGCCGGGTTTTTTCCAATTTGCCCACCCCAGCTTATGTCTACTGCTGCGTTGCTGTCTCAGTGATTCCAGACGTTTAGTAAGTACGATGTGTAGTCAACGAGAGGAAGGATCAGGACGCTGCTCTATGTGCATAGGTTCTCAGTGCCATGTAATCTTCCTTCGGACGATGGGCAGAAAGCATAGAAAATAGCTGCTAACGCCTTGAAATTTATTTAAATGTGTCAAATGGCGATGCAGAATTAATGAATGGGATATCAGGGAATATACACGTATAATTTTTTCTTTGTGACAAGTCGCCACGTTGGAAACAACAACAATCACAGGGTAACCAGGTGATGAAGTTGGTATCAGAAATAATGAAAATGGCTGGAGAGAAAGGAACGATCAAAGCTGTAATCGTCATCGGTGGCCCGCAGAAAGGTAATCTAGCCCCACAAATTATTCTTGAATTACATTTCTGTAAATTTTGCAACTAAACTTGCGCATGCACTAATGGAGGAGAGGAGAGGTTAGTCTCACTTAGGCCTATGCTGTGTTCAAGCAAGAAGGCCCTGTTGTAAAAAATTGAACTGTAGCTCGATTAGTACAGGCTACCCACTTTAAACATTATCTATTATTATTCTTATCATTTTTAAGAACCATGATGGTGTGCACAGTTCGACCTCTTTTTATAAAATACTTCTCAAATATCACCTACCCATTAACTAATGCATTATGAAGTGACATTTCTGATTCAGATATTCTCATTTTAGGAACGAGATTTCGTCCACTGTCATTTGATGTTCCAAAGCCCTTGTTTCCTGTAGCAGGGGTACCTTTGATTCAGCATCACATCGAAGCATGCCTCAAAGTAAGATTAATTTCAAATCCACCCGCATTTTGCACATTTCATTGCGCATTTTAAAAACAACCAACGAGTCCATCTGCATATTATGAACAAATGTACATCAGCTAAAATTTTTTACGGCAAATAATTGGAGATAGATGTGTAACATTTTTGTCGTCTCCAATTGTTCCGAAGGTCAGCAATGGTTTGTATTGTTTTTAGGTAGAGGGGCTGACAGAGATAATATTGCTGGGATACTACCACTCAAATGAACACATCTCTGGTTTCATAGAAGAAATGAGAAGGGAGTTTGGTGTTTCGATCAGGTAAAATTTGCTTCCTTTGCCTAATTTCACAGTATTTACATGTTTGTTATGTGAAGAGAGAGGCCATCTTCACCAGTACCAATTCTCTTCTAGTATGCTCTTAGCTTGTAAGTACCAGGATAGCTTAGTGGTAATATTTTCACCCTTTGACCCTAGATTCAGTCGTTTGAAGCCACCCTCAGCTGAATTTTCACTTAGAGAGAGGAAAGTTGATAGCTCTCTTCAATTCCAGGTGTAGGGATCAAGAAGTAGTTACATTGAGAAGAATGGCCTAGGTGCTGCTTGATATGTAAAAAGCTTCTCAGTGGCCAAACATATAACTTCTGAAGCTAGGTAGGATTCAGGAAGGAAAAATTGGATCTATATCAATACTGTGTGATTCTTTATGTATCATGAAATACTTTGCAAGTATGTTAATGCAAATACCATGCTCTTTTATCTGTAGATACCTTCAAGAATTCAAACCTCTTGGTACCGGTGGAGGACTGTACCATTTTCGCGACCAAATCCAGGCAGGAAATCCTGATGCCATCATAGTTATACATTCAGATGTATTTTGCATACCGCCGCTTTCTGATATGCTTGAATTTTACAGAGAGAAAAACTCAAATAGTTCTGGAAAGTTTGTTGTACTTGGAACGCAGGTAAATTCTTAATTAATTTGGTAACCTTAGTACCGAAATCCAGTATAGCGAAAGTTTGCATTCATTGCTTCAATCGTGACAAAGTTTATATAAAATGACGAATTTACAATAATTTGCAAAATCTGAGACTCACCTCATCATTTAGTTGTTACCATATATATTGGACACTCTGGTATCAGCTTCTCTGATTAACACAATTGCAGAAATGACACTTTCTTCATCTCACCCTGCAGGTCTCAAACATCCGTCCACATGTCACAAGAAAAGTACCATTGCTCATTTATTCAACCATTATCAATCTCCATTCATCTAATTCCAGCTGACCAACCTGTCGACTGTCAATATATTTCTGTCTTTTTGCATTTCTATCTTCTGTGCATAAAATAGCATATTCTCTTTTCATTGGACAACATTTACCCTGTAAATGGAAGATCATCCAATTATTATAATTACTTACATTCATGGTGATTCTTATGATGATGATGATCAAGTCAGGTCAGGTCGGGTCAGGTCAGGTCAGGTCAGGTCAGGTGATTGCCATAGCTGTTTGGCCATTGGGGCACTGAAATATCCTCCTCCATTGCCCTCCGTCCTCAGCCATTTGTACGCAAGGCCACTGCCTATTCTCCTGTCTCATTGGTCACATCCTTCACTCAGTTCTTCGGTGGCCAACCTGTACCTAACTGTCCCTCCACCTAACTGTGCATCACTGTGTGAGCCGTGTGGTGATGATAATGGTGATTATTTTTTATCTTTTGATATCAGGCAGCTCCTACACAGACATCAGACCTTGGAAATATTGTCGTAGATTGGAATTCATTAGAGGTGATACTTTCATTACTACCAGTTGACTTTTGCATTAGAAGCTGATATTTTCTCTTTACTATGATTCCGTTTTTTACCACAAAATGACCCCAAAAGTGGAAACCAGTCGTCTTTCAAATTGTTTGCAAGTTTTTGCCTTCATTTCAGCCACTCTTTTAAGGCATCATCTTTGGTCTCTTTCGGTTTCTACAAATCTTCTTTCTGTTTCTGTTTATTGAACTTACTTTGCATTTCTTTGTCATCACCGTCATCTGCTATGTGTCTTGCAGGTTCGACATTACGTTGAAAAGCCAGAAAACTATGTCAGCTCCACAGTTAATTGTGGAATATACATTTTTGATCAATGCATTTTCCAATACTTGGCAGATGCATTTCAAAGCAATTTGCTAGCCGCTGGGTATGTGCACAACTTTATGTTGCTAGGCATTGTCGGCTATTTTTGGTTGGTATGTTGTCATTTCTTGCCTTGGCATAATAATCTGTTCAACGCATTTCTCATTTTTCTCATTCTTCTTTGTAGGGAAGATTTCAGTGGATCTTCTCCTGGCCCAGAATTCCTCATGCTTGGCAAAGATGTCTTCTCGCCACTGGCAGGACAGGAAAAGATATATTTGTACTTAATGAAAAATGCATTCTGGGGGTCTATGAAAAGCGCTGGGTATGTTGGGAGACTTTCAGAGGAATAAAACATTTCAAGTTTTTTACAAATAATGCCTTAGCCTTTCTGGGTTCTTTGTTACCTAGCAATTTTGAATCTAGGTATGATGCTAAGGTAAGGATATCTCAGTGGTAAAGTGCTTGCTCACTTATCCTATAGTAAAGTGGTTGAAGTCCCATCTCAAGCTTAACTTTCGCTTAGAGTGAGGAGAGTAGCTAGATTCTAATGTCACATTGATGGCAGTGATCAGGACACTGCTTGACAAGCTATTTTCCAAAAGTCTACCTTCCGTAGAGCATGAAAAATATGAATGTGGTTTTAATCTCCATCAGATCAGCAATCTACGCAAATCGGCAATATCTGGCATCATACAAGAGGCATCATCCTGCAAGGCTTTCAAGCAATCATAAAGAAAGTGCTGAAATGAAAGGCATTTACTTAATCAATTAGATCAAAAATCACTTCAATCTTTGTGTGAACAGATAGATTTTACGCAGAATGTGAAAATTTAATACATTCTAGTTAATATTTTGCATGGGGCTATTGGCAGAATTTCTTGAAAAAATGTTGCAAAGATCCATGCTTATGGTCAGACACATTGTATAGGCTGCACCCCTGTTCTGGCACAGCTGGAGTGTAACCTCTCAATCAGTCATAGGGGAGGGAGGTCTGTGGCCAAACTAATAAATCTGTTCATTTGAGACGTCTTCCAAGACCAATTATTGAGATGTGCAGAAGGACCAGCAGAACTGTTGAGAATATTGATGACAATATGTTTGTATATTTGAATATATATATATAGCTGTATGTATATATATGACCTAGTGCAAATGGCTAATTTATGTAAAGGAATAATAGTTTTTGTAATAAATTTTCTCTCTACAATCAGGAGATGTTTTTATACACCCATCTGCAACAGTGCACCCTACAGCTAAGGTAAATTTCTTCCATTATTTTCGGTGTCCTAAATACGCATTTAGAAAGGCACATGCGATTTCATGAATAACAAGCTTACCTAGTTTCTTCTAGTTTGAAAAGAGACATTACATTGCAGTCACTGCCACTATCTCTTTCCTTCACAGATTGGCCCAAATGTCACGATAGGAAGAAACTGCGTCATAGGCTCTGGTGCGAGAGTTAGAGAATCGATCATATTGGACGGAGCCGAGATTGGCGTGAGTTGTTTTACCCAACGATCAATGAAGAGTGATTTCAGGCACTGAACAAATCCCGTTCTGCGTCTTCCTATTTTTGATTTCCATAGACTCGTCACCCAACTTCTACTTGACATACTTGGTTTGTACACGTTATTTCGCTGAAGGTCTTTGGTTCCATCCACGGTCGTTCACACGGCTCCACGCCATCTGTCTGTCCGTTTTGCAGCAAATTGGTACCTCGTCTACAGCTGTGGGTTAAGAGAGGGGGGGGGGAAGGAATGGGCCATCCAACCTCACAATGCCGTGGCTCACGATAGTTCGTATCTAGCAAAGCGATCCCCTATACTCGTATCGAGCATACAACTCGACTTTTTATTCGTTAATCAATGATAGACAAAGGAAGAATAATCAAGGGCTTTTTTATGACATTTAACGTGACAGTTTCAAGACGAATCAAACTACTATCTGATGATGATCATCATCCGAATCTTTATTTTGTCTTCCCTTCTCTCTCTTCTAGGCACATAGTTGTGTTCTGTTTAGCATCATTGGTTGGCGATGCTTCGTCGGTGCATGGTCCAGGATAGAGGGTACTCCCCAAGAGCCAAGCGCAAACTTTCCGCATGCATTAGTACCGAACGAATCATTATTTTTACCAGATGGAAAACTTATTCCTTCAATAACCATTCTGGGTAAGTCTCTCTTCTTTCGTTTTTGGGGAGGATATTTAACAACGGCAAAACCCAGGCGTGGTTAGAATCACATATGAATGACGCGCTGGATTAGTTCGCTTTGATGAACGAAATAAAAAATTCGTTTTTAAGGGAAAACCATGCTATCAGTTTAAACAATTTATAGCGACGTCCTGACGTATACAAACTGCTGCACTGCATACTCAGTTTCGAGTTTAGCAGAAGCCAGAGACAGGGCTCTGACTTCTTTCTAGGGAAATGGATTTCATGAGATTGTTTCCTGTTGCCTTCCTCGCCAATGGTTTTTGTATTGTGAAACGGTTAGGATTCTAACTCGCAACCCCTGTGTTATGAGTCCGCATGCTAAACCACTACAACACGGCACCACTGTTCCAAAAAGCCTTTGAAATATCACCATAGATTGCTCAAGAGAACGTGGTTCTTTCTATGTAAGAAGTATCGTTCTTCCATAATGCATTTAATATTTCCAATATTAAAGACTAATTTAGATAGCATTGAAGAACACAATGCATTGTTGACTTAGGAAAGTTTAATCCCTGCTAACCAAAGCGAAAGGGATTTGTCTGCCATTTTTTACCATTCAGACCAGGCAAGGAATTGTGATTTTGACAAGGCAATCGATCTTGACCAGATGCAGACTATTGAATCGGTCCTACACCAAAGGGTCATTATATAGTGTTAAATACCGCATGTTTTCCCTGATTTGAATTTTTTCTCTTTTCTACCAGGCTGCAATGTCATTATACCTGGTGGCGTGGTAGTTCTCAACTCGATCGTCTTACCACATAAGGAGCTGAATGCCAGTTACAAGAACGAAATAATTCTATAGATCATTCCATTCACAGTGCATACTAGAATCGAACATCATCCACGAGGCTGCCTGTAGAATTTTCGAATAGTTAAATGATTTTCTTACGCATACATGAATATGTAAATAATTGTAGTAGACTGACTGACTACAAGGTAGAGAATGAAATTGTTATAGTTTAGTTTGTAAACTTGTTGGTATCTCGAAGAATTGGCAAGCAGAAAATTAGTTCCTCCTTTTGCGATGTGTTTTCTAACGTTTTCGCAAGCTGGTTAAGTAGGGCTTTCGATCTTTAAAGAGTTGCAAATAATTCGATTCAAATTACATTCCTAACAAAAATTGTCGTAAATCTTGTTGCTTTTAAGGGGAGAAACCCGGACGAGTTTCAATCTGCAATCTGTCTGGTAAATGTAAATTGATAACCAACGTTAGGCCGAAATTTCGTGAAGGGAAATTCAAAGTTCAAGACAATGATACAGGAAACAGAAGTAGTTAAAAGGTTCGAAATCTGCAGTATTGTTGATGAATATCTATATGGAGTTTTTGATTCGTAGATATGACACGATTGTCCAAAAATGACACCAGCAATGGTCCATTCGTGCAACGTCTTTTGAAGACCAATAGGTATAATTGAATGAGCAAAATGACCCTGTGGTTCACTAAATTTATCAAATCTTTAGTATCAAATGGCATTTTTAAAAGAAACATCGAGGCATGCTAACATCTTAAATCGTTTGATTGTGAAACGGTCGTAGAAGTTATTTGCAGAGACGTCAATGCCAATGACGAGTTTGTGTACCCTCCGTATAAATATCAAATTTTGTAGGTGGAAGCGCGGCTTTAGAATTGATTTCAAGACAGAGATGGGTGAAAGATAAGAGACATTTCTTCCAAGATTTTGAAGAAGTTTCGACTCGCACGGCAGTCAACATCAATAAAGGAATAAGAAATAAGCAACTAAAATTATAAAGAAAATATAGACTATTCCAATCTGACTTCTCGTTGCTTTACTGATGATGGTTTTGCATGAGTCGAAACGTCATTAACCTTGAAGAAATGTCTATTTTTTCGCCATCATTATCCCAAACTTGACGCATATTTGAAGAAGAAACACCGTTCGTGAATCATCTGCTGTTGGTTTCGTGCTCAAAAGAAGAAGCACTGATTGTACGAGAAGAAGTAGATCTGAGAATTAAATTCAACTTCTTTGCTTGTTTCTCTCAATACAACTTTACGAAGTATTGGAAGCTCTCTGCCATCGGTCAGGCAGAACAGCCAATTACTAAGCTCTCGTTCACTATTAGCGAGGGAAGTGTAAGGGTTGAGATCCCCTACAACATGATTCCTATCATTCCCTGTCCCACTGTTGATCGCTTCACATTACGACATTCAAACACATTCATACATGCTATGTATAATTGCCTGGCTCTACACGTTAGATAAGAGTCTTACATGTTTGTGAACATCTGAGTCGTTGTATTTCGCCTTCGTTCTAAATTATTTTGGTGGCTTTCTCCCCTTTCCCCCAAATGACTGCGCTCCTTGCTGGAATTGTTTCATCATGTTCTGCAGACCTCCCATTCCACCTGAAAGAGGGAACACGAATGGGTGTTATCTCACAGGTTTACGTCTTCCTTTCAAAGCCATCCATGCTTTCTTTGATGGACCGACATCTAGGCCAAAATCTGACTGAATAAAATTTCCCATGAAATTTTGCGACCGGATGCACCATTACAATGCCAGTGGCTAAACCAGCAAAAGTTGATAAATGAAACTAGATGCTAAACGACACAGATACATAATGCACACGCCTTTGGGTTAATCTTTCCTGTTAAAGTCATTTTTCTTAAGAGGTGCGATGTTTCAGGCAGTATACAATAATGGTAGCTTGGATTTCTGTATAGGGTAATAACACAGTGCTACCAGATGGCCCGCCCTCCAACTGTTGCATTCACTGTTCTTACACAGCATCGGGGCTCGAAGGCTAAAGAAGCAGCGCCGCCCTATTCGCCAAAACGGTAGAGTGGTTCTACCTAATCAGCAGAAGAAAGTACTGCAATCTAAAACGCGTCCGGTTGATATCAAGATACAGTTTAGCAAATAACATTAAATAGCGACCATCATATAAATGCGTAAATAATAGAAAAATATTCACGAGAAATGTATTTGTTACAGTAAGCCAATCTTTATTCTTGATTTGAATAAAACATTCACAACTTACCCATTTGTTGCAAAACTCTTGGATCCATCATCCTTGCCATCTGCTGATTCAGTTTAGCCATTTGTGAGGGGTTGACATTCTTTGCCATGTCACCTCCTTTAAATAACCCTTTTATTCCACCCATTTTCTTCACCATTTGAGCGAATTTTTGGTATTGTGACAAAAGCTCCTGAACTTCACGGGAAGAGACACCAGAACCGCGGGCTACCCTCGAGACCCTCGTGGGATGCTTTGTGAACAGCTTTGACCCATGTGGGCTGTCCAGCTCTGCAGGAGAAATTGTAGCTCGAATTTACAACATCAACACAAGGTTTAATGTATAGATATCTATTCCTGTTTTCATTCTTTTTATCAATAATGCTTTTCTTGCATTTAAAGGCTTCTCGAGGAAAGAATAAATGTCTCGAAGTACAAAACTTTAACATTCTACAGAAAAGCAAAACGTGATTTAGTGACTGTGAGGAAGTTATGATTTAACTATCAGTTCCGGTAAGGATAGCTGGCATGATGGTTAGTACAAATTTCTACTGTGCGGAAGGTGCAAGGTCCAAATCACTCTTGTTCTCGTTTCTCTTCGCATTAACTGTCGATCCAGTTGCAAATGCCAATCTGGCATAAAAATGGGACCAGCGTTTGGTAACGAAAGGCAGAAACCATCCTAACTTACAATGGTGCAGCTCAGCATGGTACCACTCTGACAAAACGCTCTTTTCGAGCATGGCAGCCAACTCTAGTTTTTCTGAACGATGGTGTGATAATGTGAAGCAACGGTGAAACTCGACTGTAGCAGAAACCAGAGACAGGGCTCTAGGTTTCTTCTACAAACGTAGACTTTTCTGAGATGGCTTCCCATTGAAATCCTCACCAATGGCGTTTTTATTGTGACTCCCGTAGGATTCGAACTCACAGCCCTTTTGCAATCAGTCTTACTCATTACACCATGGCACTAGTGACAAGAAATCTAGATCCAGTGAAAATGAAAATGTTACCTTCATCACTCATGCTGTCCATAATTGTCATTAACTTCTTTAATCGGGCCACCGATTCTTGTTCACTTCCTTTTGAGATGAAATCTGAGCTGAATCCAGGTATCATACCCTAGCGTGCAATTCAATAGTCACTTCGTCACAACTGCATAGCAAAATCAATTCCAATAGTAGCAGGATGAAGAGACACGACCCCAAGCTGTACCCCCTCCCCAATTGCTTTTGGCAGCAACGTATTTGTACATAAACTATAGCCACATGTAAACTGCACAGCATATTCAATACCGAAGACGAAGTCAGACATAAGTCAGAAATAGATTGTATAGGAGATTTAGAAAGCAATTGATATAATATTTGGTGAAAGGCCGTTTACACGATAGAACATCTTCATGCAAAACATCGCGAGACACGTTGAACGATGTACGAGAAGAAATATTTGATCGGGTGGATCACTTCATGACGATGATTTATCATGCACACGAGCCTTCGGGGAAGGGCACTCTTAAAGGGAAACAAAACAACGGAAGACAATCTCCGAGCTTCATAAGAAGAAGAAGACAGACAGAGTGCACGGAAGAAGACCATCAGCAAACAAAGCCTTCTTGCAATGTGAGGCTTTTACAGCGTCTCGTGAAAAGCTGAATTATTAGTTTGAAAATGGAATTATTAGTTTCATAATGGAATAGCTGAATCATTAAACCAAGCAAGGTTTGAAAAAATATACGTCTCTGTGATGATGCCTTTTACAGCTACTACCTAGAGGCAGGTAACTCAGTCTTATCAAAAATACGATGAAAAGATAGAGAAGCAAAGAAACGAATCAAAGAATGATAGGAACGAAGAAAGAAATAGCTCACCATTATTTGACTGAACGGTCCCATTTTCATGATATTCTGAAATTGTTCGTACATGTCTCGTATTGTAAAAACGCCTAAAAGCCAATACCAAATGAATTGATCATCAAAAACCCAATGACTCTCCTCTAAATTCTCATACCTCCTTGGTATAGTCATTCTTTTTGATCGCTGAGATAACTTGTTGATCAAAACATGCTATCGGAACATTTCAAATAAAATTACACTATACAGCTCAGGATACTGTGAAGCTTTGCAAAAGGACTGGTGCTCTGGTCCTTCCTCTTACGGAAACTAAGGCCGGTGGTTCCTTCGGCTGGAAATACTGTTAGCTTCCGACTATCTGTAGCTTCAATGCAATGCATCCAATGCGGCTCTTACCATCCATCACAGCATCTGTGATGGTGCGCTGGTTACAAAGCAGGCGGGAATATTTAACACGACCATCGAATTGCAGGGAGGGTCGTACCTTCCATTCATTACACTCTCGGGTGCAAGATAGTGAAACGTTAAGCACATGTGTTGGTTATCTGCGAATAACCAATAAGCAGTTGTGAACCAACACCAGTGGGTAACCGGGAGGAGCGAGTTGGAGCTAGATAGCTGCAACCTCTAGAAATACCGTGTACCCGAACAATGTTTGCCAGGCAAACGTCTCTTTGGGTCCCTAACTGCCGTGTGGGTTAGCCTTTTGTGGCAAGGGTAAGGGGATACCTCTTACAGAAAACAAGCCCTCATAGCCATCCTACAGGCAGTGTCTAGCGGAACGGACAACTGCCGGCAGCTGTCTGTAATCTCTACGCGGTCTGGTCGAATTTTCTTACCATCGAATCACATATCCGAGGTGTGATATATGTGACTACAATCCGACTCAAGCAGAAACCTCCTGGCAGAATTTGCTCCTAATACGGAGGCAAAGCCGTCAACAGGATTAAAGTGCAGTCATGAGGGAATCATGCGGTATCACTCACCTTGCTTTAATTTATCAATCAACTCCTCGTTTTCATCTAGTTTCAGTTCGTTGACTTTGTCTATCAAGCCTTCCAGATCACCCATACCTAAAAGCAAACCAATAGCATACACAAACTGATACAATTGCAAATATGAACACTATTTATAAGCAGATACTAATACTTATTAATACCCACCCCATTGGCATTAGCGCGCAGTAGAGAAGGCAGACAGAGAAATGCATTTTGCAAAAATCTATAATCATTGCTTTCAACAGAAAATTGAATCTTTATTAAAAGATAAAAGATTTTGGCCTTAACACAGCACAATATTTTAGTCTGAAATACATCAGGGTTTGAAACAGCCAGCAACAGAAAAAGACTATCAATTTAGCATTCTGGCGAGTTTCGGAACAAAATATCATATCCACACCTTGTACAAAATTCACTTTGATCATAGCAGACTAAAAAAGCAAAGGTCTCCCTCTCGGTTGATGAGCAGGGGGGTGCCAATCTTCCTCCTTTAGCCCCTGGGGCACGACCATACTATCTTCCAACGCACTGAGCACTAAGCAAGGAAGCATAATGCACTAAATCTTAAGTTTTGTTTATGGAGAAATCGACCCCCGATCTACTGCATAGAGAGCAAGCATGTTAGCACTAGGCAAACGTGAAACTAAGCTAAATCCCTGCAAGTTGATAAAATATAGGCAATCTCTGCAATACCTTAGGCGGCTAAAAAACCAGTGCTCGCTGCAAACTTACCTAGTAACTTGCTAATGAACGGTTGAGTCTTGAAGGGCTCAAAGTCGTCAATATGTTCACCAGTGCCGATGAAAATTATTGGACTTCGAGTTGCTGCAACTCTGGCAAAAAAGCATTTTCCATTATTCAAATGTCTTAAAAGAACGATAAAATTTTTCGCACCAACACTGAAGCACCTCCATTTGAAATGCATGATACTTGATCAACTTGTTGAATGCCTGTTGTTACATGTTGAATGCCTGTTGTTACATGTTGAATGCCTGTTGCATTTACTTACGCACTAAGAGCACCGCCCCCTTTCGCATGTCCATCCAACTTCGTCACAATGACAGAGGCGACGTCAACCTTCTCTTTAAAAGCACGTGCCTAAAATGAAAGGCGACTTTAACAGGTTTTCTCGACAGAGCAAAACGATTCACACTCTTTCTTGTCCTGTTAAAGATTCACATTCACTTGCAGATAAATATGTATGCTCATACATACGTACACACACAGGCGAGAAAAGTCACAGAGAAAAAAAAGTAGAAGCTCACGCTACCCTGCATGGCAGAAGCAAAAGTAAGCAACCATAAAAGAAAGATATATGCTTCCCGAATCCTTTCATTAATAGAGGTACTTTTTACATACACATCCTGAGTTAAAATGACAAGCTAAGTCACAAAAAATGAACTGCAGCACTGTATCATAAAAACCACACAGAGCACAAGACAAGCAACAGAACAAAATTGCTTAGTAATAACCAAGACAAGCAAACAGAGCAACGAAGAAGCCTGTACTAAGGTGCAGCAAAAATCAATTTTGCACATGTAGCAACAAGACATATATCGCTTGATGTTTTCAATGCGCGAAGCTAGGCACAGCTGCTGTTATTCCAGTAACTTTATCCCATCCTGTCTCACTTTAAGTAGGGCAGCTTTCTTTTGTCCGCAGCACCGACATGCCTCAATCCGTTGCATCCTTCTTTTGCAACTTAACATACCATAGGGTTAATGATACATCCCCCAGCGCTGCGAGCTAGGCATATCCTTGAATGAAAGCCGACTTTGATCGCTTCCGAAACGCATCAGATGATGAACAAGTGAAAATGCATAGTGGTTGGAGGAAATTCAATGCTTTATCTATTGAAAGTCATGTGCTCCCTCCCACGCTGGCCCCAGATTTTGGCTGCCCTCTAACTGTGTTAACTTAGCACTCAATTGGTGCTCAAGCGAGAACTGTGGGCAAAATGCCAATGCTCAAGACGTACCTCTCTAAAAAGAGGCTCCCTAACGCTTGTCTTAAGTACGGCATCCAAGTTTACTACAACTTAGTTGATGATCATGATTGATATGATGCATGCACCGATGTCAACTGCGTCAAGCCAGCAAAGAACTTGCTACCACAGGAGCATTCAAGATTTCAACGCACTACCAACAACTTTGAAACAAGCTCCAGCTTTGGAAAATCGAAGTCTTCACTTAAAACTAATTTTCTAACTACTTATTTAGAGGACCCTCATGAAAAGCACTTTCGAGTGACTGAGGCCTTCCACTGTAAATATTTTTATTATTATTATTACCATTCTTATAAAGAATAGAAGCATTAAGCCCTTATTTCATACACAAATGCAGATAACTATTCAATTCATTTATTTAATTTCATATTTAATTTATGCGCTGTGAAACTCTTGTATTAGGGTCAGCGTTTCTAATATACATACATAAAAACATTCATGTTGATAGTGAGACAGAAAAGAAGGAATGGTAGGGAGGGCGTGCAACAGACAGCTACCGCTAGCGCTTGAGATATTTAGGTTGTAACAGCTCATCCATGACGCGCTGATAGGTACTGCTGCCTATCTTTACCTTGACATATTGTTTAACTAAACGAACGTTAGGGTACTAAATGAATTACACTGCAAGATGAAAACCATCAAAATACATTACCTGAGCTTCACATGCTTGACCAATGGAGGCATCCATGACAAATATGATGTTATCGGGATCCTAGAGCGAAGTTGCAAGAAACATTTGTAGGTGCATGTTGTCTATCTTGATGTTATCTTACTAGTAATGGAAATTATCACATACCCTATGAAGCAAGTATCAGAAAACTTCACGCAGTCAAATCGACAGGACACACCCAGAGAAACATATTCACTACGATGGAATATTATCAGCAACAGGAACAAAGGTGCTTTTACACACACACACACACACACACACACACACACACACACACACACACACACACACACACACACACACACACACACACACGCACACGCACACGCACACGCATACTCACTCTCTCTCACACACACACACGCACACACGCACACACACACACGCACACACACACACGCACACACCACACACACACACACACACACACACACACACACACACACACACACACACACACACACACACACACACACACACACACATAGTCAGCATGATATGTCTCCAATAAGGTGATCCCCAATGCTTGCTTTGATGTTTGACGGATAATGATCAAGTTAGATATTGGTTGGAAACTTACAACTGCATTTGAAACTTGCAACATTTCTTCAAATAAGGATTCTTCTTGCTTATGACGTCCACTTTGAATGAAAAAATACAAAATATGTTTATCACATAAGCTCTTTACATCGCATTATGATTTCGACCTACTTTTTCTGACGATTTCATTCACACTCTTAACGTATCAAAACTCTCTGTAAAAGAAAACAACTGTCATTTCTAAAAGAATGATAACAACATGATATCAAACTCATTTGAATATTTCTAATGCTACATTTGCCATTTTTCAAATCTTGGTTGAACCATTTGCAAAAATGGAAACAAATCCGTCAGCAGTTACTGAATACCACAATCTGACCACTGGCTCAGTTGGTAGAGCATTCACCTAGGGATGTCAGGGTTCTGAGATAAATGCTGGTCCTTGCTAACTTTGTGTACAAGTAGCACAGTTGGGTCAATCTGTGCAATGCAATGAATTTCCGGGCAGCTAATAGTATGTGTGGTGCTCCAGCTCTACAAAAACAATGTCCCTGGTCTAGCACAAATAAAACTGGATAGACTCATTACTGTTAAATTGTTACTAACATTATGCCACTACCATCTACCTTTATCATGAACTAAGTCTTATATTACACCTTCAACAAATTTTTGAACCTAGGGAGAATATCAGAGAAACACAAACCTTGTGTCAACAATAATAATTTCAAAGTTATCTTTCTTAAACTTCTCTACACCATCTTGTGCAATAATAACTGGATCCAACTCGGTGTAACTGGAGAAAAAAAGCATGAATCATCATCAATCAATTGAACTTAGACAAGAAGAGTCCAGTTGAGTCCAATATCTTATAGATGGATTGGGAAATAACTTGCTAGAGAGGGTTTGTACTGAGACAAGCATTGCCAGGTACTGTGGCCAGATGCTTTCCACTACAGTTTACCCCTACTCCGACACAAATACCCTTTTGCTGCTGGGAAGGCTGCAGGAGAGCATCCCACATGGAGCCAGAGTCCTTAGCTTCTTCTTTCGTATCACTTCAAGAGAATTGACCAAGTTTGTTACATGCAACACCGCCCAGTCCTTTGACATTTTCAGATGTGCACATGATCCTGCCGCAAGTCAATGGTAGAGATTGTGACAAGTGACACCGCAACACTAGCACGAGTCATATTCAACATACTCCCAGAATTTCAGGTCCTGGCGTGTGGATATTTTGTGCAAAGTATCTGGTTGTGGATGCATCATTCAGTCCATGGTAGATTGTGGCCAACACCAGTTCTTAGCATAAAAGGGAAGCACTCTATATCTACTATCCCTTAATAATTATCTACATAAACAAAGTCTGCACTTGCCTTCCATAAAAGGGGATCCGAGCCTTGGTGGCATTTTGCTTTAACTGATCAAAGGCACCTATCGTGAACCAGGAATGAAAAAAGTATTAGCAAATAACTATAGAAATTGGCTGTTAGTGCTGCTATCTATGTGAATAAGCTATTCAAGAAAACCTAGACAAAAAAACAAAAATTAGAAAAAACAAACCCTGCCATTAACTTCATTCATATAATTTCAAGAAACATTGTACACATATTTCGCTTCTGAGTAGTCTTTATTCAGCTGCCTGCTATACTTTCTAATGACTGCACTAAACCACAAATAATTTCTAATTTAGTTATAGATATACGCATCCAGAGTTTCTGTAGATATTGTCTAGAAGGTAAAATTCAGTTCTATTGCAAATAATAATGACAAAAAGCTATTTAACATGCTTTTATTTCCTTGGTGTTTGCTCTTTATTAATGAATTATGCTGAGGAAAGGCCACAGTAGCATATTCAAAGCCCAAACAAAGGAAGAGGCATGCTTTTCACAAACTAAAGACCCCTTTGCCAATAGTTAATAACATTACCTCTTATACCAGTCTTTGGAAGCCACAGGGTAGCAATGTTAGGGTCAATTAATAGTGCTAATCTGGGGAGGTTTGTTGATAGGAAGGGCATTTAGCTGTAAAACCAAAGCTACCTAAGCTTTATGAAAGTGACTGAATGAATACGGTTGATGAATGAATGGTATAAAGCTGTCCAATGCCAAATCAGTTAAGGGAGAAGCCAGGCAGAAGCGCTTGAAATTTACACTTTATGGTATCATCAACATGCAAATAGAATAAAAATTACCTGCACGAAATGTATCAGCGCAAATCAAACAAGTTTTCCATCCCTTTTTTTGGTAGTAATATGAGAGCTAAGAGAAAGAAGAGCAACACTTGATTCCTCCGGAAAACAGGAAACATATTCTAAACAAAGGTTTAAACTCATCACTGCAAAATGATAGCAGAAGACATATTTCACACCTTTGTACAGGTAGTTGTTTTGCCGCTTCCCTGTAATCCGACAAACATGATCACATTGTTCCTTCCCTTTGTAGGCTGCCAGGATTTCACAGCGGGGTCAACAAGCTAGAAAAGACATACCCGTGATTAAGTAATTTTAAAACAAGACTTCATGCCAAATCATTTCACTTATGTCCAGGTATGTTTAGATGGGGAAAACTGCAAAACACAGGATGCTAACCTTGCATAACTCTTGGAAAACAGTGTGCTGTATGACTCTCCTTTTATTAATACCAGCTGCCATTTCTTCAAAATTAGCTGCAGCTCTGTGAATGATGACAAATGACTGTGAATGATGGCAATTCAGCATAAAGTATTAAAGCCTTTGATGCAAGGGCATAAAGGCAGCCCAGTATTTAAGGCACAATAAAGCCCCAACCAAAGTGTAACATCGGCCGGGAGTGAAGTAAACTGCAAGGTTCTAATTCAACTCATTAAGCTTATCAAAATACATGACTTAGCATAACTTATTAAAATAAAAGAGCCACTAAAGACTTTGGGGCAGCTAGAAACATTAAACCTGATATTTTTAAGATTCTTGTCAAGCTCACTTTATGTTTTCCCGAAGTCTCTTCACCAATTGAACGTTGACATCTGCCTCCAGCAAAGCTGCACATATCTCCTTAAGCATTGCATTCAGCACCTGTGAAAAATGAATCTGTTTAGTAAACTTGCCCGTGTGAGTAGTAAACAGGTGCATATTTCATGGACATGCACATTGACTGCAAATCTTACCATGTGAATCGCAAGCTGTTACACCCAGGCTATTGTGGAAAGCGCTAGGATGGACGTACAGAGATAAGAAAACCCTTGCAGAGATCAACAGCAGTCTGGAAAAACCACTGCAGTTCCTTCAAAAGTGGCAGCTTGAGTTTTTCAGACATTGTCTCTGCAGCCAACATCAGCCCATGGGAAAGCTGTGCCTCTAGGAGGCATCTCACAATCCATTCAGGTAGTGGAAAGGATGAAAGCTGACCTACCTGAAGTAGTTAAAGAATGACGTTCTAGACTACAACATAGAGGATGTGACCAAAATAGCTCAAAACAGGGAAGTGTGGAAGAATTTGACTCAGGGTGCAGACCAAATCCCAGCATGAGAAAAGCCAAACAATGATGATGCATTTCAAATCCAAATAGTGTGTTAAGATGAACCAGGAATGTATCCAACCCTCGTTATGCTTCAAATAAATCCTAATCCTCTGACCTGACACCTTGCTTACTCCTAGACAAGGCTATACCCTCCCCGAGGCTATTAAGTACCCTTCCTGAGAAGCATCGTGGAAATAAAATGAAGGTTTTCATCATTGAAACCAACTTGCCATTTTAAAAAATGAACTTCAAAACATCATTTGATCATTGTTTAAAAATCTGTAAGCAAGGTCGCAAGGCTTTGTATAAAGATTCTTCAGCTACGATCAAGTAGTCATTCTTGCTAGGTATTGAAAAGGCATTGCAAGTTTTCAAAACATGACAAAAGCCTTACCTCTTCATTGATCACCGTTGCATTGCTGAGGGACTTCAATGCTGAAGTGATCTTTCGGCCTAAATCTGCTAAAACCATTGCTGCTTATTTTTATCACCTAGTTGAGGGAAACTCTTGTTGCAGTACGGCCAGGTTTGGCCTAGAATATACAGCAACACAGCTGGGCTATACTTAGGCCCACCGATGGAAATTCTTCCTTTAGCACCCTCTTCACTTCAGTGATGATCTTGAGAAGCCCTGCGAAGCGGTTTGGCTCTATTGCATCAGGAAATGGATATTTCTCTTTACATTCATTCACCTCTGATTATTCGGTGGGTAAAAGAGATTCCCCTGATCGTCCCTTTCTGCTCTTTTTAGAGCTACGTAAGTGCATATGCGACAGCCTCACTATCACTCAACTTGGAGTCAAAACGAAAGCGAGATTAGTGAACACCACGTTTGTTTTGACAACAATTCCTTTGCTAAAGTGAGTTGTCAACGTGTATGTGTCGAGGCAAATAATCACATTTTCATTGGCGGTAGCATTAAATATATGCAGGAAACAACGGAACAGGACACTAAACTTCAACTAAATATTCATTAAACAGTGATGTACATAGATGTGTGTGGCCACACCTTAAAATTGCACAACAGATACCATACACCCATGAGCTCCTGAGAACATTAGAGCTTAGGCTTTCAAAATTTAATCTCAACAAGTATTGCACCTAAATTGTATAAGCATATAATAAATTAATGGAATTGCATATTGAAATATTTGTGCATGTTTTACAAAATCAAAGCAATTTACAATTTTATCAATGAAATGTTAAGGTAAAAACATCTTGCATTATGTGGACAAATGCAAGCAGATTCTTCGAGTAAATAGATGATAAGATTATTTCAGCATGTAAAATGAGCAACTTGCAAAAAATTTTGTAATAAAAAGAATCACAGAAAATTATCCTTTGTTGCAAGCTGGAAAAGTTTTCGTCCAGCATCTTCCAGTCTGTCATGGTACTCAACTTTCTCATAATTGCAATTGGGGACACCTTCATACCCATATAAGGCCCCAAAACAAGCACCTGCTATTACTCCAGTTGAATCACAATCACCTCCATGTAACATACCATGCTTGCAAAGCTTCTCCCAATCACGGCCTGCAGCTAACAAAGCATCATATGCAATCATTGGAGCATCGTGCCCACTTGAGCCAGCCCAGTTCATAAATGCAAGTGACTTGTAGAATCCATCCCTCTCTACAACCCCATATGTTTCAGGAAATCTTGCTTCATCCCCACCATTAGCAATGCATCTGGTATTAAGGTAATTTTCCCAATTTGTCTTAAAGTAAGCCCAGGCTTTGATATTATCATCAACACAATGTCCACTGCTTTTAATGTAAGCAAGTGCCTTCTCAAGGGTGGCCATCAAAATTGAGCCCCATTTTGTCAGAGGGAACTTTTTTATGGCTAATGCTGTAAAAAGAGCACTAGCAAGACTTCCCAAATACCCTGTTGGGTGATGATGCGTCATTCTGCCTGTCTCTATGCTGATCTTGATGAGTTTCTGCAGGCATCTCTCATCTTCTACATCTGGATACCGCAGTCCTATGCACATTGCTCTCATTGCAGCCCCGCAACCACCACCTCTCACATTAAATGGAATTTTGTACCCATTTGGTCGATGCGGAGTTAATTTGCTGCAACTTGACATCGTTGTTGCTCCGGGGGCCCTGTTTACCATGTCCCTGACAACAATCCACTTATACTTGTGTGCGATTTCAGCAAAGAGAATTTCGTCATCTTCATGATCACTTTTTGCAATGAGACCTTCAGCAGTCGCTAAATTCAATACTGTATCATCACTAACTTTCCAACCAGGTAGTGTGATATTCAGTCTATCTATTCCACCAAGTCCTTCGAGCTGCTTGTGAATATCTGCGCCAACAAAGTTAAATTCCCACTCTCCATTTCTGTAACCCATTGCATCTCCAACTCCACTTAGCACCATTGATGCTTCGTACATCGTTTCTAAGTTGCATTTTTGGGCGTCATTTGCTTCCTTCTCAGCCATGGCATTCGTCGCGATCTAGTGAACTGGGTTGGCGGGCCTGTCTCGTATTCGCAAGTGCAATTGTGAAAGAGGCGGTTGTCAACATTGCCAAAATGGCGCCTGAAACTTGTGAAGCCGACCTAACTGAACGAACTCAAGTCCAGTTAACGTATCGCTTTGAAACAGGAAAAAAGCTCGTAATTGGTGTACTGATTGTCGTTGGCATATCATTTTCATGGGTTGGATCTTCGCAGTTTACGGAAGACACGTACACAAAATCATTCCAGGCACCGGCATTTATGATGTGGTTCTCAACATCTTGGATGGCATTTTCATATTTACCGGTCATACTTTGGTCTCTTCTGACGAAAAAAAGTGTCAAAGAAACCTATAGGTCTTATCTACGATTGCTTGTTACTATTACCAAACCAGAAACTTTTTAATCAATCACCGATTCTCTAGGCAGTGCTTACTTCCGTATTTAGCCACTTCCTTGTTTAAAGACGCCGAAAATTTATTTTTGACGCAACGTCAGTATCAGTTTTTAACCTAAACTGCGTTTTGCAGATCTGATATTTTTCAGCCATCTTTCGATGAGAAATGCACCCATTTTCGACCATGCAAGTTGTATTGACCTGAGGCCTGTAGTCACCAAAGGCCTGTGCATCTACCAAAGGCCTGTGCAACTACCAAAGGCACTACACCATCGTCCCGCCATCGTTTAAGTGTGTAGCAAATACTTTCGTTTCATTTCATCAACTTATTCACTTTAGTTGAATCTTTTCGGTTTTTGTCAACCCATAGATCTGGATTCATATTGTAGAACGGACCAGGCGGTGTTTGGTGGTCGAGGCTTGTGCCCGAAAACAGTTTTCACGACTTTGGCTCCCTTTTGCTTGATTTGGTGTCTCACGAACTATTGCTATACACGCGCACTTGGTGTAGTGGCAGTAACTGACGTCACAGCAATGTTTTCCAGTTGCAGCGCATTTGTGTACATTTTCTCGCTCCTGATACTTAAGGAACCGTTCCTATTCGTAAGGGTACGTAGTTTCTCAGAATACATCCACTTTCCAACAGCAATGAGATGATTAAAAGTTGCTTTAGGTTTCCTGTTTTCTCGGTGGCATATTACTGACTACAGATGACTTTGGGTTCACATAAGAAGTCGTGGATCACATAAGAAGTTAGAACACTTTCACGAATTTTACATCGAATCTACGAAAGTCTCTGAAAAGAGAATACACCTGTAAGTTCCTCCTGTTGTTTATCGGTCTATTCTACTCGCTTAGTGGTAATTTCGATAGATGGATGGATAGATAGATCGATAGATAGATAGATAGATAGATCGATAGAAAGATAGATGGATAGATAGATAGATAGATAGATAGATAGATAGATAGATAGATAGATAGATAGATAGATAGATAGATAGATAGATAGATAGAATATCTCGGCTTGCAGCGTAGTAGTGTAATCATTTTTAAAGAAAATATCTGAAGAATTCATACCACCGAAAAGTTTGCAGGAAAATGGGGTGAAACATTTTGAAGGCTGACCATGATTTATGAGCAATGAGGATTTATGTTCAATTGATACCTCTCTGCTGATGGAAAAATTTTCCCTCAGAAATGATTTCGCCTATCTTCATAGGTCGTTTCAGTGTTGCTGTCAATATCAGGCGTTGTGATGATTGCTTATGCCGATGGCTTCAAAGGACCTTCCCTAGAAGGAGTATTGCTCTCACTAATATCAGCTATTGGAGCTGCTCTGTACAAGGTAAAACTAATCATTAAGACAAAGCATTGACAAATATCAGACCAGGAAACAGCTCAAAGCTGAGGGAATCCTTCACAAGTTTCTAAACTGTCTCCAGATACACAAGCATTCATCTCATTATTCAAAACATCTGCTAATATTTGAAAGTTTTATCGATGCTTTTGCCATGTCTCTCCAACATTTCAACTTAATATTTCAAACAGGGAAGGACATGTTGATTCCGTGGCCCTCCTACATACCCTTTAACACACCAGCCTAATCTGTTGCTAGATTTTCACTTATAAGCATATGTTTGTTGTTTTACTCCAATTGTCTTACTTGCCCTGTGATTCATCATTTCCAAATCTAACACCAGCCTCCGTTTGCTCTCAGGTGATGTTCAAACGAGTCTTCGGCGATACTTCGGTCAACAAAGTGGCTCTCTTCCTCTCACTTCTTGGATTGTTCAACTTCCTCGTCCTTTGGCCTCCTTTCGAGGTTTTGTACTTCACAGGAGAAGAGTCAATCTCTTGGAATGACATCCCTTGGGACTACCTTTGTGGACGATCCGTGCTTGGTTTGGTTTTCAACTTTTTGATAAACTTCGGCATTGCCTTCACTTTCCCACTGTTCATATCCCTTGGAACAATTCTCGGAATACCGATCAATGGTATCGTTGATTCGATCTTCCGAAATGAGCACTTAGGTTGGCTCAAAATCGTAGCCTCTTTTATGATAATCATGGGCTTTCTACTCATGCTCCTCCCTACAAAGGCAGTGGAGAAGCTGCGGCCAAAAAATAGGGAGAAAGAAAGCCTAATTACCTAAGTGCTGAACGATCGCCATTCCTCAACGTAAAGTGCACCCATGAACCGATTTAGAAGATGCTTATTAGTAACAAGCTGCTTTGGCTAAATCGTTTAATTTCTCTGCTAAAATTGACAGTTTGTATCAATAGTAGAATACCTAGAGATTATTTGTACATGATATCTAATTTATTGTTTTAACCAATTGATTGAAATAATTATCTACAATCGTTTCTTCTTTAACTCTTATCGTCAGCATTTGATTGCTATCCTCAAATCAGTTCTAATCTCTTTCTGTCGTAATCACGGACTGAAATGCATTCTCCACTCTCCTCATACCGAAAAAGGATTGCATTACTTTTACAACTACAAGCTTTCCTGAACTTGCGAAATCCATAAAATTACTACGGACAAAATCCATCATGCTATCCAAGGTGAAATCTACAGCTTCGATCAAATCATGCTCAAATTTGTCTTTCGGCCCGCCCGTGAAGCGTGACTGTAGCTGTATGTACGTCAGCCTACGCTCCGGGGCTATCCGTGGATCGGATAAATCTACAAAGCCGCACATACCCCACTCGTGTGTATCATATTTCATGTACACTGTTGTCAGGCATATTGCCTCCACCTCGTCTCCAACTAATTCGACTCTGAGCTCCTCTTCTAGTCCACGCGCGGCTGTTCTTGATAAAGAGACATACGTTGTCTTTGTATTTTCATCTTCAAAGCAGTCTTTCTTTGAAACGCTCTCTACTGCGCCACATGTGTAATTTCTGGGGGATGCCATTCCCACTAGAAGGAATGCAAAAATTGATTCACATTGTCGCAGTATGACAAACGAGTGCGGCCCGCACGGCATGGCGTATGTGACCCATGTGGCCGTCAAGGAGCCCCGAGTTTGACATGTTTGCTCTAAGTGAAAATTATGCTGATGGTAGGTGCAAACCAACGATCATGGGATCGATAAGTAAGCGCCTTACCATTGAGCTATCAATACACCGAATACACCCAAAACCGATACTACATCGACAGTTCTTAATGTATGGATAAGTCTGATCATGATCGAGTGCCATTTCCTTCCCGAAAATTTTCCTCTACCGACATCTTAATATAATAAAGTCTCAAGAGATTAATGAAGATAGTTGAAAAAATTGTATATTCACTTGAAAGTGAGCAATCAAAATTTTGGGCAAAAATGGTAAGCCTATAACCTCAACATTTTGCAAAAGATGCTGTTTCATAAATCTTGAAATATGAACAAATTCAGGCATCTGACACCTACCTCGATTGGCTCGGCGGCAAAAGAGAAATTTAGGTGGATTGTCCGCTGTGATGACAGCAACATGCAACCCAAAAGAGGTACTGAATGCCTGGTTGACTTGGCTCTTCGAAGGAACAAGTTGCTCTCTTTCAGTATCACTCAGTTTACGCCAAATATCCCTCATAGCCCTATGGTGAACGTACGTTCCTTCCGCAAAGTTAAGCAGGATCTCTTGTCGCTCAAGCTCACCCTCTCTGGGTGTGACAAGACTCTTGAGTGCTATTGTCGGGTTGTTTTCAATCACTTTCTTTGCCGCTTGCTGTCAAAATTAAATACAATAGCTTAAAAAACAACTGAAGCATTCAGTAATACTTGATTATTACACGCTCCATTCGTTCTATCTTACCATCTATTCCATGACGCATGTCTCGTTTACACAAACAGAGAAAGTTACCGTAAGTACTCAAAGCTTTTTTAATGACGCACATAAGTGTGTAAAACAACTGTTTATAAGTATGACTATGTATTTATGGCTATGGACGTATGATGAAATGGGCAAAAATTTCGAATAGTAGACTAACCTCGTTAAAGTATCTGATTCCTTCTTTGTACGCTTCATAATACTCCCATTCCTCTTTGAGTTTTGGAAGGATATGATACGGCCGATCCTTCACTTCAACTTTACAAATCAGACAGTCATTTGGATAACCGGTGGGTTTCTCTTTGCTTCTGTAGTAGCCTTCACTGGTCTGAAACATGTGATTTTTTAGTGAGTTATGTTTGGGAAAGGCCATGTTGGGGAATGGGCCATGGTGGCCTGTAAAAAGCCCCAACAAAAAAGGAAGAAAGAAGAAATTGAAAGGCTCAGAGGAGAGAGAGATCAGATGAATTTTATTGATCTTAGATTTGAAAGATGGCAAGTTGTAAGATTCAGGAAAGCAAGAAGGCAAGACGTTCCATAAATTGAATGTTCTAGGGATGAATGATGATTTGTGGGATAAAGTTCGCGGATTAGGCATGAGTGAAACTTATATCATAATCTCCAACTCTGCCGATATCACGCTCCCTTCTCTTTTTACAGGAATCGCCGTGCACTGGGTTGTCAATTGAAAATATAGTAAACGGTACATCGGTTGATGATTAAGATTATGATGTACATTATGATAAACAAAAGTACTGAAAAGGTGATCGGCATGGACGAGAGACCTATTTCTTGCTTTCTACATAGTGTCGTCTAAATGACTAGTATATGGATACAAAGGCACTGTCAAGGTATCAAGATGCTTCGCAGTCCAGCCTCTCGATGTGATGGATCTCGTGGTACCCACGCTTCGCGAATCTCCTCACTCACAAGTAAAATTTCTGCCCAATAAAAAGTCTAGTAATGGGCAGAAATCTTTTCTTATCGAGGGGCTAAAGCGTAGAATAACCTTCCTCCCACTACCAAACAAGCTCTGTCCCTGAATAAATTCAAACAGTCAATTTAAGATTAAGTTCTCTTCTATTTATTCATCTTATTTTCATTGTATCTAATTATATTAATCTTTTGGTTTTCATTAACTATGAACTTTTGCTTCACGCTCTTAGCGTTTTACATGCTGTTGCAATTGACTTGTCGCAATTTATGCGACACTATAATTTAGTTAATTCGACATCGGTTTTAATTAATGTTCTTAAGTGGAGGGCCCCTGTGTGAATCAGTTCCGGCTGAAGGGCTACCCTCCATAGTTGAATGAAAATGAAATGACATGATATGAAGGGGCTCCAACAACTTAAGATAAGATCAATGAGCAAGTACTCTACGAACGAGCTATCATTACGCTCTTGGGACATGTTTGGATGAGGGGCATAGAAGATGTAGTTCAGAGAGCACTGGAGATGGAACTGCAAGGGAAGAGATAGAGCGGCAGGGCAAAGACGAGGTGGAGAGATCCAGAGAGAAGATGGAAGGAGATATTGCTGGCTGGCTTGCAAGAGGATGAAGCTCAGAGTAGGAAAAGATGGAAGGAATAGACACAGTATCTACCGACTATGAAAGGAATAAGCAAACAGGAAGTAGAAACTGATGCAGATCAAGATATACCGACCTCATCAACAAGACTGTCTGCTACAAAAATTTTGGTATTTGTAAGAAATCCGCAGAAAAAGAATTCTGCCTTTGATGGCTCTGATTTGTAGGGGTTTTGCTTTCCTTGGAAAGGAATAAAAAAGTCATATTATAACTCACGTCTTCACATTATGGACGAAGAGCAGATCGAATCCATTTCAGTCTTCGCTAAAAGTTTTTCAACGATCACAAACCTTGGAAGAACAACTCAACTACATCTTGAGCAGACTTTGGTCGGGCGTCAGTTTCCTCTGAACAACATAATTCGATTATCTTCCGGACATTGTCATAAACAGGGATGTTCTTTGGCAACGGCACTTTTGCCACATCGGGGCTCCATTCTTCACCGCATTCTAGAATTGTAGTCACTACATTTCCCCATGGAGAGTCGCCAGTCAAGCAAAATGCAACGACCATTCCGTAGGAGTAGATGTCAGCTTGCAAATAAAACTCGGTGTCAGCTTCGTAAGATGCAGGATAATAGCCTTCGGATAGAAGAATTCTTGCCATGACTCAGTGATGAAAATGCATGCAAATATATGCATGTTTCTCAATACATAACGCCTTTAAGATTTTTACTCAACATCCGAGGATGGACTTTTTGGGACACTGAGAAGTTTTTTGCAAATCAGGAAGTGGCCGGGTCCTTCCCTTTTGATGCGACCTCAACTCGTGATTCCTACGCCTAGAATTACATTGAGCATTCGATTCTCCTCACACTAGGTGACAGTTTAACTCAAGGTGAATTCTCATTACTAACCTCATTTGTGTTGTGTTTCTGCTAACTCCCGAACCCCCTTGTGGCTTGTTCATCTAGTAATATATTGTATAAATATTTTGTTTTGAGTTCTTTCTTCAATAAGACTCTTGAAGGCTATAGCTGAGTTCCTTCTCTTCCTGTCTTCTCTGAAGAACCTACATCTATGAACAGGAGGTTTCCAACTTGCCATCTTTCAAATCCAAGATCAATAAACTCGATCTGATCTCTCTCTCCTCTTAGCCTTTCGCTTTCTTCTTTCTTCATTTGTTGAAGCATTGTATAGGCCCCCATGGCCTTTCCCCAACATAACTCACTAAATAAAACAACACTAAAGCAGTTATGTTTTAGATTCTGCGAGTTGAATTTCTACAGAGCCCTGGGGTACTCAATACAAAAAATCCATGAAACGAAACAAGTTCCATTAGGAGATGCAGATGCAGATAGATATGAGTATGGAGGATATCAAGACGGTTGGATTAAACAAACATAGATAAGTTTCATACCAGATCGTGAACTAGAGCCTTTTGAATGGCAAGATGATCCTTTGACTGAACTTTCCTTTGGCACTGATGCTGGTACCACTTGTTTACCTTCATCTTTCTCGTCGCTCTCTGAATCTTCATCATCAGTGTATTCATAACCAATGTCGTCGGAGCCATATCCATTCGTGTCCATCAGTTTTCTCCAAATTTCAGGAGCAGCCCATCTTACATTGAATTGGCTCGCTTGGCCTTCGAATATGTCTTGATAGGCGAGCCCGAAATCAGCCAGCTTTATTCGCATGCTCATTGGACTTGTATCCAACTGGGGAAGTGGAAAAGCGGCGCGTAAAGAACACCAAATTAACCTGTTTTAGCAATGACTGAACAGACTTACACCAGCCATCTTCTAGGCATAGACGCAAGCAAGGATGGGATCCGACCCCAAAGTTATAGGGATGACTCCCCCACTGCGATCAGAATTCCAACCATTTCGCTGAGACAGGTGTGGGAGTGGTCTTATTCTCCTAAAAAAAGTTGGTTGGTTTGAATGACACAGCTTTTGGGGAATAAAACCTAGATTAATGGTATTTAGTGGTTCTGTTTCGTTGTAATTCTTGACTGATGATAATGATAATAATAACAACTTCAATTATTTTAGGACGGTCACCCATTCAGCAGTGTTGGTTTGCAAGGGGCCGTCCATCTACAAACAAACTAACTTAACAAAAAGACGATATATAACAATTAAGATACAAACGTTCATTACTAGTAGAAATCCAAAGCAAGGTAAAGCAACAAAAAGAACTGAAATAACTATTTAAATAGCTGCGTTAAAAGATTTGACTGATGGTGCCCTTTTTGCGGAAGCTGATAGGCCGTTCCAAGCTCTCACCCCTCTGAATGAAAATCCATTATGCCCATTACTTGTCCTTTTTAAAGGCAGTTTAAGATCACTTTGAATGTTTCTCAGAGCTCGCGAAGAGCAGCGAGAGTTGAGAATAAACAGATTTTTTAGATATAATGGGGCAAGGTCATATAGAGATTTGTGCATCATGACAGTTACTTCGTAATCTATCAATTCTCCCATAGATTTAAGTCGAAGATTTGAGAGCAGCGGTTCACTTGGGAGCAATACTCAACGGCTTTCTTTGACTCATCGCCAACTACCTCACTCCTGAAAAATCCTGCCGATACAATGGCGTAGCAAAAGGTATTTTAAGAGTAAATGGACAACTAAATCGCCTATGACCATATGAATTAGTTTCCCACATCATCTAAGCGACTGGACAGCCCATAATCTCGTATTAGTGTTAAATAAGTTCTGGCTTCTTATTCTGCATTGAGTTTATCCTACTATGTATCTACACGAAGAAAAAACGGCTGAGAGAAGAGAAAGGTGAGGTAAAGTTTGTTTATTTTACATTGAAATATGTTGTAGGGTTCTTGAAAGGAATAGGGAGGTAACATAGATTGCAGTACTCTTGTAACAGATTATATACCACGAATTTGGGATATTTTTGAATTTCTTGCACTTAGTTTTAATGACTGCAATCAGCCATTTATGGCTCGATTTAATCTAATTTACACTTCGTGCTACCATCACAGATTGCAATTGAGGTTTTTGTCGGAGGGTCCCTTGAAAACCAGCTTATGCTGAAGGGCAAATTTCCTTAAAAGAATTAAATATGGAATATGAAACGTACCAAAATATTGTCTGGCTTTAGATCACGATGTGCTATTGGCTTGAAAGGGTCACCCATAGTATGCAGATACTCCAGGCCATTAGCGATCTGCCTTGCGAAATCCCATACTAAATACAGCGGCAGTCCTTTGCTTTCGTGCGTGGTTTGTTTCTCCACATACTTCTTTAAGTTATTACCAATGTATTCCATGACTATGAAGTGAGAACCTCTCTTCAGGTCGTGGTTTTCGATGTCTTTCTCAAATTGCCCCATGCCTCTGAATGCGACGATGTTATCATGACTAAGATGCCTGTGTCAGGAGGACAAATGGCTTCATCATTTACGTCATGAATCACACATCAAACAACCTGGCATCTTTAATCAAGTGATTATCACGATTGCAAATGATCAAATAGTCAGTTATTGTCATGATTCGGAATGATCAGAGATTTTCCCCATCGGGATGATCACTAATTGACATGATTGGGAATATCAGTGAAGCCATGAATGTGAGTGACCAGTCATTAAAATTATGCCTTATTGCAGCCAAGGTGATACAAAACAAAAATGAAGATGGTGACGATGATAATGGTGACGGTTTTGACGATGATGATGATGATGATGATGATGATGATGATGATGATGATGATGATGATAACAATAATGATGATAATGTTGATAATGATGATCGAATCGATGATGATGATGATGATCGTTGATAATAATGATGATCGATGATGATGATGATAATGATGATGATGACCGATGATGATAATGATGATCGATGATGACAATGATGATCGATGATTATGATGATGATCGATGATGATAATGATGATCGAATCGATGATGATGATGATGATCGTTGATAATAATGATGATCGATGATGATGATGATGATGATGATGATGATCGATGATGATAATGATGATCGATGATGACAATGATGATCGATGATTATGATGATGATCGATGATGATAATGATGATCGATGATGATGATGATGATCGATGATGATGATCGATGATCGATGATGATGATCGATGATGATAATGATGATCGATGATGACAATGATGATCGATGATTATGATGATGATCGATGATGATGATGATGATCGTTGATAATAATGATGATCGATGATGATGATGATGATGATGATGATGATGATCGATGATGATAATGATGATCGATGATGACAATGATGATCGATGATTATGATGATGATCGATGATGATAATGATGATCGATGATGATGATGATGATCGATGATGATGATCGATGATGATAATGATGATCGATGATGACAATGATGATCGATGATTATGATGATGATCGATGATGATGATGATGATCGATGATGATAATGATGATCGATGATGACAATGATGATCGATGATTATGATGATGATCGTTGATAATAATGATGATCGATGATGATGATGATGATGATGATGATGATCGATGATGATAATGATGATCGATGATGACAATGATGATCGATGATTATGATGATGATCGATGATGATGATGATGATCGTTGATAATAATGATGATCGATGATGATGATGATAATGATGATGATGATCGATGATGATAATGATGATCGATGATGACAATGATGATCGATGATTATGATGATGATCGATGATGATAATGATGATCGAATCGATGATGATGATGATGATCGTTGATAATAATGATGATCGATGATGATGATGATGATGATGATGATGATCGATGATGATAATGATGATCGATGATGACAATGATGATCGATGATTATAATGATGATCGATGATGGTAATGATGATAATGATGACCGATGATGATGATGATGATGATCGATGATGATGATGGATGATGATTATGATGATCGATGATGATGATCGATGATGATGGTGATGATGATGATTACACTACTGGTGAAAATTAAGTTGCCACCCGGCTCTAAAATATTTTTCGAATAGAAACAGTTCTGGAACAAAACAATCCCTTTGCCAATAAACTCATGCCATATTTTTGTATATCAGCATGGCAGTCTATGCATTATTTAATTAAATTTGTTCTGCCGTAGTTTAGGATCGATTTTCGTTGCTTGTAATGCAGCAGAAATGCTCAAAAACAAAGTAAGTCTGTTTTTCCTATTTTTGCTTAGGTAGCTACTTGATATTGGCCAGTAGTGTATTATGGTGATCGATGATGATGATGACTATGATGATGATAACCGTATCTTCTCACCTTAACAACTTCCCCTCTGTTAATGGGATTCGCTTTGCGTCTTTATCTTGAACAGTTTTTATCACCTTAACTGCAACTGGGTTTCCTTTGAAGTCAGTTTTGAAAACCTTACCGAATCCGCCTTGCCCGATCTGATCTGACTCCTCCAGCCGTAGGGCATCTTGTGGAATTTTGAAATCTAACTCATCTCTGCTGATTTCTCGACCTACAAGAAAAAAACTCCCCGCTATAGAAATTCCTCTTTCCGTGAAGCTCTCTAAATCAAATCAATGTTGACATTACGTTGAACAGCAGACTTCCTTACTTCCAATTTCTGATGGTAGCGCAGCTTCGACTTCAATCTGCAGCTTCACAAGCGATTCTTGCAAGTCTCTGAGCTCCTTTTCAACATTATCGTAATTTCCTTTCTCGCATTCATTTCTCGCGTTGGCCAATCTTTTGGAAACATCAGCGAAACCTTCACCAATACTATCCGCCATGTTCGACCAGTGTCTCGTTTCCGACGTACGTTTGCGTAATACCGTCAGTAAGACACGAGTGGGGACTTTCCCTCGGTCTTAACAAAACCGTTCACAAGCGACAGGTTTAATTAGTTTTAGTGCGTGGATCAAGCGAAGTGACACTCTGAGGTGATGTTTCTTGTTTACATCCTAGATTCCAGGAACTACATTTTGCTTGCTTCCGTTCATGGTATAGTGATTCTGCTTATTGAAAGTTTCCATTGTTATGATATCATTAGCTGTCTGCATCCAGATCAAGAAGCACACAACATAGTGGATACCACATACAGCCTAGTACTTGAAACACTGGCAGCAGCTATTGGTGTGGACGTAAGACGTGCATTTGACTATATCTGAAGTCTTAAGCATTCCTCTAATGATTTCGCAATAATGTTTAATGCTTTGAATGAATTTATGAATTTGAATTTGTTTGAGAGGACGCACGCATACGGACAATGCCTCCTGCTTGTATGCCGTCTAGTCGGTACATACAGAACAAACCCCTAAAATGGTAAGATCATTTGAGCAAAAACCAGACAAAGTGACTTCATCTGGTATTAATAGTAGCTAACGGTAAACAGGAAGCCCCGGTAGAATAGATGCTGCCCCGTACGTTGTTGCATCACCAATAAACAAAGTCACGTGGTTCATTTATCAGTTTGCACTGCGCGCTGTGTACCGTCCTTCACAAAGAAAGCCACCTTGAAAATAGATTGCCCGACTTTGATGGAAAAGACCAGTGTCGATGCGGAGGTTACTTGGTGACTAGACTGGAAGCTTTATCATTTCCAACCCCTACTCTGCAGAGAATCTTAGAGGGTGCTAGGTAGTTATTTTAAAAGCTATAAAAGTCACTGGTAAGCAGATGAACATTTTTCTAGGGTGTGGTCAAGGCATGATTACTGACTTCCATTTCCACTTAAAAAATAGGTCAAAATATTGTGGGAAGATTCTACAGAGGAGCATGGAAAACGAGGACAAAGGGCAAACTTCACCACGCTCAATCGACTCAAACATGGAAGGAGAGATTCAGCCAAGTATTGAGACCAAGCTAGAACTAATACCAGTAGAAGCAGAACAAGTTTCCTCTCTGACAACAAATCACGTACCAATGGGGGAGGTAATAAATCTTAAAATCAAATATACTTATCATCATTTGATGAAACTAAGTTCCTCTAACACAAAAGGTTCATTATTATCCAATAATCAAATCTATCTAAATCTTGGGTCTTACAACAATCCACCTCAATTCCAATGTTTTCAGTTTGTTATTTAACAATGTTCTAGTATTTTTGTTTCTTTTATCCATATCTTTGTAACAAATTTTAGTATTCCAAAAACATTCCTTTAAAAAATTTATCAAGTTTTTGTTTCATCCTGCATTTCATTTCTCCAAAATTCCAACATGCATTTTGGAATGTAATGCTGTAAGAGCAATCTCAATTCTATGCCAAGTAGTACATACGCTGTCAGTTGAACAAACTAATTTGTGTGGCAGCCTATAAAGACAAGCAAAGAATTGGTTTGGGAGAAGAAGAAGAAGATCGCTCAAGAATCTGTAGACATTGAGTACATGAACCAGCAGGTGAATATTTGATATTGATTCTGATCTAAAAATGAAATGCCCCCTTGTATTTGAATGCACAATTCTTCCCAAACACTTGCCCCTCTCATTCATAAGAATCATCATCTGATGATAATTCTCTGACAATATATGATGATGATAATCTAATTACCAGATGCTCTGGTAAAGTGTGGCAAGACAAAACAAGACAAGGGAGCGTGTTTGGTAATGGAAGACCATGAATTCACTGCCCATATGTCAGTAACAGACACTATCATGATTATTATGATAGAATTTTTACTATACACACATGTTGTCATAAAAAGACCAGGAAAAGGTAGTTATAAAGAATGTAGTCCAGCAAAGCAACTATATTTACTAAAACAACTAGTGCTATGAAGATTATCAGCTTCTTTGATCATTGCACTTTAGACACTGGAGCATCTGACATGTTTATCTTGGTTTCATGTGACTAAAATTTGAAATCAAAATGACCAGTTTTTTATCACATAGGCATGAGAAATCTCAGTTGGGAAATTTTTGAGGCAGGAATGAGATGGGATGTCCTCTATGGGCCTCAGCTTGGTGATGATATTGATAATAACGATGACTGAAGATGATTATTCTGATGATGATAATGATCATTACTATTATGGTGGTGATGATGATGATGATGGTAATTATGATAGCCACATTATCTATTTTAACAGCTGTGTGCCAAACACAAAGTTGCTAGTGAAAATTGGAGTGAAAAGGATCAATTAGCTCAGGCAAGGTATCAGCTTTTGGGTGCATCATTGTCTCACATCATCATTTATTACTAGGGCCAATAATATTAAAAATAACTGCAAAGTTCAATTTATTGTATCTGCAGCTTCCCTGGTTGCCATACATACACATAGATGCAAATGTGTATGCATGTGTGATTGTTTGTATGCATATGTGGATATTTGAATGTATCTACAGTATGTGTATGCATACATACATACATACATGCATACATACATACATACATACATACATACATACATACATGCATACCTACATACATACATACATACATCCATACATGCATACATACATGCATACATACATACATACATGCATACATTCACACATACATACATACATACATACATACATACATACATACATACATAGCCATACATACATACATACATACATACATACATACATACATACATGCATACATTCACACATACATACATAAATACATACATACATACATACATACATACATACATACATACATACATACATACATACATACATACATAGATACATACATACATATATACATACATACATACATACATACATACATACATACATACATACATACATACATACATACATACATACATACATACATACATACATCCATACAATCAAATCGTGAAAAAGATCAAATTTGTCTTCTTTAATATCCCATTTAACCTGCCCTGCTCAGCAAATCAAAACAATGATCTCCATTTGGACATAAATCAAACAATAAAAACAGGCAAAACAATTTTTGCCTTATTGTAATGTCAGATTCAAATAACATTACCACAAATATACAAACATACATACATACACAGCCACGCATACACAGCCACATATACATCGCCACACATACATAGCCACACATACACCGCCACACATACATCGCCACACATACCTACCTACACATACCTGTGGTTGAGCTAAAACTGTTTTTACCCCATAATCAAAGCGGGTAGTTCTGAAGATGAAATTAAATACGATACTGAACTGTTAAAAATTGTGATTACTCATAATATTCCCATTTGAAAGGTTTCATAGCTTGATAATGAGAAAAGCATTGTATAGTATAGAATACTTGCAGTGCACGTAGAAATAATGATACCTCTTACAGCTCACACCCTGGCGGAATAAGCCCAGATGATAATGAAGTGTACCGAAAGGCATTGGTGAGTCTCATTTTTAGCTGTTCTTTGAAATTAGCCATGAGTTCAAGCTTTGATGCCATCCACCCGGTAACTTATCAAAAAGCTCGAATCGACTGCAAGTTTGAAATTCGAAATGCACCATGGTCTCATCACAACGAGGCTCAGTTCTTCTCTACTTTCCGTGTTATTCGCCATTTCTGTTAGAACCGATGGAATTAGGGTATACAACATTTGAGTTATTGATGGGAATCTATATATTCACCTGGGTCCAAACCGTGGCCTGCTATCCCAGATTACAGCAGCGTTCATTTAACGAATGGGTAATGTCAGAATTTAGCTGTATTCTTAACACTTCGAAGCCAAATGAATCAGAAGGTGCCATGATCGCTTCTTTCGATGCGAAAAGACCTGGCGATTCCTGCGCTGCAGTCAGACAGAGCTAGCTGATCATTAGTGCCTCTCCCTAAGTTAGATTCGGGTTCGAACCATTGACCATGCCTCTGTAATTATGGCGCTCTTTTGCTTTGTAGAAATGCATTCCAATGCGTCTATTAGACATCGAATACGTGCGTCAAGTTGAAATTTCAAATGTGCTGAACCGTGAGAGAGACGATAGGTGCGACTATAGACTTGTAGCAGGTCACTTGGACTTCCCAGCAACTTTCATAAATACTGCAGCGAATTCACGTAGCCCCATGATGGCAATATTCGAAAATAGTGGTCGAATATTGGGAAAAGATTTCGTCACAGCCTTGTTTGCTTGCAGAAGATTCGATGTAATGAAACTTGTGGTGGAGTACTACTTTAAAGGTAATGCTGATACCTTCAAGGGCATCAGTGAATTCTTTCGTTCATCGAATCTCCATATTGATGTACTAAAAACTGGGGACTGAGCGGTACACTGTAATATTTTGATTTTTCGCGTTTTGTAAACTTGATCACTCCCCTTCAAGCTGAGCATTGTATATGGCACAATTTGGCAGTTCCTTTTTTCTTGTTTACGGCCTGCTCTGAAGCACCCTGTGCAAATTTTAAAAGGATTTCCTTAAAATGCGAGCTTTATATTGAAAATTTGAATGCTGCCTCGGGCCTTTTGTTCTACCCTAGCTCATCTGCAGCACAGCGTGTCACAAGAAGAGAGGAGAAATTTAGTAGGTTATCTTTGTTCTTTCACGTTTATTTATGATCAGAATTGAGGATTTAAACGAAGGTCACGTTTCATAGCTAATCAATTCGCATTTAGTTTGTCCTTATTTTGACACTTTTTCCATACAAACGATTTTCTTTACCTCTGAAAGTTATACTGTTTTTCTATTGATTTTTTTTCATAGGTATTATGTCACAATCTTCTCATTTTGTATCTTAATCTTAGAGAAAGAAATTTTGATGCATTATGTTGTAATTTTAGGTAGCACTACGAAAAACCATGTAAATGGATAGTGTCTAATTATCATCATCATCATCATTAACAGTTTAATAGGTATATTGATCTCGAATTGCTTTGCAGTTCAAAGATACATCAGTCATAAAAACGGTAAGTAATTGGCCATGGAGAAGCCAGCTGGCTGCTATGAGTACCCAATCTCTTATCCCTAACACCCCCCTCTGCAGTGGCTCCGTATTTAAGCTTCGACCTCCATGAATCTTGAGCACGGTAATTTACAAACACATTTGATCCTTTATATTGTTAATGTCATAGCCATAGCTGCATGGATGATAGTGGACGGATTCGCAAAACCTATGGTATTTATTGGTTGGAGCGTATCCATTGCTTGAGAGCGTTTCAAGTTCCTTCTGTACAAAAAAATGATTTTTCAGAGTTCAGGGGCTTTCGTGGATATTTTGTTTCCGTTTCGTCTTCCGTGCTTCTGGCCGCTGTTGAGGAGTGCTTAATGATGAAGGGAGATGGCAGTTTTTTGCTGATTTTGTGTTTTGGTTTAAGTTAATATTGTACCTTTCAAAGGAAAGTCATAGTTATAAGAACATAAAATTTAGAGGAAACATTTGATTTTCCACTACGCCATTGGTAAGGAAGGTAACGGGAAACTACCTCATAACACCTAATTTCCTAGAAAGAAAACTCAGAGCCCTGTCTCTGGCTTCTGCTACGCTCGAAATGGAGTATGCGACTCAGTAACGTTCATATTTACGTATGACAACGACATTTGAAGTAAGATAGAGTGGAAACGAGGTGAAATCGTCAGTCAGTTTTCCTCAATCTCGGTCGGTCACAATTTCATCGTTGTCTGATTTCTTCATTTTCAGTCTCTTGAAGAAAGGGTAACTTCAGAAGAGAGGTGGGTGTATTCTTATTGCTTTATTCTGTCATCCCTTGAACTTTTTATGGGTAGACGTCACCTTCTCTCACAGTCAATACTTGGACGGTACCCTGCAATTTTTTAATTAGCTCCGTAACGATAACAGGAAAATCTAATTCGGTGATGAAAACATTGCTATTGATCTTAGTGAGAAACTACTCGAAACAACTTCCAGTTTGTACATGCAACAGAACAAGTGAAATGAACCTTTGCTACGTCCTTCCTTTGATATCTTCTTTTCATTTTGCCTGTATTTGTATTGGCGCTCGTATGTTTAATTCTCTTCTTTTGCAATTTTTGTTATCCATTTGTATGTTTTCTGTGCTAGGCCACAGGGTTGACATGGGACATCTTACTCCATGTGGTATTGTTCATTGAAAATTATCAATGTTTGTTAATTATTATGAGGGAAAAAAAGGAAACTCAAATCGAGTCTCTTACTCCAAACGAGAATCAGTTTACAGCTTTAAGTAGTTAAAGTGTTTATTCTGTTCAAGTATTCGCATATTATTATCATCATTAATATAATTACTCTTTCCATCGACCAACAACATAGACTCTTCCTTATCTCCGAACGTTTTACTATAGCCATTCGTACCTCCTGCTACATCTTTTGCTGCAGAAAAAGAACTTGGACCAATCCTGACCTTTTTTCCTAGTAGACCTACTATCCCATTCTATCGACTTAATGTCCATCTTCATATATATTTACATTTATTTTGTCTTTTCCCATTGTATTAGTTTTTGTTTGTAAACTCTAAGCCAAGCAAGCCAATTTCAAACCACCTATGTATTTGAGAGGTTTGTAGTTGCAGTTTGCATTCAATTCGAATGAATGGTTGCCATCATTAATCTGGGGGTATTTTGCTAAGTAAATGTCATCCTGGTCGATGGCATGGTGAGCTAGGGTTGCCAGCTCCTTTTCTTGCCGCAGTTCACCATTAGTTTCATCCCGGGCACACATTTAATGGTGGTTTTACTGATGGAGGAAAACTAGAAACGGGAGTGACTGTGGCTCAAACCCGAAGCAGTGGACATGTGTTCTCGCCACGATGTCTGACTCCCCTTTATCACCAGCAATTGCATACCTCAGTACACCTTCATGGCATGTGTATCTCGGTTCAGTGAATGAGAAGGTTACTAATCTAAGACATTGTTTAGGTCAAGAGCATCATCTGGTCCACATACGACCGTCCTGGAAGACACAATGCCTACAACTTCAGCAGGTCAACCGATCCAAGTCTCCTCAACGCCCCACGAAGAGCCTCAATCATTTGCGGGTAAGTTGTCTTGAGATTTTCAACAGAAATCTTTTCACCACCCAACGTAAATTTTTAGACGAAAGACAAGTGAAAAGGATGGCAGTGGCGCGTAGCTGCTAAGCACCGAGGCACCGTATGACTAACTAACTACTGGCAATTGATTGATGCCATGCCTCTTGATTTCATTCTGTACTGAAAGGTATTTTCTCTTGTGGTTAGCACGTTTTTCTTTGGTTAAAACAAAATCTAATCTGTGATGTGATGTGGGCAGGTTACTATACTATAAAACTGTTTCGGGAGTTCTTATTTTCCACGGGTATTTTCGGTTCTTCAAGAGAGGCAATCAGCCTGTAGCAATGTGGTGATTACGTAGTCTTGTTTCCCAGACCCAATTGTATTAAAGCGATGACATTAGGACACTTTCTTTTAGTGGGTTATGTTGAGGAAAGGCCATGGTGACCTATACAAAGCCCCAACAAAGGAAGAAAGAAGAAAGCGAGCAGCTAAGAGGATAGAGAGATAAGATCAAGTTTATTTATCTTAGATTTGAAAGATGGCAAGTTGTAGGACTCAGGAAAGCAAGAAGAAGGCAAGACGTTCCATAAGTGGCATGTTCTTGGGATGAATGATGATTTGTGAGATAGAGTTCGTGGATTAGGCAGTGAAACTTGGAAAGGGTGTGAATGAGTTGAGCTTCTGGTGGTCCTGAAAAAGATACCTGAGTCTTGCATTTTTAGATAAATGAACTTAGCAAGCCTACATAAATCCTCAGCAAGGCATAGTTATGCAACAGGCAGCTGGACTTCGTTTTGTTAATTAAATATGTAGACAAAGTTCTCCGGAAATCACGATAACATGCTGCACTAATCATTCTTGAATCCCTGAATCACCTCAGCGAATCTTCCAATGAATCACTTAATCGTCCAATCAACATTGCTGGTATTAGCTATGAGTTTAACACCTTAGATATTTCCCTTGAAATCGAAACAATCCTTCTGCCGAGATCCTCACCAAATCTCTCCAACCTCTTTCCAATAGTCGTTTAGTTAGAGATCTTTCCATCTTTTACATATACTTTCACGGGCATTGGTCTCAGGAGATCAGGGAGATTATTCCTGTTCCTCTGAGGCGTGTCAGAACCACCAGAAGCTCAACTCACTCGCACCCTTTCCAAGTTTCACTGCCTAATACACGAACTCTGTCCCACAAATCATCATTCATCCCTAGAACATGCAATTTATAGAACGTCTTGCCTTCTTCTTGCTTTCCTGAATATTGCAACTTTCCATCTTTCATATCTAAGATCAATAAATTTGATCTGATTTCCCTCTCCTCTTAGCCTTTCATTTTCTTCTTTCGTCCTCGGTTGGGGTCTTGCATAGGCCACCATGGCCTTTCCCCAACACAACTCACTAAAAAAAATAGAGAATAGCATTTTTGACGGCAGCTGGCTTATGCCTATGCTTATAGCAGGTCTTATGCCTTACCACTAATTTACATTTTATTGATTAATCTGTCGGTAAAAATGAGGCCCATTTATTACAAAAATGCCATTTAAAGTCGCGATAATCAAAGTTTCGAAATCAAACTCTGACTTAACCAATATTTATCGGCCACAATGCCCCTCCCAATGTCTTCGTCGTTTTTTTCGTCTTAACCATTTGGCAAAATTCTTTCGCTGCTTTTGCTTCGTTTTTCCTCTCTTCCAATGCTCTTTTTCTTTTTTCAAGTTCAAACCTCCATCTTCATTCTCATTTTCTCAACATCAAATTCCTCCTCCCCAATGCAAGACCTTCCTTTGGAAATCGCTCACGCAAGGCTGGAGGAAAGGACTTTGGTTTTTATTGAACCATCTGGTATGACAATTAGTTTGCTTCCTTCTTGATATTCTGGTATATTTTTCATAGTAGCTGCTCCATTTCCCGTTGTTTGATACTAGATGATGCGGACTGGGCAGATTCAGTGAAAGGAGCGAAGGAATTCTGGGATCAAATTCCATCGGAAAGAGGCTTGGACTATAAGGTATCACTTAAAACTCCAATGGAATTTTAACATCTTATTACTTATTGAACTGAAGTTGAAAAATGGTATTTTTCGTGAAATTACAGTTGTGATTCACACAGCCTGTACTCATAGAATTTCTCATCTTCACCTCTCGTGGCCCTGTGTCATGTCGATGTACGGCATTTATGTGGCTCCTTTCAAAACAGCTTAGGGTGAAGGTCTACCTCGTTATTATTTTTATTAGTATTATAAATTATAATGATTACCATTATTACGAAATGCTATATTTTAGCGGTAAGTTTCTGCGTGTGGTAGGCCAGGTTGCGATTTGACTTCCTGCCTTGATTCTCGGCTACTGGCTTTTCTTAAAAAAAAGCTTTTTTAGTAAAGTATGTTAGGGAAAGGCCTATACCTAGCACCAACTATGGAAGAAAGAAGAAAGTGAAGGGCTAAGAAGTAAGGGAGATCAAATCAAGTTTTTTTGAGAAGAGTGAAGAAGATTTGAAAGAGAGCAAGTTGTAGGGCTCGGGAAAAGAAGAATAAGCAAGACGTTCAAGAGATTCTTTTTGCTGTTTCAAATGTTTTTTCTCTCTCTCGGCGCATTCAGAAGCTGAAAAACGTCATGAGACAATTCAAGAGGCTGTTTACGAATGACAAATACATGATTGAATTCCCGTCCACATGGAAACTCATTGTTCACACGTTGAAAATAGATCCTGGTAATACTACCTCCATCCTCAATCTTAAGCATCTTTTTTATTTTCCTCTTCACATAAAAAATTGCTTAGCGATCTATTCATCATTTTTCTACCTTGTTAAATGCAATTGATTTCTAGCAATTGGCATGTGTTTGTTGTTTGTGTGCGTACTTTGCGTTCTGCTTATCGTCCGAGGTAGATTTCATTAAACAGGATCGCTATTTTGTTGAGAAGTGCCCTGGGGTTTGCCTTGATGTGACCACACATCTTAATTCCTGCATCTGGCATTGCAGCGAGCTTTGACTTTCCTCACAGCCAGTGGAAGTAGGGCCTGAGCTCGAGCCGCGTACCCAGGGCCATGAGATTGCAACCACTGAGACACTGTTTAACTTACTGCCTCTTGCTGTGCGCAAGTGTGAAGCCTAGCCTTCGTTTCCTTTTGTTTTCTTGCTTTGTTGTGGCCCGTCGGTTGGGGTCAAGGGGCGTTTTGTCGTGTGGCGTTGCCGCCAAGACCAGTAAAACCGTCAGGTGAACTCAGTGCACTTTGGGACATTTTTTCTGGCTGTTGTTTGATCCTTTGATACATCTGTGGCTATTTTATTATCATTATTATTACTATTAATGAATGTACAGTCCCTTTCAAAGTTGATTTGATTATTGAGTTTTATTTGCCAAGATTGAGCATACCATTTGCCACTATTTTTCTAACCTGCCAGCTTCAGTATGGTAATGCAACAAGAATTACTGTTACTATTAGCTTGAACAAATTGAAACTAGCACGGGAATGTCTCCTTCTTTATATTTGCCTTAGCTGCGAGTGGCGATACGTTAGTCACGCCAGAGAACTTCAGACGAATGTTGGCATTTTTTGGTCCACCGACAGCCGATGAAGATGGTTGTATAAAAATGGTATTTTTCTTTAGCAGAAGATTTATTTATCTAGCCTCGTTGTTTATTCTGGTTCCATCTGAGTACGTCTGACGAAGTTTCCTTCAGCGAACGAGCTAGGAGATGTTGATCTTGATAGAGCACGAAAGGGTGGAAACATAAAATCTTTTGCAGAAAGTGATGCAGTTCTTATTTATACATCAAAGTCGTGCGCAACAAAAATTTATTCAAATCTTGATTTACTTAAGGCCGGGAAACTGCGAAAAAAATCTCAAAGAACCTATGCGAAGAGCAATTCAAGGTAAGATGATCGATAGCCATACATGTTAATATCAATAGACATTAATCAGAGATTCATCTTCTAAAATATTTATTTGGGAAAACCTTACAAAAGAACCTTCACAACATTATGGTCATGTGAACTATTTGCGATACACAGTTTTGCTTTGTTTCATTTGTCTGAATTTACTTCCCAAAATCAGGCAAGGGAATTACTCTGAATTTACTCGTATCTTTGTTAATCTACTTGGAGATTTCTGCTTAAGATTCTGCTAAAATTCATTGCAAGTTGTAAATTATGCTGTTTATTGTTGCTGCTAGTGTTGTTTTATTCATACAGTATTTCTAATCAAATTTCAGTTTTGATTTCAACGTAGAAGTAGTAGAATTTAATTGAATATTTTCTTAATATGGAACATTGATGCTATATATTTTTGCGCGAGGGCATGCCAGCAGGATCAAAATGCTCTGGCATTAAGTATGAATCGAACTTTCCCTCTTCACCGTTAACTGGAAGTCTTTATATATGTATGAGAATAGGGCGTTTCTAATTGCTGGGACAGTTTCTCACCATCTGAAAACGTTTTGAAGCTTGATCTCGTGAATCGTAGCAGTGGAGAAACATATGGATGTCAGCATTAGTCTTAAGACATACTTCATCTGTACATTTTAAATGCTATGGTATATATTTCATCACTGTACTAAATAGCTCATACTCATCACTATGATTCACTAATAAATCTTATGATAAGCAAGGGCTTATTCTTTGATATCAGTTTCCCCTTTCAATTAACCAGGAAACACGTTGATAACAGCATTACTAGTTGAAGTGTTAACTTCTGTATAAAAATTCGCTTTATTATTACATCATACATTTTCAAGTAACATATAATAGGCTAACAGTTTACCCTAATCATGCCACATGTTTATTCAGCTGGTTTGCTGGCATGATGGATCAAAATGAAACCGAAAGGGTGTTGAAAAACCAAGAGGCAGGGACATTTCTCGTCCGATTCAGCGCAAGTTTTCCAGATGAAGGCACTTTCGTTCTTGCAATAAAATCAAAGGCATCGGAGGTTGTACAATTTCATATTGAGCAAGATCGCAGCTCCAGTGGGAGAGATTTTAGAATATCTGGACAACAGCTCAAGTTTAGCAGCCTTTGGGATGTCGTGGAATTTTACGAGGTAAATGCTCTAGTTGACGAAGACGGCGAACTTAACGATTATCTCGAAAGGCCTTGTCCACAACTGCCCCTGAACGCTATATGCACTGGGTATAAGAAGTTAAAGATTATCTCAAAAGGCCCTGTCCACAACTGCCCCTGAACGCTATATGCACTGGGTATAAAAGGGGGAAATGAAAAAAAATAGCTAAACACAACAACAACATCCATAACAGCAACAGCAACAGCAGGATAGGCTACCGCGCCCTGACGACTCATCCACCGTATCATCTCAAGAGTGCAACAATAAAGTTGTTTAAAAGAAGTATGGTTTCCCGTATTCCTCCTCCCCTGTTTGGAAGCAGAGCTCAAATGATGGCAAATTCAAATGCACCATGAGGGAAACACTTAAGAGTGGACTGGTTGCCAATGAAATACACCCCAGTTAACTGTGCAAAACATTTAATGGCTTAGTAAATAATCCAAACAAAGGAACAGTACAGATTACATTGTATTTACTGTAGTAACATCATATGAAAAATTTATTAGGCATTGGAAAATCAGATGTTTCATGCACAAGAGATGTTAAGTGCATGGCCAAGTGATGCCTTCAGTTATATGCACTTTTGTCATTTTCATTTATCAATTATTAACTGTTTACAAATTCAAACTGTTTTCTAATTTCATATCAGAGATTCTTCTAGCGCTTTTTAACATCTCCAGAATACAGGAGTGGTGGTGCATCAATTTTTATTAGTGAAGGAACTTAGGGGAAACACATTGGGTAGAGAGCAATTATGCAAATACCATAGATAATGCTAAGCATATGCTGGAAATCACTAATGCACACCATCATGATCATCATTATCACTATCATCATCATCATAGTCATCATCATAGTCATCATCATAGTCATCATCATTATCATCACTATCATTATCACAATAGTCGCCATCATCGCCATCATCATCATTATTCTCATTGTCATCATCAGCATCAGCATCACAACCAGTATTAAATTTGCATGTCATCCTTGTGTGTCATATGTAGCCTGTAGTAAGGCAGGTTGTTGAGTGCATCCCAATTATCAATTATGGATGCAATGTTTCCAACAAATCTGTTCTCACTTGGTCTCAACAAAGTTGTTTCCTCCTTTCCACTCCACACTTTAACCGTATTGCTCAAAAGCTGCCTAGGACATTCTCAAGCACAACACACACTTTTCAAAAATTCCCCTGCTTTCCAGATTGCATCTTTATGCTTTTACTTTTCATAAAACTCATAATTCCTTAATTTACAAATTATGTAGATTCAAAATCTGGTTCCTTGTGGAATGATTTTTTTCGAAGTTTTTTTGATGATTTGAAACTAACTTACCCCAGTATTATCGATCAGAGAGACAATACTTGTCCAATACTAATTAGAGCAAAAATAAACTTCCTCACGAGGATGTCTACTTTTTCAAAAACTGAACTTTGCTTGGGTGACTTGTATATCAAATAAATTCTACCACTGGTTAAAGTCACCAACTTAATAGGGAAACTAATATCTGCCAGCCATGAGCTCTCTGATCCTGAAAGATGTCATTCTACAAATGTCACCTGGATACTTTCAAACTTCAAATCAGCTTTTGAAGGATAAACTGCTCGAAGTTGTCCATCTTCATGATCAACCCTGACCTGCTGCAAGATCAGCCCTTTCATTTCCTTGGAATCTGCTGTGGAAGTGTCTGCGTAGGGGCTTGATATGTAACCAAGTTGGAACAACTGCTCAATAAGCGTCTCCATTGTTCCTTTGCAAGCAGCAAGGCTGACTGTTGAAGTTACTTCCACAAATATATCACAAATTGAGGGACTCAGCTAAAATTTAAACACATTAACAGTTGAGTTCTTTACTCAATACCAGAGCTGGGAGTGCCTTCTTATAGGTACTTTTCAGGGCCCCAGCATTGTGAGATTGGGTGGCCAGCTTCTTGCCTCACAACATTTAGTACCTAATTCTGTATCATGCATACATTTACTACAGATTTGCCACAAATATGGCACCCAGAAACAAAAATGAGAGCTGTTTATACCAATGACCTTGAGCAAAGTCGACAAAGCTGCAACTACTTTGCTAAATTCAAACGGTCAATCAGTAGTAGTTCCATGAATGTGAATTACAACATGATTACAAAATACCTTTGTGGTGTCACTGTTTGTTACTGGTGGCAAGGAAACAACTTCATTTTCACTCATCAAACATGGATAAAGTTCTAATTCCTGAATGAGATCCAGAAACCTGAAAAAAAATTCCATAAATGAATTGATAGCCAATGACATAATTTCATGGAAAGAAAGGTAAGTTTTTTATACACATGATTCTACCTAGATGTCAAAGGTAGAAATTTGGACACTGAGAAGCTTTTTAATTATCGAGCAGTGTCCAGGTCCTTCCTCTTGATGTGACCATACCTCATGATTCCTACGCCTGGAATTACAGAGAGCTGGTGACTCTCCTCACTCAAAGTGAAAATTTAGCTGAGGTGGGATTCGAACCACTGACCATAGGATCAATCTATCTATCTACCGGTATACTGAATGCCTTCTAAAAAGAAGCTTAGCATCAGTGTCAATGCGCAAGAATCTTACGATTGAGCTATCCTGACACCAAAGTGATGTCCGACCCCGGACGAAAATATTTTATCAAAGGCCTACATAAACCTCAACTTTCAATAAGTGGGATGAGCTGTCATATCAGGACACAACCTTAGTGCTAAAACTATTTTGGCATCGAGATGATTTCACCACCTTCCACAACTTATGATCTCTAGCCATCCTAAACTATGTTCTCTTTCCTTCAGTCCATCTATTTTATACCATTTAGCCATTTCAATCTTGGTTTCAATTGTCTTCATGTTCCATCTACTGATCCGTGCACAATAGTGTTTACCAGGGTCTCTGACCAGCAAGTTACACATCCAATCCACTACCGCTTTTGTCTTACATCATTCTCAAAGACTGGCTCAATTGGGCCTGCTTCATCAATTTTTCTACCATCACTTACCTATAGAAGCTGATGTAAAGGCAGGTTATCAGCTTTCAGTAAATCCAGTTGTAATCTTATACATGTGAAAACACTAATAAAGCTGACCAATCCCTGGTTGATAATCAGAGCTTCTAGATCTCTTGATCTACCTTCATTTGCAGTGTTACAAACTGAGCAGATAGCTATGCTTATCTCATATCATTTTTTCTGAATGTATACAATTAGGAAGCCTTGTGGCATAGATTTATCCAACTGCATGTATATACAGGAGATACATTTAAAGTTGCTTAGGAATGTGAAAATGTGAAAAAATTTAGAAGGGTGAGTGAAGAACTTTCCTGAGTGACTTATTTGATCTTCCCTCCTTGCTGAAGAGGGACTCATAAACATTTGCACCATCATTTACATAACATGATGTGATTACGGAACATGTTGATGAACGCATCTTTGATGTTAAATTACTTTTGCCTTCCTTAGATTTGCACACATTAATGATATATTACAATGAGTTTTGTTCCCGTTTATTACATAAAGTTGCATAAATAAAGGAGTTTTATTATCTATTGAATGGCAACTATCGCATAAAATTAACACTCCTCACAAGACTGCTACTGAAGTGTTAACCATCAACTATTCAAGCGGCAGTCAATTGTTATCCAAAATCATGCTGAAATTCATCTACAAAGTTAAGAAAAAGGAGAAAAGACTAAAAACCTTAAAGACATAAAATCATAAGATTCAGTGAAAAAAGAGCCATCGGTATTGGTGCTTGCAAACAAATTAACTGTATTTTACCTATAAACCCCAGAAGACTGCTGCCTTTTCTTCCTTTTTTCTTCCATTTCTTTTTGCTCTGTCAATTTTTTTACATACTCAACAGCCGAAGTCTGAACAGTTTGTCCCAATGGAATAATGTTTATTTCACCAGGTTCTCTTGCATCATAAACCAAAGGAAAACTCAAAGATTTATAGTTGTGTGTTGCAATGGTTGCTTTGGTCCTTGAGTCACATATTTTTTCATGCAGCTTGGTCTTCAAAAGATAAAAGTGAAAAATAACATAGTCAAGCAAGTTGACTGCACATAGAATGACACAAAGGGCTTTTCTTAGTATACCAGCAAGCATTGCTATCTAAATGAATCTGAAAAGGAAATAGCAAACTCTATGTGATCAACTTCTCAAAAATTTTGCCTCATGGAGATTTGATAGACAAGACCTTGCACATTAATTTAGTTGTGGCAGGAATTAGGAGACTGGGTTTTTCTTACAGTAGATGGGAGCAGTTATGTATAGTACAATTAGCAAGGTTTCTCTTGGTAATATATAATCTTAATGGAAGCCTAGTTACCTGTAAGCCAATGAAGTTTCTGTACATCTGTAGGTCACTCAAATCCAAGTTCTTTATTACAGTGCAGATGATGTAAGGTCTTATTCCCTTCATAACATCTTTAAAGATAACATGTTTTTCATCTTTGTGATGTTTCATTACATGTATCTGTCTAGCATCAATTTGAGTTTCATTCTCTTTTGACGATCCCTTTCCTTGCTTCTTCTTTTTCCCCTTCTTCCCTTTCATCTGCTCACCAGAGTGCACTGAAATGTATTCCATGATAGATCTTGTGTTGCACTGGGAGGTCATTTTTTTTAGTCTGTTATCTTTCAGTGGGTTATCTTTCAGATTCAGGTCTTTCAGCCTTGGGCAATCTGCAATTTGGGCTGGAAGCTCTTTAATTTGATTATTTGACAAATCAACCAACCTTAAAGTTTCGATTCGACTAATATCCTTATTGACTTCGGTAATTTCGTTGTGTGGAGCATGTATTTCCATAAGATGCTCTAAACCATATATTCCGTCTGGTAGACCTTGGAGCTTGTTATGGTCAATGCGAAGAATAACCAAGCTGGATAATGATTCTAAATTCGGAAGATTTCTCAGTTTATTACAACTTAAATTCAAGGTGTGTAAAACTTTCAAGTTGCTTATTGAATCAGCAAAGCCAGTCAAGCTGTTGAAAGACATGTCAAGGAATTTAAGATTTTTCAAATTTCCTATACTATGAGGAACTTCTGCTATTTTGTTTCTTTGTAAAGCCAGGTTGATCATATTCTCAAGACAACCGATCTCACTTGGAAGATGGTCTAGGCCAATGTTGGAGACTTCTAAGAAATTGAGTGTCAATATCTCAAAAATCCTCAAATCGATACCACTGTCCCTCATCCGTTGGGCAACATCAGCATCTGAAAGCGTCAATTCGTGCCTCTTCTCTTCGAGAGCTCGCGTAACTTCGGGCCACATGATGATAGTCCTTTTCTCAGTTTATGAAGGACTCAGATTCCACTTAAAGGACCACGTTTTGATAATTGGCAACATCGTAGTAAGTTGTTGTTGCATGCAGCCTCAGTCCCATCTCGAGGCAAAGAGAAGCTATTGCAACAAGTAACCGAGCAATGTTGGTGTTGCTCAGGCTGCTATAGGGCACTCCGGCCGACACGGCAGACTCAAATCTCGGTTGACAGGGCAATCGTAAAATTCTGCTTTTAACGCGCCGCAATCATCAAACAAAGGTAACAGTCAAACCAAGAACGCCCTTTTCCTCTTATTTAACTAATTTTCGCATCTTTTCAGCGCGTAGAAACCAACCAATTGCAAGTCGTTTACCGATAGACTTGGCCCAATCAAAAAAAGTTCCCGCCATTATCAATTTCACCGACATTCCGCAGTTTACTGCAGCCACTGGTCTCAGATGCAATTGTTGTCGTGTTGACTGTCAATAGCAGATGACGTTTTTCAAGCCTTTGCTCGTTAAACATCGCTGGGTTTACGGGCATCATCTCAAATTTTTGCCAAATAAGCGTTGGAAAAAATCTACAGAAGGATATGTAGTAGTTACAAGGGCGGCTTTCTTCCGAATAACATCGGAGTAATTCTCGTGAGGAGAATAGGATCACACATCGCCCATACTGCCATTGTTTCTCCACCAGCGAACACTACATGTACCCCTGACCTTTGCATGTGGCGAGCTTCGGCAATTCGTGAAGATATTGCTAGTCGTATCTCTTCTTTCTGTTTTGCTCGCCGTTCACTCGTGGAAAATGCAAAACCCGACATGGAATCAAAATTAGAAGGATTGAACCTTCACTTCCTGTAAATGAATTGGCAATGAATTGGCATTTACTTCAACGAAATCAAAGGGGGCAGCAAGAGATTATTCCGTTTGACAGCGCAGAGATTTCTCTCTTGCCAAGCAGTTCACCTTACGGGGGTAGAATTCTTTGATTCTTTTACAGCTTTTAAATAGATATGAAATACTCAGTTAACAAAGAAGTCGTTGCATAATATAAAGGAATACACACCCTCTATGTGTGTTCACTTTAATGTATGAAAACAGCGTTTTTGGCCGCTCAAATGAGGTCTTTGCAGAGCCTGCAATCTTGCAACTTCGTGGCAGTGGGCAGTGGCATACCCCCGATCTTTGTTTGAAACGAGCGTCGACAATTATCTAATGTGGTGTTGCTCAGGCTGTGCGCATGAGGAGCTGATAGGTTGGTAGTGCCCTGTTCGCATGATGACATCGCACGGAATAGATAACTTCTATAAGCTACATGCTGCTTTTTAAAACTTGCACCCGTTTCCTGCAAACTTGGCTTGCAAAAACTTGCACTCATTTGCTGCACCACACCAACAAGCACTTTCTTTCACAATCTTCTGACCATTTTAAGAAATTACAGGCGCCAAGGTTTCATACATCTATTTACTGATGAATATTTCATCATAATTTAATGATAAATATCACATCATAAAAACAAAGTGTCCAAGGCAAATTTACCAATGCCTGTTAAACCTGTATCTTTATAAATGCTCTCTTAACTCATACATCTATTTTGACAGCTTCTTCTCCTGCTTCTAAGTGGTTTTCTCTCTTAACAAGCCCATTTTGACATATTTCTCTCTAATTTTCAATGCCTTTACAGCATAGGGTCCTCCGCTTCTAGATTCACGTATTGCAACCGTCTGTAGAGCTTCAGGGACATCAACTCCTATCAGCAGACTGATATCGCCATGATCAATTGCTCTTGGTAAATTGCACCCCTTGCAGGTATGCGAATTCACCCACATCCTCCTGTGTTCCAATAGCTTCCTTTGTAACTTTCAACCTTTTCATGGAAAAGACGTTGGGTAGGCTGACTATAACAGCTTCCTTTTGGTCCAATATCTCTAGATTGGTCACTGAAGATTCGCAATTTTCTTTAATACCATCTATAGTTGCCAATGACAGCTGACAAGTCTTCCCTTCGTCACCAAGTCTCTTGAGTAAACTATCACTGCAAAATGTTGCTGTTGATCCGCTGTCAAGTAATGCGTAAGTTTCAATTATCTTCTCCTTTCCTCTTGCCTTTATTTTGACTGAAACAATAGGCAGTGCTTGAGTATGACATCCGGCCCCAGTCTGACTTGTTAATCCAACAAACTGCTTTTGACTACGTGCACCATCTCTGATGTCTTCGCCTGTAATCCTTTTGGGCTGCTTGTTCCGTCTTTGTTCAAATCCTACAATTGCGTTATGCATCGAAGTTATGTGGTTCCGTTTGATTTCGCATCCTCGTATTGTAATTCATGTTTCCTTTTGCATCCAGCAGCGAAATGGAACGATGAAAGACAATTGTCGCAAAGTTTCTTAGCACGTATAAATCTGAACATTTCTTCACCATTCAGCTTTTTAAAGTCATCACAGCTATCGATCTTGTGATTGTTATTACAGTAATAGCAATTAACATTTTTACCTCCATCCTTAGTGTTTTCATCGCGTGACTGTTCGCTAAAGTTCATGGCTCGCTGCAATGTTAGTCCAACAGTTGCGTATCTCTGTATTTTTCCACCGGTTTCGTCATAAAGTCCTTCCCGCCAACGTCCATAAGTGCACCAAATACAGGATCATTTTTCTCCAGAGAAGCTGTCCTAACCAGTCTTCACACGTCTTGCACGTTTGGCTCTCGTCCTTCAACTCTGATCTCTCGAACACGTGATTGCCATCGTGACTTTACAAATCCGGGACATCTCTCCAAAATTTTGACCAAGCGATATTCAGTATTTATCTGCAGCATTCTGCCTATGGCTTTGAGTGCTATCTCACAGCTTTCAAGATCGTCCGCCAGCTCCTGCAATGCTTCCCTGTCCCCAGGCTTAATAATAGGCCCACTCGATACCTTATCTATCCATGAATTGGACACTTTAAAGACATCACCAAACCTTTCTGCAAGCATTCTCTTTGCTGTCCAATATCCCTCTTCTGGTTCTAGCAGAATACAGCTCTCTATCACCTTTCTGGCTTTGCCCGTGCAAAACTGAATGAGAAGTTGCAGTCTTCTGGAGTAGTCATTTGTATCCTTTTACACATTGTTCTCAAACGTTCGCATAAAGATAAAGTAATTTAATGGGTTTCTATCAAAAGGAGATAGTTCTGACCTGGGCAGCATAGCAGCAACAGCTAATTTCCTCATTGTTTCCAGAAATTCTCCACCACTAGCATCCGATTCGTGTGAAGGGAAACTTTGATGTTCCAACGCTGTTACAGGCTCTGGCTTGATCCCGCTTTCCGAAGACTCCGTCTCGACAGGCTGACACCAAGGAGAGGCACAAGGATTTCTCGATGGAAGTGCTTCATTCTCAATTGATTTCTGTGCCATCCCACTCTGCCCCCAGTTGCAATACTCTTCATTTGATGTAGCAAACTCTGTGCAAACCTTTTCTTCTGCCTCAACCTTTGCAATTTCAGTCTCCAAGTGTAGTCTTTGTTTTTTTGTCTTTGTGTTGCAGTAGTCTCATTTCTTCAAACTTCAATCGCATTTCCTCGTTTGCAAGATCTTGGTGTTTTGCCATCATTGATGCTTCGGCTAGCAAGGACGCCCTTTTTCTCGAGATATATACAATACGTAGATATATGTAGATACGAGATATGTAGATACGACAGCAATAGATAAAATAGAATTAATATACAAGATAAGGAACTATACCCTAACGTAAAAGAAATTGTAAACGAAATGAGCGAACGAAACAGCGAAAACAAGGAAAGAATAACAAAGTTCAAAACTTACAACCTGTTTGCCACTATGGGGAAACTATTAACCGACGTCCGGAAAGTGATTCTTGTGTCCACAAATTTTATGCCATAGACGCACCACCAATACGCATCAACGATTATACAATTAACACTTATAAATCTAACTTAACGACGAGCAACGGCCTATCTGGCAATACTTGCCCTATCTCTGCACTTCCCCGCGTGCTCCCTCGACCAAACCAAAAACAACACTAACTCCCCTGGGTCCCAAATTGCATAAAAACACAAACGGTTCGTAAAATTGAAATAAGAGTCGTCTCCCAAGACTCTCGGGAGACTCTTGCACGTTACATGCCGTAAAGATTCATCCAGTTTCACTGAATGATGTAAACAAATAAACAACCTGGGCTCTTCAATCCCCAGCAATCAAACTATAATGTCATTATCACACTAAAAAAGTTACAATTTTGCATGTTTGTACGTGGTGCTTGCATGTTATCTGTCACGTAATATTCAATGTGAAAGTTTCTCATAGCTAAAAAGGACCGCAAAAAACTGAACTGTGACATAGGATAACGATATCATAGGACCTATAGAATCTCATAAGCCTCACCTGGGTCTGCTAGAATGTGCTAGAAAACCTTAACTCCACACTGATAGCAACTGTCGATCTATACCTGTTGCCATACTTGAATATGCTTGAAATTTCTCGCTAAAAATTGCTTTGCATTCAGAATGCGAATATTTGAGCCTTGCTGCGATGTTTCATTCAGTGCCTTCTCTGTGCTGGATGACCCTTATCCTAAGACAGCCACATCAATGTAAGACTTGCTTCGCTCATGCTCATTGACATGAAGGCCAGCGCGCAGCGTAGGCCAGTGACATTTCACTTTGTTCGCTGCTTTCTTTAAATACATTTGTGCACGCTACAGATGAGCCTGGTGGTGTGTGGTGCAGTGGTATGTATTTGCTGTTTGTTGGTAACTCTGTGATAAGTCTTGTATCATCCCTAAAAGTTCCTTCGTGTGAAGAAAGGAAGAAAGATCATCTTTATGAGCTGGGCCTGTGCTACCAGCAGCTCCGACAAGCAGTCGCCCTTTAATTCCCTAGTCTTCCTTCCATTTTGCAACTCCATCAACAGTCTTGCCATCCCATCTAAAGATATGTTCCTTAGGAATAATCGGGCTGCATCTATCCTCTTACTTGGTCTGGATCGGCGTGAATGGCTTCGATCATTGTCGCTCCCATCGCCGTCCTTACACACGGCTCGCGGAATGATACGGTTGTGTTGTTGTTGTTGTGACAGACAAGGGGCGTAATGTTGCTGTGACGTAATTCATTACGCTCATGACGATGATAAAAGTGTAGTGCATTTATATCTAGCATGTAAAGTGTGGTGCCGTGGCGCAGTGGTTAAGGCGGCATGCACATACAGACAGATACAGATGTCAACGTGTCCTGAGTTCGATTCCAGCATGTGTCAAATTTCCATTGGTAAAGACGGAGGAACCACCACAATCAGGTAGTGTAGGGCAGTGTAGCGTTGTATATAGTATTGTACTATAGAAGGTAAGTATAGAAGGCAAGCATAGCAGGTAAGTATAGCAGGTAAGTATAGCAGGTAAGTATAGCAGGTAAGTATAGCAGGTAAGTATAGCAGGTAAGTATAGCAGGGTATTGAAGCTAGTAGTAGAAAGTACTGCAGTACTGTATAATGTAGTAGTAGCAATAGTAGTTGTAGTAGCAATAGTAGTGCTAAGTAGTGCTAAGTAGTGCTAAGTAGTGCTAAGTAGTAGCCATAGGTAGTGCTAAGTAGTAGCCATAGGTAGTGCTAAGTAGTAGCCATAGGTAGTGCTAAGTAGTAGCAGATAGTGTAGGGGGCTAGAGTAGTGGTAGAGCGGGGTGGAGTGGGGGTAAAGTGCTCGTACTGCAGTACTGAAAGTGGTAATGAGGAGAGTTAAGGTGAGTACTGCGGTACGAGCACTTAGGCCCAGTTAGGGAGGCAGGTTTATTGCTGATAAATTTGAATGTAAGATTGGCTATGAATGTATTTGATAAATTTGAATGTAATAAAATTGGCTATAGCAGGTAAGAAAGAAGTTACTAGAAAAACGTGGCATGCTCAGTGAACTATCACGCGGATTTAGTTTGGATAGGAAGTAGATATATAAATATTTTGCATACAAGTGTACTTTCTCGTTACATTTTAGCCTTGCTGCCGAAGATAGATAGCCATAGCCATAGCCATAGCCATAGAAATCTATCCATCCATAGATAGCCATAGATATATAGCCATACATAGATATAACTGCCAGCGAAGAACCTTTTAACTGTTTAACGTGTCCACATAAAGCTCTTTCCACCGACCCAAGACACCCTGAAGGAGAATGATTGGACAAGACAAGACACCCTGAATGATTTGAAGAAGCTGTTACAGCTGTCAACGTTAAAAGCTCAACTCTTATAAGTGGCTTTGGATATGCGGGAACTTCAAGAAAAGACATCGTTATGAAGATTCAGTATATATTAGCAGGGACTACCTCTCTGGCATTTATTGATGCAAAAACCGCTCCTTGTCATTGTGGAAAAGAGATTTCATCATTCATTTTCGTGCTCTTTGGATATTATCTATGCTGAATATTGATCAAGTGAGGTCGCCGTGGCACCGCCATTCACGCTTTCAAGTTTATTCATCCAGTCATATTCACGAGCAAGCCGGGGAAAGAGGTTGGAGAGATTTGGCGAGGTTAGGGTTGTTGATGAGACGAATGGCTTTTGAAATGATTTTGTAGAGAAGACAGAGAGTAGATTTTGAAGCACAGCCCCATATGTTGGCGGGTGGATGACGGAGCCGTATAAGTAAGCAAGTCCTTCATGAAGAGTAACAGAATGAAGAGTACAGGGGAGATAACGGCGCCCTGGGATACACCAGCATTGATGGAGTGCAGATTAGTGCAGATTAGTGCAGATTAGTGAAGATTAGTGCAGATTAGTGCAGATTAGTGCAGATTAGAGAGGAAGCCGTCCACTGAGGAAGACGGCAATTGACCGCAATATCAGAGAAGAAACTACCAATCCATTTAATGAGAGTCTGATGGAGACCAAACATAGGTAGTTTAGCGAGAAGACGCCTTCAAAGCCAAACGCCCTCAAAGGCCTTGGAGATGTCGAGAGAGATCATTGCATTGGCCACCATAGCCTGTCCACAACCTAATTCGCAAAATAAAATCGCATTTGTTTCTTGCGAAAAGAAAGTTCCTTCTTATTCTAGGTGCCGAGCTGAAAGCTGTTATGTCGCATAGGCCCTACCAAGGGATCTGAATAGCTACGATGTATGCCCTCGGCCCCTAAACCACCACTGTGGTCGGTGACGACGTTGGCGGAGAAGAAGTGAACACGGGAAGGAGGGAGAATTATGGCTGGAGCAACCATCATTGTGACTCAACAGGAATTGTCGAAAGAAGAAAAAAGTCGCGTGGGATCGTCAAAAAAATCAAATGTCTCATTATTCACGAAAACCCCTCATTTGAATCAGATTCAATGCCCAAGCACCTTATCTATATATTTCTTATGGCATATCTTTTGATACGGTGGCACAAATATCGAATCTAGCTTTGACTTGTCCTTACTCCTGCAGTATTCATTTCTTGTCGAATCCTCCCAGTCATCCACCATCTCCCTGGATTCTTTTAGGACCAGTATTTCTTGGGCCGACTGTTAACTACAGAGTCCTTTGCTGCATGCTGGAGAGAAGCGATTCCTCCTTTCGTGTCATAAACACCACCTCCAAATTTGTTTTCCAAGTCGTCTCCAATTTCATTCTCCCCAAGATGATCATCACTGGAATAACTGAGGCTCAAATCGTCGTTCGCGAAAGCCACGTGGGCTCCGTTTCCTATCTCTTCATAGCTTAGGAAGACATCGTGTACCCCAACGGTTCCTTGCGTCTTTTTATGCTGCCCTTTTGAGACCATGCTACCCGTTGGTCTGCCACCCTCTTTGTAGTGGTAGTAGCAGTAATCAGTGTAGATGACTTTGACATGTCCTGGTAGATTTTCCCAATTCATCATATCACTTTGGGCGAACGGGCAGGCAAATTTCCACATTTTTCCGTGTGAGTTCGAGAACTTGGCATTCAAGCACGCTTTGCTATGCTGCTGCCACTGGAACCACAGCTTATCCAGAAAAGTGTGATGCAGATAGAACTCCGGTGCCACGCTTGCAAACAAAGAGCACATGTGTCCCCGCCTGAGGAATAAAACAAGAATTACTATCAGGTTTTCCATTTATTCATACTTGAGCATGGAATCGTTGAGTGAGCTGGAAAATCGACCCAGGATGCTGCGTTGCGTACTCGATTTCGAGCTTAGCAGAAACCTTCTTTTTCTTGCCTTCTTCCTGCCCTGTTCTTGCCTTCTTCTTGCCTTATTCTTGCCTTCTTCTTGCCTTCTTCTTGCCTTCTTCTTGCTTTCCTGAATCTTACAACTTGCCATCTTTCAAATCTAAGATCAATAAACTCGATCTGTTTTTTCTCTCTTCTTAGCATTTCGCTTTCTTCTTTCTTCTATTGTTGGGGCTTAGAGCAGGCCACCATGGCCTGCCTTTCCCCAACATAACTCACTAAAAAAATGTGTCACAGGGATCTGAGTTTTTCTAGGGAAGTGGACATTATGAGGTGGTTTCCCTTTGCCTTCCGCGCCAATGGCGTTCCTATTGTAACCGAAGGAGGAATCGAACTGCCAACCCCTGTGCTAAAATAACGCACGCTTAACAACTGCACCATTTCAATTGACCAAAAGTTGGCTCATATGTCTCTGGAGATGCTACACATTGCCAACACATAAGCACTACATAGCATGGTTCGGCTGTCAGGATAACTTTTTTATTTCTCCAAAGTATTCAAACTACGTATGGAAGTTCCAGAAGTGCTTTAGAAAAGGACTGGCACTCATTTCCAAGAAATTGTCGCATTAAGCATAAAAAATTCCGGTCCCATTGACAGGAACGGTCAGGGCACTGCTAAATCAGCATAGCTTCACAGCCAGCACATTGTGATGTTTAGCTTTGAATGGCTGAATGATATAAGGACAAACAGTTAAAATACAAAAGCAAAGGGAGCATGGAAATACACTGCAACCCCTAGACTTACACTAAACAACGTAGAGACACAGATATTACAAAAATTGCAACACTATTTAGCTATAAAAGGATAATTGGAATGGTGTTGCCTGTTGTGCCCACAGCGTCACAAATGTGGATAAACCTCACAAAAACATTGACAATATTGAGGATAGACTACCTACTTACCCATGTCATTATGCATAGAATTGTCCAGCGAAGCCCGCACGAGTTCTTCGACAACGGAGAATGATTCCGCTCTGTTCTTCTGTTCTTCAGGATTCTCATGATCTCGGCAACGCCTAACGGTTTTCCGTTGAAGATCCTTCGCAGACATCCGCTCTTGTTCGGGGTAGTCATTCAGCGGGCCTCAAGATTTTCTGTTGCGTACGCAATCGCGTTCAGCACCATGCCTTCGTTGTCAAAGTTTGGTGTCTTCAAAGAGCCTAGAATGGTTATTCAGTCTGAGTATTACTCGCACAGTTCATGCTGTAAACCTTCATTATCAGCTGAGAAAGGGCTGAACAGAAGCTATGAATACAAATTCTGAGGTGACCGTGAATAACTGAGACTAGCTCTAGCTATAACAACAACGATGGTTCTTAATAGAATTGTGACGATGACATAGTCGCAATAGCACGATTTAAATAAGGCGAATAAGCAGTGTAGAGTTAAACAAGGGACAGGGAAGAATTTCATGGAAGAAGGCAATTATAACTTCTCACATTTCTATGATATCAATGATGGCGATAGCAATGGAAATTAGGACAATAAAAATAATAGTTATTATGATAATAAACATAGCGAGATGATAATAGTCATCATTTTCATTTCTATGATATCAATTATGGTAATAGAGTGAGACATGACGTGACCTGGTTGACAAATAACCATTTGTACTTCGTTTCTTTGATAAAACTCGGAGCCTTGTCTTTGGTTTCTGCTACCCTCGAACTCGAGTATGCAACACAGCAGCAGATCAAACGATCGATCTAAAAATCAGGGGAGCGATAGCTTCTTGCGGCATGAAGCTTTCTTGATTAGAATGAAATTGCATACCCTTTTTGAAGGGTCCATCTTGAACACAGAAGCCTCGTTTAGGATCAACGTCTTCTCCCATCCCGTAGTCACGGGAATTCCAAATGTGAACGCTTTCCTTCCACGAAACATTGGACCAAAATGCCCAGGCCCAATATGGTATTTAAACTCGCAAGTCCACTTCTCCTAACATATTTTCAAACGTAAGCATATTCCATCGATGCCAGGGTAGGAAGCAGTCCTGCGTGTGATGCCTGCGGGAAGATAGATGCTTCGTGACAGAGTATGAACGTATTACGACGTAAAAGCGACATGTTGCGATGCAAGCACCTTGCGCAATGACACGAAAGTGTGAAAATGATCAGTTGGAGCTACTTGCCACTTTCTAGGATAGATGTAAATTAAGATACGAGAGTGACAGCTTAAAGAGCGACGCAATACGATATACGAGTGAGATATTACGATATAAAAGTGACACATTACGATATAAAAGTGACCAAGGTTCCATACATCTATTTACTGATGAATATTTCATCACAATTTAATGATAAATATCACATCATAAAAACAAAGTGTCCAAGGCAAATTTACCAATGCCTGTTAAACCTTGTATCTTTCTAAATGCTCTCTTAACTCATACATCTATTTTGACAGCTTCTTCTCCTGCTTCTAAATGGTTTTCTCTCTTAACAAGCCCATTTTGACATATTTCTCTCTCATTTTCAAATAGTCTTCTTTCATTATATGCAGTTTATGTAAAAAAACTTTGCACAGTTTATACGACATGTGATTTATATTGTAATTGATACTGACAACATGGGGTGCCATGTTGTAGTGGTTAAGCATGCAGACCCATAAAGCACGGGTTATGAGTTCAAATCATGCATGTGTTGCAATAACAGTACCATTATAGCAAAGGAGGCAAGGAGAAACACATAAAGTCATTCAGTTCATTTTTCTAGAAAAAAACTCAGAGGCCTGTCAATGGCTTCTGCCACCCTCCAATTCAAGTATGCAGCAAATGTTCAATACTGACGCTAGCTACTTAACTCAGAACAAAGGAAGTTTATTTTCCTTAGCGAGTTGTATTGAAGAAATGGCACGGGGTAGGGTATTACTATATAGTATAGGATAGGGTAGTATAGGATAGCATAGGGTAGTGTAGGATAGCATAGGGTAGTGTAGGATAGCATAGGGTAGTGTAGGATAGTATAGGGTAGAATGGGGTAGTATAGGGTAGGGTAGGGTAGGGTATGGTATGGTAGGGTATGGTAGGGTAGGGTAGGGTAGGGTAGGGTAGGGTAGGGTAGTCAGAAGTGTAGAGAACTGCAGCACTGCATGGTGGCCTATACAGTGCGATAACAAAGGCAGAAAGAAAGAAGCGAAAGGCTAAGAGTTGATAGAGATCAGATTGTTTTATTGATCTTCGGTTTGAAACATGGAAGGCTACAAGATTCAGGAAAGCATGGAGACGGCAAGACGCTCCACAAATTGCATGCTATAGGGATGAATGATGATTAGTAGGATAAAGTTTGTGGATTAGGCAGTGAAACTTGCATAATAAAGAAATCGCTTGGCAGTTATTCGATTCTGCAGTTGGTTAGGCATTTCCACCAATACTAGCTCCCTGGAGACAATCCAGTCTGTAACATAGACCAGGAGCTCCAGAGCTTGATTCAACCTGTACGTTGTTTTGATACCTTGTGCAACTGGGTCATAGCGAGGTTGCAATGCTGTAACATTGCACACAATTCAAGTATGCATTACCAGCAGGCGTGCCGTTGGAGAAGCAAACCAACGGGATCACAAACAGAAGAAACTATACTTAGCATTCCTCTGCGAGTCAATGGCTTCTCCTTCTGGCAAACCTTGAATGTAAACTTGTCGACCTGCGCATTCCACTGAAGTCCTAAAGCTCGCTCAGTTGGTAGTTCTTCATCTTCTATGCTGACATCCTTCAATTCCTTCGATCATTCTGCTTCCGGAATAGCGTTTAACACTGCCCGACTGTTGCTGGTCCACTTAGTTAACCGAAATCCACCGAAAGAGAGCAACTCGCATACTTGCTCATATAATCTGACTGCATCTTCTGAGCTCTTCACCGACTTAAGTAAATCGTCAACATAAAAAATTGCGATTAACTGTATATATGATATCATCATCAAACCTGTCTTGATTATCCGCCGCTGTCTTCTTTAAAGCAAAGCTTGCACAACTAGGTGACCAAATTCCTCCAAACAAATGCACCATCTTGAGGTATCATGAATCACCACCTGGTATTCATGAGGCTGACCAGATAAGTCACCATGTGGAAACCAAAGAAACCTCAAAGCATTCAAATCTTTAGGATGTACTTGTACTTGATGAAACATTGCTTCCACATCAGCCATCATTGCAACATCTTCTTGTCTAAATCGACACAACACACCAATCAGAGAGTTAGTTAAATCTGGACCTTGTAGAATTTTGTCATTCAATGACTCACCATGATGCTTTGCCGCGCAATCGAATACCACTCTCATTTTATCTGGCTTCTTTGCATTTACTACATTGTGATGTGGAAGGTACCATAAATTTTTATCATTGCAACTTAGCTGCTGATCAGGAACTATTCGAGCATGTCCTTTATCAAGAAGATCATCAATGAAACTCGTATACTTTTGCTTCAGAACTGTTTCACGAACCAATCGCCTTTTCAAATACTTCAGACGCTGCTCCGCAATTCGCCTATTGTTTGGCATACACGGTTGGTCTTGTCTCCATGGAATCGCAACCTGATAATGACCTTTCACAAGCATGGCTGATTCTTCGAAGATTTTCAAAGCACTTTTATCTTCAACTGACATTGCTTTCGCTTTAATAGCTATCGACTCAATGAATTCCTGGTTGAAATAACGTTTCAGCTGATTACTTAATGGATCATCACTAGAAGCAGTAGCCCTTGTGAGGAAGCAATGTTTGTCTTTGCTGCATCGATTCAGTGGTCCATTAAGGGTCCATCCAAACAATGTCTTTACAGCATAGGGTCCTCCGTTTCTAGATTCACGTATTGCAACCGGCTGTAGAGCTTCAGGGACAGCCCAAGTCTCTTGAGTAAACTATCACTGCAAAATGTTGCTGTTGATCTGCTGTCAAGTAATGCGTAAGTTTCAATTATCTTCTCCTTTCCTCTTGCCTTTACTTTGACTGGAACAATAGGCAGTGCTTGAGTATGACATCCGGCCCAAGTCTGACTTGTTAATCCAACAAACTGCTTTTGACTATGTGCACCATCTCTGATGTCTTCGCCTGTAATCCTTTTGGGCTGCTCGTTCCGTCTTTGTTCAAATCCTACAATTGCGTTATGCATCGAAGTTATGTGCTTTCGTTTGACTTCGCATCCTCGCATTGTACATTCATGTTTCCTTTTGCATCCAGCAGCGAAATGGAACAATGAAAGACAATTGTCGCAAAGTTTCTTAGCACGTATAAATCTGAACATTTCTTCACCATTCAGCTTTTTAAAATCATCACAGCTATCGATCTTGTGATTGTTATTACAGTAATAGCAATTAACATTTTTACCTCCATCCTTAGCGTTTTCATCGCGTGACTGTACGCTAAAGTTCATGGCTCGCTGCAATGTTAGTCCAACAGTTGCGTATCTCTGTATTTTTCCACCGGTTTTCGTCATAATGTCCTTCCCGCCAACGTCCATAAGTGCACCAAATACAGGATCATTTTTCTCTAGAGAAGCTGTCCTAACCAGTCTCCGCACGTCTTGCACGTTTGGCTCTCGTCCTTCAACTCTGATCTCTCGAACACGTGATTGCCATCGTGACTTTACAAATCCGGGACATCTCTCCAAAATTCTGACCAAGCGATCTTCATTATTTACCTGCAGCATTCTGCCTGTTGCTTTGAGTGCTATCTCACAGCTTTCAAGATCGTCCGCCAGCTGCTGCAATGCTTCCCTGTCCCCAGGCTTAATAATAGGCCCACTCGATACCTTATCTATCCATGACTTGGACACTTTAAAGACATCACCAAACCTTTCTGCAAGCATTCTCTTTGCTGTCCAATTTCCTTCTTCTGGTTCTAGCGGAATACAGCTCTCTATCACCTTTCTGGCTTTGCCCGTACGAAACTGAATGAGAAGTTGCAGTCTTCTGGAGTAGTCATTTGTATCCTTTTACACATTGTTCTCAAACGTTCGCATAAAGATAAAGTAATTTAATGGGTTTCTATCAAAAGGAGATAGTTCTGACCTGGGCAGCATAGCAGCAACAGCTAATTTCCTCATTGTTTCCAGAAATTCTCCACCACTAGCATCCGATTCGTGTGAAGGCAAACTTTGATGTGCCAACGCTGTTACAGGCTCTGGCTTGATCCCGCTTTCCGAAGACTCCGTCTCGACAGGTTGACACCAAGGAGAGGCACAAGCATTTCTCGATGGAAGTGCTTCATTCTCAATTGATTTCTGTGCCATCCCACTCTGCCCCCAGTTGCAATACTCTTCATTTGATGTAGCAAACTCTGTGCAAACCTTTTCTTCTGCCTCAACCTTTGCAATTTCAGTCTCCAAGTGTAGTCTTTGTTTTTTTGTCTTTGTGTTGCAGTAGTCTCATTTCTTCAAACTTCAATCGCATTTCCTCGTTTGCAAGATCTTGGTGTTTTGCCATCATTGATGCTTCGGCTAGCAAGGACGCCCTTTTTCTCGACTTCTTCAGCATCACTTCACTGAGACGAGAAGTTCTTGAATCTGTTGATGCCTTTGATGACGTTTGGCTTACAGAATCCTCTGGTCTGACTTTCGCTCCTCCTTGCGTTATTTGGCCGACTTGCATTTTGCAGGATTCGTTCCACAAGGCTACTCTCTCTCTCTTTCGTGCTTAAAAACCTCGTTTCTGCTTCATTAAAATATATAGTGCATTCCTCGAGGTCATCTTTATCTTTCAGCGAACGACGGTAGTTTTCACACGCTTTGTGAAATTCGCTAAATGTATAATCCATCCATCTCACAGATATCTCCACTCTATCGCTGTTTTCGCCGACTTTCATAACATCAGCAACACGATTTATTGCCTTTGTTAATTCGCGCTTTGAATTCGATCGATTTTTCTTCAATTCCCTTGGGTACTCTCCCCTCTCCAAATCAACGTTGTGCACTTTCTTCGATTCTCCGTCGAAATTAATTTGGCCTTCTTCATGATCTAACGAGTTATCATTGCGTTTCTCCACTACGCTAACGCCCTGTTCATCCATACCGCATTTATAGATTCAAACTAATGCAGCATTGAATATTGGCTACAGGTGCAAACTCGCTGCGAAGCCTCACTAGTCGCAGAAAACACAGCGAACAAACAAACAATTCTGTGATTATGAGAACTCGAGATATGGTTTGCTAAAACAACAATAGATGAACTAGAATTAATATGCAAGATAAGAAACTATACCCTAACGTAAAAGAAATTGTAAACGAAATATTATGCCACAGACGCACCAATACGCATCAACGATTATACAATTAACACTTATAAATCTAACTTAATGACGAGCAACGGCCTATCTGGCAATACTTGCCCTATCTCTGCACTTCCCCGCGTACTCCCTCGACCAAACCAAAAACAACACTAACTCCCCTGGGTCCCAAATTGCATAAAAACACAAACGGTTCATAAAATTGAAATAAGAGTCGTCTCCCAAGACTCTCGGGAGACTCTTGCACGTTACATGCCGTAAAGTTTCATCCAGTTTCACTGAATGATGTAAACAAATAAACAACCTGGGCTCTTCAATCCCCAGCAATCAAACTATAATGTCATTATCACACTAAAAAAGTTACAATTTTGCATGTTTGTACGTGGTGCTTGCATGTTATCTGTCACGTAATATTCAATGTGAAAGTTTCTCATAGCTAAAAAGGACCGCAAAAAACTGTGACATAGGATAACGATATCATAGGACCTATAGAATCTCATAAGCCTCACCTGGGTCTGCTAGAATGTGCTAGAAAAACCTTAACTCCACACTGATAGCAACTGTCGATCTATACCTGTTGCCATACTTGAATATGCTTGAAATTTCTCGCTAAAAATTGCTTTGCATTCAGAATGCGAATATTTGAGCCTTGCTGCGATGTTTCATTCAGTGCCTTCTCTGTGCTGGATGACCCTTATCCTAAGACAGCCACATCAATGTAAGACTTGCTTCGCTCATGCTCATTGACATGAAGGCCAGCGCGCAGCGTAGGCCAGTGACATTTCACTTTGTTCGCTGCTTTCTCTAAATACATTTGTGCACGCTACAGATGAGCCTGGTGGTGTGTGGTGCAGCTGCATTTGCTGTTTGCTGGTAACTCTGTGATAAGTCTTGTATCATCCCTAAAAGTTCCTTCGTGTGAAGAAAGAAAGAAAGATCATCTTTATGAGCTGGGCCTGTGCTACCAGCAGCTCCGACAAGCAGTCGCCCTTTAATTCCCTAGTCTTCCTTCCATTTTGCAACTCCATCAACAGTCTTGCCATCCCATCTAAAGATATGTTCCTTAGGAATAATCGGGCTGCATCTATCCTCTTACTTGGTCTGGATCGGCGTGAATGGCTTCGATCATTGTCTCTCCCATCGCCGTCCTTACACACGGCTCGCGGAAGGATACGGTTGTGTTGTTGTTGTTGTTGTGACAGACAAGGGGCGTAATGTTGCTGTGACGTAATTCATTACGCTCATGACGATGACATCATGGATGTTAAAAGTGTAGTGCATTTATATCTAGCATGTAAAGTGTGGTGCCGTGGCGCAGTGGTTAAAGCGGCATGCACATACAGACAGATACAGATGTCAACGTGTCCTGAGTTCGATTCAAGCATGTGTCAAATTTCCATTGGTAAAGACGGAGGAACCACCACAATCAGGTAGTGTAGGGCAGTGTAGCGTTGTATAGTATTGTACTATAGAAGGTAAGTATAGAAGGCAAGCATAGCAGGTAAGTATAGCAGGTAAGTATAGCAGGTAAGTATATCAGGTAAGTATAGCAGGGTATTGAAGCCAGTAGTAGAAAGTACTGCAGTACTGTATAATGTAGTAGTAGCAATAGTAGTTGTAGTAGCAATAGTAGCGCTAAGTAGTGCTAAGTAGTGCTAAGTAATAGCCATAGGTAGTGCTAAGTAGTGCTAAGTAGTAGCCATAGGTAGTGCTAAGTAGTGCTAAGTAGTGCTAAGTTGTAGCAGATAGTGTAGGGGGCTAGAGTAGTGGTAGAGCGGGGTGGAGTGGGGGTAAAGTGCTCGTACTGCAGTACTGAAAGTGGTAATGAGGAGAGTTAAGGTGAGTACTGCGGTACGAGCACATAGGCCCAGTTAGGGAGGCAGGTTTATTGCTGATAAATTTGAATGTAATAAAATTGGCTATAGCAGGTAAGAAAGAAGTTACTAGAAAAAAGTGGCATGCTCAGTGAACTATCAAGCGGATTTAGTTTGGATAGGAAGTAAATATATATATTTTGCATACAAGTGTACTTTCTCGTTACAATCTAGCCTTGCTGCCGAATGTGGACAGCCATAGATAGATGGCCATAGCCATAGATAGATAGATAGATAGATAGATAGATAGATAGATAGATAGATAGATAGATAGATAGATAGATAGATAGATAGATAGATAGATAAATAGATAGATAGATAGATAGATAGATAGATAGATAGATAGATAGATAGATAGATAGATAGATAGATAGATAGATAGATAGATAGATAGATAGCCATAGATAGATAGATAGCCATAGATAGATAGCCATAGATAGATAGCCATAGATAGATAGCCATAGATAGATAGCCATAGATAAGCCATAGATAGAAAAAATGCTGAAAGAGCCATGTTGGACTAAAAAACCAAAAAGAAAATATACTGCCCGTAAAGCCAGCGATATTTACCGAGCGAAAGCTTGAAAAACGTCATCTGCTATTGACAGTCAACACGACAACAATTGCATGTGAGACAAGTGGCTGCAGTAAACTGCGGAATGTCGGTGAAATTGATAATGGCGGGAACTTTTTTTGATTTGGCCAAGTCAATCGGTAAACGACTTGCAATTAGGTGGATTCTACGCGCTGCAAAGATGCGAAAATTAGTTAAATAGGAGGAAAAGGGCGTTCTTGGTTTGACTGTTACCTTTGTTTGATGATTGCAGCGCGTTAAAAGCAGAATTTTACGATTGCCCTGTCAACCGAGATTTGAGTCTGCCGTGTCGGCCGGAGTGCCCTATAGCAGCCTTAACAACACCACATTGTTGCATCCAGCCTCGATCCCATCTCGAGGCACAGAGAAGCCAGTGCACCAAGTAACCACTAATCAACAGAAGCAGGAAGTCAACACTGACCCACTCCTCCGGTGCGATCAACTTCTTTCCAGTTCGAAAGAGTAAAAAAATGGCGAAAAACGTGATCGAAGAATTGTCAAAAGAAGCTTGTAAACATATAGAAGATCTTTTGTGGATCAAGGTATTGATTGCTTCAACTTAAGCGAGCTGTTTTCTGTGGTTCCTACCTAGCCTACTTCTTCAAGTAAGAACCAAATCGATAAATATATCAATATATCTATAAATATCTATAGATATATCAACTGAAGCCTTTACGAAGTTATTCAAGCCTTTACATCCTACCTTCAGCATGGTTCATTTCCCTTCAAGGTTGTTGGCATTGGAAATCCTGGAGTGGGAAAAACGTGTCTTGTCAAAACATTTTGCGAGAGTAAGGTGAGAAGTCTCAAAAGAGTCTGCTTTTCATTTTTATCTGCCACAGTCAACCTCTCGTTCACACAGTCTTTCGGGCTCTTTTTTGGGCTTTCTCTGCTCCTGTGACCAGACTTAGAATTTCTCTGTTTTCAACCTGGGTACTTGGGCGCAACACCTTCAAGATGGTCTGGCTTGGATTCTTATGGTCCAGTGCCCTTCTTGCTTCCTACCTACTTTAATTCCCTTTTGAAACGCAAATAAACTGCTCTGATTCTTCTCTAACATGAGACCCATTCAGTAGAATAGACTGCATTTATATATATCACCTATAAACGGAAGTGAAAGGTACTGTCCTCCTTGATGATGTTTTTATATTTTGCCTCCAATAAGAAAAATCAGCATTTTCTTGCGATGCCTTTGTTTTGATAATGGTATAAATTGAATATAAATGTTAAAATCTCTCAAGAGTACCAAAATTAATTTGCCACCCATGACAAAGCAATAGATTTTCATTCACCTCGGTTCTGAAAATTGTTTCGAATTAAAGTAGTAGTAGTTCTGGAACAAGATAATCTCTGTACCAATTAACTTGTGTCATATTTTTTTTATACCAGCATGGCAGTCTATGCATCATTTAAAGGAATTTGTTACAGTTTAAGATTGATTTTTCGTTGCTTGTAATGCAACAAAAATGACAAAAATGCTCAAAACAAAGAAGTATGTTTTTCCTATTTTTGCTTAGGTGGCTACATCATCGTGACCAGTAGTGTACTATCAATCTGACATATGACAATGAAATTGTTATTTTTGAAATTTCATTTCTTTGATTGGGTAAGAATGTGGTTTTTGCAGGATTTTTATTTCAACAAATAATGAAAATAATGATTATGATGGTAAATATGGTGGTGTGGCCGAGTGGTTAAGGCGCAGTGTTTTGAATCATGTGAGGTCTACTCGCGTGGGTTCGAATCCCATAGTCAGAACCAATAATCACAAGCCAACAGTCAACTCAGCTGTCCGTCCTTCCGAGGTCAGTGAATGAGTACTCAGACGTGACTCTGAGAGCACAAGCACTGGACACACATTGATAACAGCTAATCTAAAAAGCTGAAGTGTTTCATCCAGGATAAAGATTTGATTAAAAAAAAAATAAAAAAAATTGATGATAAAATGATGTCACTTGCTAGTATCATTAGCATTATGCACCAGCTGAATATGGAAGTGGAGAAAAGAGTCCAGGCAGGGTGGCGGAATTGGCAAAGACTGTCAGGAGTGATGTGCGACCGAATTTTGTCAGCAAAAAGGAAAGGAAAGGTGTACAAGGTGGCAGTGAGACCAGCTATAACGTATGGAGCTGAGACCGGGGCTATAAAGAAGGCACAAGAGAAGAAACTGAATACCACAGAAATGAGAATGCTGAGATGGGCCTGTGGCCAGACCCTCCTGGATCACGTGGAAAACTGAGAAATCAGAGGAAGAACAAAAGTTTCTGAACTACATAGAAAGATACAAGAGAAAAGGCTAAGGTGGGATGGACACTTTCTACAGAGAGACGAGGACCGCATCATTAGTAGAGCAAGCAACATGAAAGTAGAAGGAAGAAGAAAGCAAGGTCGGCCTCGCAGGAAGTGGATGGATTATGTCAGAGAAGATCTTGAAGAAAAGCAGTTGAGAACGGAGGATGCAGCAGACCGCTTAAGATGGAAGCGCATGACCACAAACTGCGATCCTGCTTGGAGTGGGAAAAGCCAGAAAAAGACAACGACGAAGAAGAAGAAGAAGAAGAAGATGCACCAGAATGGATGTATGAAAATTTCAACCAAAGAAAACATAAAAGTGGTATCTGCTTTCATAAAGTAATCTATGGCTGACTTTGTCAAAACAGCTTCATCAGTACCTTCCATTTTCCAGTCCATCTCATTCATATTTTCCATTTTGCAGTTCAGCAAGACTTATGTTGAAACAGTTGGGGTTGACTACGGTATTTTGACTTATTACTCAGATTTATGGACATGGATTGTATTTTTGCGTTGCTTGTTGAAGATATTTTTGCTAAAGCAACTTACCATATAGTTCATTTTTTCAATGAATCTGTGAGTTTTATGAATCTTCATTATTACCATCTCTGCTCAAAATTTCTTCACAATTGCATCTTGCCTAGTCTCTCTGAATCTTAGCTTTTCCTAATTTTCTAGGTTTCAAACTTCACAATATCCATGAAAAAGAAGGCAAGTCCATATCAAAAAGCTTGGTTTGAGATTAATGCTTATAACTGAGGAAACAAATCAAAATTATAAGGAAATGATTTTCATCAAGGTTCAAAAAATTGTCGTTATATTTGAATAAGAGAATAAGTTGTGTGTATTGGTTTGTGATATCAGAGCAGGTGGGGTGAATTTTTTATTGAGTTGTACTTCATCATCTGAAATTAGAAAGTGAATATTCATCCTACACCAAAGCCAAGTGTTTTGAAGCAACTTTTTAGAGGGAGCATATTCAGCAATGATGTGGTGAGGTACTGGGGATAATTCCTTTTCTGTGTTACAGGCTAGAGGATGAATAAAGGGCATCTAGAAAGAGGAAGGAGTGTCTGAAACCATGGAAATTTGAAGTAATAGTCATGTGCTCTGACCAACATGCCAATTATCCACTGAATCACCTTAAGTTATGATACTAGAGAAAGAGGCAACTCACCCACCTGCTGCTCTGGCATAAACCCAATGATGAGAAGACCTAGGCAACATTTGATATGCTAAGAGTGGCATTTGGAGAAATCGTTTATGCAGATTGAAAACGTGATGCCACATTCCTGTAGACACCACCAGACGGATGAGGAAAAAGCTACTGTGAGGTTGATAGATGGGAATAACAAAAAATTGCTGAATTAAATCAAATTCCTGTCGCTTGTGATGGGGTGGTGAAAGACGGAGATGGGAAGCAAGCAGCTATCCTGCATACTATTATGCAATGCCTAACTAAATGCATGGTAAAATGGTTAAAGTGAATCGTTCTTCTGTTTAAACTGTTGTTTTCATATACATTCTAGTGAGAGTTACTTTCTGGGATTTTGGCGGTCATGTGGCTTATGCTGATGTACGGAAAGAGCTTTACCATCAGACAAAAGTATGCTTGGTATTTCTCATGTTCCAAAATCATATTTTCAAATTCAGTAAATTCAGACTATCTAGATTTCCTTGGAGCTAATTAATATGCATTTTTCTTCAGAAAATGCCATTACTAAAAGAACTGGAATTAGCTTTATTCAGAAAAGATAACTTGTTTAGAAACCTGCTTTTGTATACAATCAGGAGGCAATTTACTCCTCAGCATTTTGTGCAGTTGGTTATTTCAAGATTAAAAAATTTTACTTAGATTTTTAAAAAGAGCAAACAGGTGGGAAAACTAGTCCTTTGCTATTTTGCAAAGCAAATTTTATTTTAATTCCTATAAAAAATAATAGCAATACCTTATTCAATGAGCATTATATTGAAGAACATAATATTATGTGATATAGCATTATGTTTTGAACCAACTTGCGTTCCAGGTTTGCATTCTAGTTTATGATGTATCGAATGCCCAGTCCTTCCACGCTTTAGATGACTGGTTGAAAGAATTTGAAACATTTGGTGGCCGAAAGACGCTATTTTCTCTGGTGGGAAACAAGGTTTGTACTTTCCTAGTGCTTTATGTCATGATCAATAATGAGCATGCTTTTGCGACGACGAATCCCTCATTGGGCAGTTTCTAGGTCTCGCATAGTTCGCCTTTCAAAATATATGTACCTATAAACACATTGATATACTGACAGTGACTTATTGATATTCTAGATTGATCAACAAAATAAAAAGATAAAAAAGTCGGTAGCAGATGACTGGGCAAAGCGTCACAATATGAAGTAAGTTCTAATTTTCCTGAAAATTTGCCGTTTTGTTTTCGATGCTACTTTCAATTAAATCACTGATTTTCAGGAACTTTGGACCATTCTTTGGAAGTTATTCGAAATTTTGAATTAGCATTGGCGAAATTTTATTAAGGCCTGTTCATTCGATGGTTAGATCCGAAAGCGAGCGATTTTCGGTATCAACAAATATTCAGTATCTTTCTTTATCGGAATTTCAATATCGCCTCCCTTTTCATCGATGCCATATGTTGATGAGGATCAGAAGTTATGCGTTTTTATTCCTTGGCCATTTGTTCTTGTTGGAGAACGTATGAAGAATACCTCGCTTCGCAACCTCTTACGAACAATGCAGTTTCTCATGCAGAGGTGTAACTGCGTGGAAAAACTAAATACAGAAATGAAAAAGGCCCCCTCACTGGCAAATTTCAAAGATTTGCTGAAAAAATCTTTAAAAAACCAAGGAGTGTGAAACTTCTATTCCAACTGCAATCAACGTGGATGGTATATTAATTCTTGTTTTTTTTCTTATAAATGAAGTAGGTATATCATGAAAGCAGCTTTAGATAGGGCACATTGTAAATCGCTTCTTTATTTCCATTACTGAATGTATTGCTCTGTGTGAATAATTAAAAATGAAATCAAGTACATTACGGGAGTGATAGAAGGAAGAAGAGATATTTTGGAGCTGTATTTAGGAAGAAGAAGGACGAAGGAGCACCTCCTAACGATAGAAAAGGAAAATTAACATTGAAATCCTTGCTGCGATAAGCTAGAGTTAAGCCAGTTTGGAGGAGAATGATTGGCCGCGCCTTGAAGCAATAACCTTCCTAATTAGATAAATATTCCTCTTTCATCGGGTTCTTGTTGAGCAAGTCCTATTCTTCCTCCTGCCTTCATCTTCTCTTTTTTCTGTACTTCTTTCTACTTGTTCTTCTCCTTCTTTTCGCACTCTGTTTGCCTTTATCCTTCTTCTTGTCTCTTCTTGTTCTCCTTCTTCCTCTTTTCGTTTCCTTCATCTTATTTTTCATCTAGTTCTTCTTCCTCCTCGTTTCTTCCTTCTAATTCTTCTCTCTCTTCTCCTTCTTCCATTTCTCTTTCTTCTTCACCTAGCGTTAAGTCTGCTAAGTGAAATCCCCCAGCCATTATCAACGGCACCATGGACATCCTGGCATGCTGGGCTGCCCTATTTCATGGCTAATGGCTAAATGCCCTTACTTCCCTCGAACCCCCGCCACTCATTATTCATGCTTTGAATTGACACCAGATTGAATTGACATTTGATCTGCACCTCGGAGGATGGATTAGAATGATGTCTGCCTTGATTATAGGAAACTTGCTCTCTTTTTTTAGTGGGTTATGTCAAGGAAAGGCTATGGTGGCCTATACAAAGCCCCAACATAGGAAGAAAGAAGAAAGCGAACAGCTAAGAGGATAGAGAGATAAGATCAAGTTTATTTACATTAGATTTGAAAGATGGCAAATTGTAGGACTCAGGAAAGCAAGAAGAAGGCAAGACGTTCCATAAATTGCATGTTCTTGGGATGAATGATGATTTGTGAGATATATGCTCTTGACTAAAGCTGCCTGTTTCTGCTTGCAATTTTAGATATTGTAGACATTCTACGTTTGTTTATTCATTTTTTCCTCAACCCCAGACAAATAGCAATGCTGGTTGATTTACTGGACTCTAATCTTTTCGTGCCCATTTTCAGGCACTTTTTAACATCAGCAGCAACGGGTGAAGGTGTTATAAAGATGTTCAACCAAATTCTTACAGATGCTCTTGAGCCATAGCCTTAAAAAGGTATTCTTTTTCTTCGTACGATCTTAAAGATTCTAAATCTTGATGTTACATATACTAACACACGCCTGTAGTAACTATGTAGAATGCTGTGCAGCATGTTTTTGTTATCAATGTACCATTCAGAACATTAAAACATGCGCTATTTCGCCGGCTGCTCAATGGGTAAGCATTGCCAGCAGGTTTTGAAGTACTGGGCTCGATACCCGTGCTCGCCAACTCAGTGTATGAGTTTGTAGTACCTACTTTTGATATTGGGTTTTTGAATGAATATATGAATGTATGAATGAACATATGAATGAATGATTGTATGTATGAATGATTGAAATGAAGAGCTAGCGAGAAGACAATTTTTCAGCATCTTGTCTCTTTTTCCATATTAAAGAGGAATTCTCGATGTGACATTGATAAAAAGTAATTCTAATCGCGTTCTAATAAAAGTTCGTAGGTATGGTTTATCTGAACAGTGCGGTTCATCGATTGGGAGCTGATACTGCGGGTTGAGTGTCATCACAACGAAATGAGCATTTTCCTGATCTAGTACAAATGAGAATGACGTAATTTCCCTCACTGCTCGGTTGACGCCCGCATTAGGCCATGATAGTCACTTTTCTGTCATTCTACTTCTTTTGACCCAGCCGATGGAAGTTGGAAGTCAATTTGAGGCCTACAGCCGTACATTTTCACGTAAAAATAGAGAATTTTGATGAAAAGAAGGAATGTACTGCACACCACACTCGATTTCCAGACTGACAGATCCCTGAGGCAGGGCTCTGAATATTTTTTCAAGGAAGTGGCTATTTGCAAGATGTTTTGCCTTCATCTCCGATTAGTGTATTTTTTAGCCAGCCTGAGATTTGAACCCACAACCATTGGAGTTGGTTGGGGCTTTTAGCCACCAGGCAACGGCATCGCAAGAAGAACTTTCGATCGTGAAACACTACTCAGTAGCTTTAGGGAACATATTTGATGAACATTGTTGATGTAGGAACTGTATCAGCAATGATGTTGGACATGGCTTCGTGCTATAGATATGATAATGATATGAAAATAGATTTAGGGAACATACCATATTTCGTCCAACAGAAGACCATGCCTCCAGAAACTAATCTGAGACTGAAGCAACTTTGAAATCCAAGTCTGGATGCGGATCAAGCGCGCCACGTGTAGAAAAGGAAACCGGTTCTCAAGAACTTCAATCTTGGGTCCGCCAGGGATGTCAGAGCTTGGAATTCAACAGGATGAATCGGCGTCAAATAGGTCACAGAGTGCCTTAACTATGATGGCACCTTGACGACGTGGATCCAGATGTTTCACTCTCTGATGATTGTCGGACAAAGGAGTCTTCGGTGTGACGAAATTATTTTCCCCATTTGCTATGGAATATTGAATTTTGTAGCTAGACAAGGCAGTTATATTCATAAAGTTCATTCAGGATTCACTGACGTAACCTATTTTATCTTCTTAGCATTCATCCTTTGGCAAGGAGTTTGACAGCTGCACTTTGTCTTTTTAGGTAAGTCTTTTTCTTTTCACCTGCTCTTAATCTAAATCCTTCACAGAGTCCCACGGTTTGCTTCCGCTCTAGCTGATAAGCAGAATATCCGCACTCTTGCTTATTTTGACTAAGTTTTCACACACTGCACACTGAAGCAGGACTGCCACAAATCTCAAGTGCTCAGGTAAACATGTTAGCTATTTAACTAAACTGCATTTAGTACCCATTTCAGCATACATGCAAGCGTTGAACTGTCTCGATGCATCTGCTTTTTGCTTCATATTTCAGGCAGAGATCTGACGGGCTTGACTGCGAAAACTCTTGGCGTTTCTGAATTCCAATGCAGAGGAATATATCAGCAGTTTACTTAACAAATGAGAGGTCAAACAAAAATTGAATTTTCAGCTTATGCATAAGTCAATGAAAGAATTGCCAAAAATGTTTTTAGTCTGCCAAAAGACTGCTACGTAAGAGATTCTTGGAATGTACTCTTCTTCTCATCTGCAAGTGAATTAATTCAACACTGTTCCGTATGGGTGGTGTTTTATTTGATAAAAATGCAATCTGCCCAGCCCATTCTACCCTTGGGTTCTTTATAAAAGTGATTCCTCACATTTAGCCCCTTGCTTTAGCTGTAAGCTTGCTCGATTATACACAGTCGACAGACTCTAAAACGCTAAAGTTTTTACAGAATCAGCTATTTTATGTCCGGATTTCGAATTTATAAAGCATCTTAATTATTCTCAAAATTATGACCAAACAAGTTGATACTTACATTGTTTATTCCTGTGATTTTCCTTCCACTGAACTTGTTTCTACACAAGTCTTGGACTAATCTAGACATAGAAATTTAAAAGGAATGTGCGCGCAAGATACAACCCTTTCCTACGCCGTCTTATCGTCGCAATCATGCATTTATCTATCCATTGAAAAATAACTCACAATGCTGGCACGATATTCCTCTACCGAGATCAATTTATCGCTCATTTCGCATCTTCTCCACCTAGCTGTGAATCTGCTGGTTTCCTGATCAAAGAAAATTGTCAAGGCAGCTTTATCTGGGCACAGTATCTGATTTTAAGGAGAGGGATGTCTTTAGTAACAAACGCACTTCTGCTCCTTTGTGTGATCATGATGAGATCTTCGTGTATGCAAGATAACGAAGGCAAAGCGGAGTGCAAGGCACTGACCTTTAGTTACACGATAAATGTACCAGGATGTGAGCCGCAAGTCGTGCGAAATAGTTTCTGTTATGGTCAATGCAAGTCTTACTTCGTCCCGAATGGGAAGTTCTACAGCAAGCCCGGCTTCACCTGCTCGTCGTGTCGACCCGTTGCAGTCAAACGATTAACGCACTATTTGAAGTGTCACACATCCAAAGGCAAGCAGTGCAGACCGTGGAAAGCTGTTCGTATACTTGGTTGCGCTTGCATGAAGACTCTCTGCACACCGTGGTTAAAAACTGAACTTAGCGCAGACAGTAACATCTGAGGCATTTCAAACTGCTTGTTTATAAATAATTCATTTTGCCATATGAGATATTGAAAGTTTTAGGATAGTAGAGAACGAAATAAAGTTGCTGGCATAACATCATCAACAGAGTGGATTGAAGTATGACTGGTATTCGACTTTGCAGAGACTTCGATTAGATTCTATTGCATTAGATTTTATCTATGAGATGCCTGACCTTAATAGAGATTATTTCTTTAAAACGGCGACGTACTGTCAGAAAAGGCGTTTATTTGCAGTCTTAGATACATTGTTTGATGGATGAAACAGAACTTCAGACAAATGAGAAATGCTTTTCTTATCGGTTTCACTGACCAATTCGTCTATGACCTCATCCTTCTTCCTGCAAACTATCCAACTGGCAGTAAGCGGTGACAAAGCGTAAGGCTTGGAGTGAAGTGTGGGAAGGCAAGGAACTGACCACCCTACCTCACAATACCGTACCTTAGGATGGTATTTCCAAGCAGTGGGCTCCCCAATCCTCGTATTGACCCTAGATACCCAGCTTTGCAGGTTTAGCGTCTTAATTCAGTGCCATGTGCTTGGATTCATTTCTTCAAATTTAAGTTATGCACTTCTGTATCGAGATGCTGCAACCGCAGGACACTGCTGCTGTCTTTGTTACTGTTGTCATTGATGCTGAATCTTTTCAGTCCACTTCATCCATTACCTTTCCCATCGACTCCAAATTTTCCCTGTCTCCCACCACCCTTCTCAGCCGATCACGGTCACCACAGGTAGGTACATACCGTCGGTTAGTGGCCGTTTGCATACAGCAAACAGACCGTCGGTCGGTCCGTCCCGCTTCATCCTCCAACCCGCCCGCACAGTGCATGGAACAGTTCTGGTTCATGCTCTTACTGATGCCCCATTTGTTCCATTTGCCCACGATTTATCAGCTTCAGCAGCGGGCCTTTTTCGGGGGGCAGCTGTCCTGGTGCCATCGCGTAGCTTTACCTTGCGTTGACTTGAGACCTGTCATAGATTTTGCTTCCCTTAGTCCAAAACCATTCAGTGATCATAGCTTCGAGCCCGTCAGTGCTGTCGCTTCCAATCAGTGCATCAACCTTAGTATGGGCACGATGCAGAAAAGCCTCAGCCTGGTCGAAATCAAAACATCCATTTGAGATCCTGCTTCATAATTCTCTTACTCAGAGCTGAGCAAGCATTCATGAAATAAATTGTCCCTAGTGGCCAAGATCTTCTTCAAACTCCACAGGAATCAAGCCAAGGAAAGGAAATATTTTCTCATCTGAACACTTCCTGACTAGAAAAGGAAGCAAGTCTCCGTCGCCCAATCAAAAACCCTGCAGATAGCCACGTGGTTTGCAGCTTTCTAAGAAACGGGAAAAATGTCTGCATATAAAAGGCAACGACTGCTTGCTCACTAAGCCAGAATTCCTGCCTCACTGTGGAGATGCAGGGAGAACTTTCTCCGCACAAACAAGCCTCTATCAGACGTGCTTGACATCGCATGATTTTTCTCAGTATAACCATAATGGAAAATGCTCCTTTAAGCTTTTTCACATGATATACACAGAGAAGCAAACTTTTCCGCTTTTGATTTAGACATTCGCAAAATATAGCTTCCTGTACAAAAATAAGTACTTAACTCAAGAACTTAAGTACAAATCCAGATAAATTTTGTGCAAATATATGCACCATTTTTTCAGAATAATGTGTCTTTGTGGGAGACGCGTTAAGTTATATCGAAATTTAGTCAGATCGTAATGAACATTTGACTAACGAGCTTTGAATCATTTGAAAATGAACCCTGCATGAAAATAAGTTACTTGAATCCAGTGGTGAACAGAGCTCAATGAAATAATTCATATTTGTTGCGCCATGAAGTGAGCCACTCGCTTTTCTTTCTGACATGGCCAGGCAAAGCACTGAACATATTGAAACCAGTCCATTGTCAATGCTGGTAAATGCTCCTCTTTACCAGTTAGAGCAGCTTGGAATAGTGCCTAGATATGACCAACTGATCCTGGTAAAGAATCTTCTGATCTAGAATAAAGAATAACAGGCAATTTTCAATGCAAAAGACATGAAGTCCCGATCTATCAAAGGTTACGTTGCAACAATACTAAAATTATATTAGCCTGACAGTCACCAATGCTTAGAAAATCCACGTGTTCGGAACAACGTGAGGCCAAAGTGAAAATACACGACTAAATAACCGACTCGCTGCCCTGAATTTGACAGAAAAATGCATATTTAGTGATATAAAAAAATAGCTAAGTGTGTGAATAGGCCCATTTAAGTTCTAAGTATTTTCAAACTGATTTCAACTTTCGTTTTTCCTAGCAAAAAATTTTCATTGAAAAATCAAATCATAAACCATATATTATCACTTGATGATACAAAAAATTTATATAGAGGAATTTACAGCCAAAAGATATTGAAGAATATAACGACTGAAAACTTTTTCCTTACGCTGTTTGAGGGAACGAGATACTTTGTACACTGACATTTTTCCTCTCTGCAAACCTTTTCGCCCATTCTGGTATGTCATCAGCTTCGTCATTGTTTTTCACTTCTGTTTGTGGTTGTTGGGATTTTGGCGAACTTACTTTCAGGAATTGCTTGTTATTATTTACTCCAGCCACGCTTCGTTTCGAACCCTTTTGGTCGGCCTTTTTCGAAACTGGCGGCGTGGGAACCTAGGAAGATACCGTGTAATGTCAAAGCGTGTCCATAGGACGATGATTAGTGCAGAGATATCCTATGGTTATAAACTACACAATGTAGGGTGCCTCTTAATTTGATTTTGCGGTCAGTTAGTTGCGAGGAGCGCTTACTTTAGCTGCAAACGCATTCTGCATATCAAAATCAAATCAGTTGGTCATGTCTAGGCCTAAATAAACCAGAACTTTGCTTTAGCCTGGTTTTGAGAATTGGAACTCAATAGAACCTTGTCATCATCACCATCAGTTGGGCGCACCTGAATCCATGGAGTTCATGTGCCACAAGTCCCGATTTGACATGGCCGCCTTGAGGTCTGGGGAGTTCAGTCCCGTGTCCTTGTTGAGTAGTGTTATGAACTTTGTAGAATATTCGAAATATGATACAACATATGATAGGCTTGCATATATATGTGTGTGATTCAGCTATCGGGTATTCCAGATGAACTAACAAAACGTATAAATATGGATAATTGATGCTTTATATAGTGGGAATAGATATCGGTGGTTGAGGAACAAGACAACAGTGTAGTAAATGTGAGTTTTGTTCGCGTCACTGGGAATTGGAGGTCTTAAGGCTACAGGAATCAATTTCAAAGAAACGCAAGTGCCCCCCAATATAGCGTGGACTCAATGCGCAGGGGGTGTAATTTTGAATCCTGTATGTGTCACAATAAAACACCATTGGTGAGGAAGACATCGGGAAACCACCTCATAAAATTGACTAAAAAAACTCAGAGCTTTTTTTCTTCATCCAATGATTTACTGTCCTCAAAGGAACACATGTTGAGGTGATGATGTCTGTTTGATCTCATTGGATTTTGATTGGTACATAAGAAACTTTACCTCGTTCGTAGAGGCCCCTAGTTATATTCTTGGCTCTATACAACTGGCCATGATGGTCTGTCCTGTGGAATCATGTTGGAGAGCAAGGAATTGCTTGGCCATTATTGGTCTCCCCTGCTATCAACAATGGCGATTGCACGCACTAGCCACATGTGTCTTGATATTCTTTTTCTAACCAATACAAACAGATTACGGGCAAAATAATTCAAGACTACCTGAGTTTTCTTCAGCGGAGAACCTGACTTATCTGGATGCAATGGTCTCTTCTCTGTGCCAACATTAGAGCCAGCTTTTCCTTTACCCGTAGCAGATACAACTTTATCTAAAGAAACACTATTTGCCAGCACTGTTGGATTGCGACTTATTACAGGACTTTCTGCATCATATATAAAATTTCTCGCAATGGTATCCGAGCGGGACGTCCTCATATCTTCTACTGTGCTTTCGCGTAGGTCATAGTCTAAAGAATAAAAATAGGAACATTGTTAATGAACAGTGTTTTGTAGCTAGAAAAAATTAGCAGTAAATAGTAAACTCGTATATAGCAATGGATTTATTTATAGTAATGATGATAATGGCAACCAATCTACGAAAGATTAAATGCATGCAACACAATACAGAGCCCAGCTGCCAGCTACTGGGGAGTTAGTCGAGTTCTAGTCTCTAACAGTTTCTGCAGCCTGTTTGTTTCCTGTCTTTCACCGCCAGCTTTCAGAATTTTTTTATATGCTACATATATATGAATATATATATATATATATATATGAATATAAAATAGGCTACTTTTTAAGGCAAATTTATTGATGGATTACTTCAGACGTTTCGCCTTGTGAGGGCTTCATCAGTGATAATGCAATCCACATGACTGACGTAATCCATCAATAAATTTGTCTTAAAAAGTGGCCTATTTCATATTCACATTTTATCTGAGGCATGGCCACACACAAATGTTCAATATATATATTTATATATATCTATATCAAATTCCACTGAACTGAAAATTCCACTTGAATGGGTGAAATAGGTTCTGACAAGCCAAAATTAATTCTTTTTTCTTTGTAGTTCTTCCTTGCCAATAATATCCACTGCTTTTGGTGGAATAGATCTTGATTTACTATATATATTTATACATATACACATTCTATTGTATTCTTTAACTTAATCCAATACTAAAACATCTTTCTTTCGAATTTCCGAGAACACAGAGACCTGTTGGCGGTCAAGCTTCGTTTTATAAGGAAGCAAATTAACCTTAGCCAGCTTCGTACGAATTCACATCCTAGATCGACGTGCTTTTTCTTATATTTAAACCGTGCAAAAATTCAGAAAGTGGTTCTACCATCGACTACATAACAGGGTATTCGATTAACACTCTACTGCAAAACTTTGATGAAATTGCATGCAAGAAGAAGACTCAAAACATACTTGACAATGTGGATCCAGAGAGTTCCTGAATAAGAGGTATGAAGTCTCTAGAGAAGGCAAGAAAATTTGATGGCATTATTGCGAGGCTTCGTCACAATAAAAGCAACCAATCAATGAAATGAAGAAGAAATGGTGAACATGTTGATCAACTGAGGAGTGTTGAAAGCAGAATTGAAGTGAGGGAAATATCAAAACGTAAATAAAGGCGAGCAGCTGAAAAGTAAATATTCCTCTTCCGTTTATTCTGATTTCGTCAAGTCATCATCTGCATATGCTGCCATTAAGTTTCCATTTTCAAGTTGCATTAATCATACAAAGGAAACTGCGTTCCATTACGTGAAAGTTCCAAATCAAGAGGTGGTGTATGCTTTGGGCAACTCCTTAGTTGATAATTGCTTGGAATGTTGGCTACAGCGCTTTAACTATAATTGAGCAGTTGGCAGCGTACATCTTCCAACATGATTGGACCTCCACTTCTTCCATTGTGAGAATACACTTAACAGGTGTTTAGAAGCAGGGAATATCAAAGACACGAGCGACAGCAGCAGGATAGTGTGAGAAAACAACACATATTTAGGCTTACGCTTTTAACGAAAGTAAATGATTCGACGGCCAAGACCATCGCAGCATGCATGCGAATTGCACAAGAACGAAAGTTTGGAAGGAAAGCGTGCCAACAGGATCAGGGCTGTGGGGTCAAATATATTGACCTTTATCTTGACCCTTGTCTTGACCTCCGTGCTTGAACGTCTTCGGTGAAAATCTTGACCCTAAGTGTATCAGCTAGCCTTACACCTGGCTTAATGTGTATGGATATCGCATACCGTTGTGAGACGCACGGGTTCATTCTGTACCGTAGATTATGTACCTACCTATTTTTTTATTAATTTGACATAGGTATGACTTATTCCTCCCTCCCGCGTTGATGGTATGGGGAAAAGAAAACATTAGTTGAAAATGCAGCCTTAGGGTAAATGACCCAAGGGACTGGCACATTTACCGTACCCTCAGGAAATAATTAGAATAATCGCAAACAAGATGTCACTTTTTGGACCCTTTCAGCTGCGCCCCTCATGCTTTGGCCATGAGGAATCGTTGACAAACGCTCGAAGATAATTTAGTACGTCAACGTGAAGACTTACCGTCTTGATGAATTCCTTGGGAGGTGAGGCACACGGAATCCCTATCAAAACAAAAACTTATGTAAAATGTACAAATAAATAGACTTCCTAATATATCCAGTTTATACGAACACGTAACTAATACTTAGGTAGCTCCGTTTTGCGCAAGAACTTGTTGTTTACATGGCTTTGAAATCGATAGATTTAGGATAGGGTAGAGTATCAAATGTTTCCACTTTAGAAAATCATCTCCTTTTCCGAAAAATTAGCCCGCACTTGAATCCACTATTGATATCTTCGGCGTTTAACCTTATTAGTTCAACTTACGCGGAAGATGGAAAGAAAGGGATGATTGATGAGTAATGGAGAAAACATGAAATGATGCATGTTTTGATCGGAATAATTCTCGCTCGTTTGCCAATGAAGATCATTGGTTATATTTCATTGCAATGCTGTTGCTTTAAGCGGATTCTTCATGAAAATGCCTGTTGCTGTTCTACCTCTACTTCTGAAGTAGCAATATAGGCGTGGGGTAGCCAAATACACTGGATAAGGAGAGCAAATCCCAAATCTGCAAGGTTCCTTGAGTGGGATAGGACTAGTGTATCCTTTGTTTGTCGTGAAAGAAGACTTAAAGAGGCTGTTGGCAGGAAGGGTATCCGATCATAACAACCTAAGGAAAACCATCATCACGATGTGGTCCTGGCACTGAAGAGTCCACACAGGTAACCCCACTTCCTGGAGGGAGCACGAAGAAGTAGGGCCGTCCCTATAGGACAGGAGGAATTGACCGTGAAACAAATTTTTGCGGAACAAAACGGTCGTTGTTCCCCTTCAAATAAAAGGAAATCCGAGTTTCTGGGTTAGCACTTGACTGTTCGTCCGTGTCATTGCATCATGAGCCCATATGACAGTGTGTCGAACTGCAAGGTTTTTGCCATTGGCTAAAGCTGTTGGTGATGCTTTGATATAAGTAATGTTCATTTGCTCCGCAGAATCCCCCCCCCCCCCTGTAATTGACATGATAGCTGTACGGCCCTGTATTGGAAGCCCTTTTCCTACAATAAGTTATGCCGTGGTGTAGTGGTTCAACGTGCGGACTCATAACACGGAGAATGGATTCGAGTCCAGCACGTGTCATAATAAAAAGACCACTGGTGAGGAAGGCAACGGGAAACCACCTCATAAAATCTACTTCCCTAGAAAAAAACTCGGAGCCCCCTGTACCCGTTTTCTGCTACGCTTGAAATCGAGTATGCCCCTTCCATAACTTATCGAGTATGCCCCTTCCATAACTTATCGCAATTTTGCAAACAATGTTCGCGGGGACACTGAACAAGGAAAGGTATAGGTTAATAAAAATGTATTTGAAATAACCCCTTTCTTATATATGATTCTACCTTGGCGTCAAAAGCGGTCATTGGAAGCTGAGAAGCTTTTTGCTTACTAAGCAGTGTATCCAGGTCCTTCCTCTCGATGTGACCGCAGCTCATGATTCCTACCCATAAAATTACAGAGAGCTGGCGACTCTCCTCGTTCCAAGTAAAAGTTTAGCGGAGGGGGGCCTCGAACCATTGACCACATGATCAATGCGCAAGAATATTACCCCTGAGAGCTATCCTGACATTTCAAACACCACTAAGGAGGAGGAAAGCTCTTACCGTATTTTGTCGTGATCCTCTACCTCGCGGGGCACGGAGTTCAGCCCGCATAACTTTGTTGAGTTCTCTCATCTAAACGGAAGTGAAATATAATATCCTACAATTTTGCAATAAAATTAATACCCTCAGACAAAACAGCAATAGAGGAGCAAGGCAATGCGGAGAACCAAAGTGCCCAAACCAATCGTGTTCGAAATGGACGATACAAGATTTCTCTACACATAATTTAGTAGCAGTAAGAGTGGCGTGCAAGGGTCTTCAGCACCTTCGTGAATAAAATCATCGATTTTCATTCATTTGAACATTTTTCTCTGCGTTCTTAAACGAAAAGAACTGACATGAACCTATGATAAATCAATCCATCAATCAATCTATCAATCAATCAATCAATCAATCAATCAATCAATCAATCATGCATCAACTGCTAACCTCTTCGGCATTCATTATTGTCATATCACCAAGAATTTCTCGTCTCCAATCACCACTTTTCATCTTGATCTATTTACGGGGAAGAAATAAATGACCGTACAAAAAAGCATCGAAATAGGTTGACAACATTCTATAGCACCACTACCAGTAAGTACGATTACACTACCATTAAGTACGATAAAATTCCAACATTCCCTACGGCGGGGGACTAGCTCACATGGTAGAGCGCTCGCTTAGCATGCGAGAGGTACCGGGATCGATGCCCGGGTCCTCCACTTTTGTTTCCAAGCTCGTACCAATGCCAAATGTCATTTTCTACATTGTAATTTTGAACAACTTACTCTGTAATTTGGTGCCAGCGAGCTAGAAAAATAATTTTGCACAAATTACAAAACATAGTGAAAATACGTAATTCTAACACTCTTAAATGTTGCGAATAGAAAAGCATTCAATTAATTCTTAAAAACTATGCAAAACCATCTTTAATACTAGAAGAATCAAGAAGTTTGAAAATTTTTGGAATGAAATTGGAAATAACTTTAATGCGGCATTTTACTACATAACACATTGTACGTTGTATTGAATACTTTGGGTACCTGGCAGATTTCCTCAAAGTGATTCCCGAGGAAGAATTCTTCTCCCCCAATGAATTCGTTTTATCCTAAAAGCACGAAAACGAACAATTGTTAATTGCAACAACTACAATTTTAGCAACTTAACATAAAAAGAGTTCTTTAATGGAAAGAAGGTGGGCGAACCTGAGAAAGATCGGAATCCTGGTTCACAAAAAGGGCCTCATCTCGACGTGCTTTTGACTTCCTTGATTCATGAAGCACTCTGGCACCCCATTTGACAACATGTGAAGCTATGGGAAAGAGATGTCTGCTCAATCAAATTTATGCTTGAAAGGTGAATGATAAAACGACGGAGCAAGCGACAGTACGCAAAAAATCACCGTAAGAGCAATAGCATAGGCTGAGGAGCATTCAATTTTGGCAGGAAATGGCCAAGATTGATCTGAGTTTTTTTCATCGTCAAACAGATTGCTCTTTGAAGTGGTTCGTTGATTTTAACTTAATTTCAACATCTCTTCATGATTCTACCTAGATGTCGAAGGCAGAAATCTGGACACTGAGAACTTGCTTGGTTATAGAGCAGTACACCCAGCAGTGTGACCACACTTCGATTCCTACGCCTGGAAATACAGAGATCTGTCGACTCTCCTCACTCTAAGTGAAAGTTTAGCCGAGGGGGGATTCGAACCACTGACCATCAAAGCAGTGCCCTAGAATCTTACTACTGAGCCATCCTAGCACCTAACGCTCTTTTATAATCCAGAATATACCTGATCAGATGGTCAGAATCAGTTGCATCTGAACTGCTCAGTTCAAAATGAGAACCATACATAAAAGTGAAATTGACATGGTGGTCGCATCCTATATCTACTAAGCCGAAGGTCCCATGCTCGAGGCACGCACGTGTCTCTGCGCCCTCTCTATGTCTAATCAGCAGTAAAATGGGTACCTGCCACAAAGCTAAAGGGAAATGCAGCGAGGAGAGGAACTGGTTACTCTACTTCAAAATGCCGTAGCTCAGGATGGTACCTCTCTAACAGGATGCGCCCCAATACTCCTTTAGAGTTTGGCGTTCGGCATTACGGAAGAAGCGTGCATGGTATTCACGCCAAAACAATGTCAGTCGAAATTTAGAAAAGAATTGCTTTACCTGGAAACCAACCAGTGGAGCCTTTGCATTCTCCCTGCATCCATTCGTCTCTCTGAAAATGACGAGCAAAATGATAGTAACATTGTTCATGGTAATAAAAAAGAATCGATTCAAGTGAATATCTCCATGCATCGCCATTCTTAAAATTCTCAATTTTCATTAGAAAATTCTCCCATTCTAATCCATTCTCTTTTTGACAAAGACGAACATTACCTATTACTACTGTAATTCATCAACTGACATGAAATTGCATTTTATTAAAAGAGCGAACTTGGAATGAGTTAAGCCTTGAAACTAAACTTGATCTGATCCCCCTCTCCTGTTTGCCTTTCACTATTTTCTTTCTTCCATTTTTGGGGCTTTGTATAGGTCGCCATGGTAATTCCTCAATATCATTCACTAAAAGAAAAATCGACTGAAGCTAGCGAAAGTTACCGTTGCTATGACAGTTATTGTGTCACCAACGACTAAATCGAGGTCAGTTGGTTGGGAACCTCTAAACGTAGCAATAGCTCGAACTTGTCTTTGTATGTCTTTCAAAACGGATGCGGAATTATTTCGTGACTTCTGGCGCGCTTCTCGCTTCTTTTTCATCTTGTTTTTCAACTGTTTTTCCCTCTGAAAAAGCAAATGATATAATCAATCATAGGTAATTAATTCAAGAAATACAATGTCGTAAAGGGTACACGAAGCAATAGCATATAAATAGTAGACTCGAAAATATGGCTAATGATTCAGGTAATTTCATCAATTAGCAATCCCTGGTTTAGTTGTTGTGAACCACTCTAGGCCGTGATAGTTCTTAAAGCTATGAGGCTTGCCCGCAGCTTGTAACCTAGCAGGAAGGACATCACCAAGAGATGCAGTTATATTGATTGACGTAGCAAAAGTAGAAAGTTAATCTTGCCCCCCGTACCCTAGCGTATGCCCTTGTGATGTTCGGTCAAGTTTGCAGAGAAATAACTAGGAGTCTAAAAGACTCAATGCTCATCAAATACCTTTGATTTTGGAGAAAGTCTGCTGTAGTCCTCCATATCTTTTTCTTGATCATCTTCATTCTGCTTATGAATAAAAAACATAGATGGTCAACGAGGACATTCGATTCCTTCCATTGATTTGTCTCGTTTACTATCAGATGAATAAATGAACGAATAACGAATGAATGGAACCAATGAATCAAAGAATAGCAAAATGAAGTATGCATTACGTCAGAGTAAAAAGGAAGCAATTTCGAAATCAGTTCTAGAATGGAGCACTGAGGAGCACCTCGTTAGAGAAGAACTACCCTGAGCAACGGCATTGAGGTAGGGTGACTAATTTCTTTTCACCGCAAGTGATCCCAGCATTACCCCAGGTGCCTATTGACTGTTAGATAGAGAAAAAGAGGGCAAAGAGAAACGTGTACGAGGCCACCTCGAACCGGGAACGTCCGCTGCAACCACTATGTCAACTACACCTCTGCGTCATATATTTATACATTTATCAGCCATGCCGTAAAGAAAAGAGATTGATAAAAACTCCAAAAAATCAGGAATAGTGATTGATTATGTGATTGGCCAGTGAATATCTCTGGAATGAATCTCAATCTGAAATAAGAAATGATTGAAAGCAACGTTCTTAGAACGCAAAACTAACCTCATTAGCCTTGGGTTTGACGACACCCTGTTTGGGCGAAAATTTTCCATCAAGGCATTGACTGTCGCCTCGCTTTTTTGAAGGTGAGGCCTGGAAAGAAAAGATTGGGAAAATGTGCAACAACAGAAATAAACAACCATGAAAGGGAAAGAATTCATTTACATTTATTGAATAAAGATAAATAAATAAATAAACGTCTAGAATTAGGGTAGCTGTATCATTTGATTCAATTAAGGATGGTAGCCCCTTCAGCCGGGGCTGATTTACAAAGGGACCCTCAATTACAAGGGGCCATCTGAGGTGTCTCAATAGACAGGTGAAAGGCAAAAGAGCAGCTCCGTGGTTGCGGTTCTTCACTACAAGTTCTATGACCGACAACTCGAGCTCCAACTCAAATTTGAGTTCCAGTTAGAACTAAAATCATATGAAGAGGAAGGACCATCGTACTGCTTAGTAAGCATAGCTTCTCAGTGTTCTCAAATCTACCTTAGACATGCCTATTTGTATGAATGGAGGGGTGCGATCATATCAAAAGAAAGGACCAGGAAACTATTCGATGTGTTCTTAAATCTACCTTGATATTCTTTGTAGAACACTTAAACGTATAAACGTACCAATATGATGGTTGAAGAGCCTTGTCTGCTACCTCTAAGCATTGTTCCAGTGGCATTTTGGGTGGTTTTACCCTGCCGGTTATTCCGATCTTGGGTTTCTTCCTCCTACAAAATACATCAGACGAGTGAGTTCAAGATTTACTCAATTAATTCAAAAGAAATCAAACGTACTTACCAAGAGTTTTTTCATTAAAGCACTTGCATCATAAGACAAATTTATCAGCTCGAAAGGTACCAGAAATAACAGGCTGCATGCTAATGTTAACTGGAATGATATTTCACTAGCCTAAAGACTTTAAACAAACCCAAACCAAATGAGACTTACATCCATTATAAACAATGAATGTATTGGGATAAGAAAATGGCAGAAAAGCGGGAACATAATTTCGTCAGACTGCTGATCATTTCGAATGACATTCATCACATCAGAAAACGTCAGATAACATTCAGATGCATGCCTTCTCGGTCCCCTTGATTGTGTGATGGGTATTGGAAAATGGCCGGCTCATCCATGCAAACGTAAACTGCATCAAGTGCTCACTTTGCTAGCTTCAATTAGCATTTGTCATAACATCCATGACTTCAGTTAGGTCACTATCCAACCTTCTATAATCTGCTTAGCGTCGGACAAAAAATCACAAGTACGAAGAATGCATCTTCCCACTTCTCTGGAAAGTATCGAAACATCATCCGAATGTTTCCTAGGAAGAAGCCATCATAGCTCTCGGTCTTGGTTATTCAGTCACTATAAATATCTTTCTTAAATCTAATTACTATGATATGCACATGTAAGACTGAAAAAGGGAATAATATGACAAGATAAGTAGTACATTTTATAGAGAAATCGATTTTGAGAAAAAAAAGCACACAACATACCCTAGCACTCCCGACTACGTTTCTGGCAATTGCTGTCAATAACTTTCGAGCACTTTCATGAAATGTGGTTCGCTAGTGAAAATAATTTTTCTTCACTAAGCAATTATCCTTGGGATGATTTTAAAACAGTAAAAAAATTATTACCCATGTGCTAGAAAGTCGTATGAAAGCATATCTGCAAAAAACGACCCTCACAAGGCACTTGCGATGCTAGAAAAAGTAAGGTTTACAAAAATTGCTTCTGACTGAAAAGATTGAATGCACAAAGAATAACCCAATTGCAGAACATGGCAACTTGCAAGGACCAGAGCAAGATTTACAGGTACTTTAACAAGCATTGCTCTCGTGAGATCAGGGATATTATTCCCGTTCCTCTGGGGCGTGTCAGGACCACCAGAGGCCCGACTCACTCACACAATTTCTAAGTTTTACTGCCTCATCCACGAACTCCATCCCACAAATCATCATTCATCCCAATAACATACAATTTATGGAACGTCCTGCCTTCTTCTTCGTTTCCCGAATTCTACAACTTGTCATCTTTCAAATCTAAGACCAATCAATAAACTCGTTCTGATCTATCTCTCTCTCCTCTTAGCCTTTCGCTCTCTTCTTTCTTCGTTTGTTGAGGCTTTGCATGGGCTACCATGGCAAAAATAAAGATTGAGAGGCAACAAAGAAAGCTTGGAACATGAAAGAGCTTCATCTCATGGTGGCCAACGCAACTCGACACGGCACTTGAAGAAGAGGAATAGCATCAACTGCTGATACGAAATCAGCTCCATTTGCGACTTCACATAACGATATAATAGCTCCCTTACCGACTTCTGATTTAAGGAGTCAATCGCCGTATGGTGCATCAAAGTTTCTGTGCTACCGGATCTCTTGCTTGTCAACTTGTTTGCAGCCTCAATCGCAATAGCCACAAAGAGGCTTCAAAAAGAAGAAGAATTTGTGATACAGAAGTGCCTGCATCCCTTTGAAAATTCAGTTTTCATTTATTTAATGATTCTATGAAGCTTGCAGACATATTCTGACAATTAATGGACAGAATAGATCATCGGCTGACGAAAACAAGTATTAACAACAAACAGGAGATCGAAGGCCTTAACTAGCTTCTAACACTAGATCATAGATACAAGATGGAGGTAGAAATTCCTGAGAATTCTAGTGCCATTTGAAAAGCGTCTTCATTGCAATGTATTTTAACGTAATCAATTCATTTGCAGTAGGCTAAAATCATTGCAGCTAATGACATAATTAAGGCTTTCATTAGAGGTAAAAGTACAAATAGATAACAGCCCGAACAAATTTACAAAGAGACTTTCCGAATCTGTTATTCAGCTCAAGAATTCTATATGATAGTTTGCTTCGATTGCTAAAACGGCTGCATACGTAAACTGAGCAAAATTTAGGTGACAATGACGAATTCAGTTGAACTGAACTGAATTGATTTGGGCTGGATACAGTGGTAAAAGAAGGTACGTACTTCATGACAACCATTGTTATTACCAAGTAGCTGATTGGAAAGAAGAAATACGCCACCGCACTTCCCGTCTCTTTGTAGGTCTAATACGAAAGAGGACTCATCGTGATTTTCTCATTCACTGGGAGAACTAAAACGACTTCATGAGCCATCAAAAGGGCCAGCGAGGGCTTCAAATTTGGATTTACATTTAATTCCAAGTGCTCTAACCACTTTGCTATTGAATAATGTTTTTTGAAACTTCAACTCATTAAGTATAGTTAATATCTGCAATTATACACCTCTCTAGTAACAGGTAGTGTATAACTGGCTATCTGCTTTGATACAACGATAAAGAAAATTAATAGCGAGAAACGGTTAACAGGAATATAAGATAGAAGAAGGAAAAAAATATTTAACAAAATAGTTAAAATATATAAATGATAATAATACTAATAATACTAATTTCAATTATTTCAGGACGGTAATCAATTCAACAGTGCTGGTGTAAAAAGTGTGGTCAAAATATGTCATGTCATGTCATGTCATGTCACGTCATCCCTTGACCGTTGGGAGGCCGTAGGGGTACTGTGATGGATGCCTTGGCAGCGAGGCTTCTCCATTTGGTCCTGTTTTCCCCTATGCGATTCAGAACTGAGGCATCCTTTATCGTCCAAAATATAGCCATTGAATTACAGCGTCGATGTTAATCGTTGACAAGTTGATTTATGATTTCAGTCATCATTTGACCGTTTATGCATTGAGAATTACAAAATTGCAATCACCGTAAATCGTTTTTCTTTCCTTTTTTTTTGTTTTTTTTTTGTTTTAGCTACTTTTTACTTTTTAGTGGGCCCTACTGTATCAAGATTGTAAACTAAGATGGCGGCTGTGACTGGATTTCTGCTCACATGCTTCGCATATTGTCTCATCTTATACAGCACAACTACTTTTTAGTGGGCCCTACTGTAGAAAATTAACTAACACATTGTTAATTACTGTAGATAACCACTTTAAATATATCATATTTTTATTATTATTATTACTATTATTATCATTATCACAACTAATGATAGAGTAGGACAAAAAACGAGCTAAGAAGGTGAATTGAACGAATCTGGTGACGTAATAGAACCAAGATTGACATCAGAAATAATCGCGATGAAAGGACATATCACAACTTACAAGATTCATGATTTCATGCCAATTACTCGTCGTCAATGTTTGAAACATGATCAAAAAAGAGCACCTGCGACGGAAAACGTTCTAAGCAAATCATCCACGGCTGAAAAATAGCTTGGCAACTGACTATAGCAAAACCGAAACTGAACTGTAAAATAACGACGTACTTAAAATGAAAAACAGTCAGAAAATCATAATGATAGAATGAGCAGAAACAATAAGTGGCAGTTTCAGTACTAAAATTGATGAAGGACTAAAGATAAATGTCAGAAGTACGAACCAGAAATTTTTGAAGCCTAGACCACATCTCTCCGGGTAAATTCCATTTGCAACGGGCAAGGTATATTTATGAAAGATTTCCATGGCAATGGTGCTCAATAGATACCTTGAACCAAATAAGATGCAAAAATTCATCGTTTGCAGGGAAAAACCTTTCTGACATGATAAAGAAAAACTTAATACACATCGGTACAGGTAGCATCCAATGAATGGTCCTAACTTTCGGAAAGCTCCACTAATGGCGCGGATTCGATTTTCATGCTCTCCCTTCCAACATGGCTTCTTGTAATTATTCTGGAAACTGAAACGGGTTAGTGGGCTTGTTGCAATCGATAGAATCTCTTTCCGAGGCACATCTCGAGGAACGGATGGTTTAACGGCATCGCATACTCGATTTCAAGCGCAGCAGAAACCAGAGAAAGGAGTCGGAGTTCTTCCTAAAGAAGTGGACTTCATGAGATGGTTTCCCATTAACTTCCTCGCCCATTGTGTTTTTATGGCGACACGTGTAGGATTCGAATTCACCATCCCTGAGCTACGAATCTGCACGCTTAACCGCTACGAAACGGCACCACTCGAACGGATGGAAGTGGACGATAAAGCAGCATATTGTACTAATCTGCACAACCAGCTTAACTGGATGAGATACATTCAAGAGGAAAAACAAAAAGGTGTAGTAATGCTTACAGGATGATGAACAAGAGTATAACCAGATCAAGCATGACAGGAACGATATCTAGGAACCAACGAAATGCTTTCCGCGGTCCCGATGAGTTCAAAAGCCATCGAATGATGATAGCTAGACTCGAAATGATGACGCATAGCTCCTTGAAATAGTTTTTCGTCACGTCGATATAATGTAGGCAGTTGAACACGAAAGCAACAAAAACCTAAAAGAGATCAGAGTCGTCATCGAAAGCAAGTAATACTTCAGACTGATCAAATGTGGGACAAGACAGATTAATGATTAATGGAAATGGTGTTTAAGATTCAAGAGAGTAGGCAGCGATAGTGGGACCACAACGCAAGTAGAGACTGGACTCGTATCCCTTTCTTCCCAGCCAATATTCAGCCCCAATGAAGGAAACCCAGTGAAAAGTCCAAAAAGGGGTAGATTAACATAATACACGAAGACATCAAAAGTTGGAGCATCAACTTCAGCGATGCCCTGGATTGGATAAAATGGAGGTAACTCATTTTAACAGCAGACCGAACCTACAAGGCAAATGCAAAGATAAGATGCAGAAGAAGCAAAGAGATAAAAGGCTTGAAGTGTTACGAAAAGCTCTTCTCACGCTAGAGAAAGGAAAGAAGCTGACAGTATTGCCGAATCACTAACATTTTATCATTTTTATTCGGAAAATGTTTACTTCCTGCCACTCCACAATCAAAAGATCGGATGGAGCAGTCTTCTTTTTGCAATTTTTTAAGACAAATGTAGACACGAGTTTCGACATGTAAATCAACAACGCACCATTACACTGTCAAGCGCTTCTATCCGATTGAAAATCTGTTTTCCAAACCCAGCTATGCGAACAAATATCTCGACCTAAACAGGATAAAATGGAAAATAATGACATATGTAAAATTACAAAATAAACTCTGTAACATATTTCTTTATTAGTATCCATTAAAAGAAACTGTATTCCGGAGCATACTTTGATCTGTCTGGCATGTTACTGATACAGATGAGTGGCTAATTCCTCTTGATTATGTTTTATTGACGTAAATATCAATGGATGAATTTCAACTGGTGATTACATAGGCATACATACCATGAATAATACCGTAATGGCAGTTCTCAGTCCTGCCAAGGTAAATGATAAAATATATCAAAACTCAAAAAAAGAAAAATCCAGAATGGCATTAAAAGCAAGATTTTTTTGAGTCGATAGAAATATTTTCTGTAGCAAGGTTAAAACTTATAAACTTTCCACGTTTCTATTAGATGTCATTGAAAATTGCAAACTATGTTTTGCAATTCCCTAACTGGGCATCAATGCAAATGCTGTGAGGCATTCGAAGCGGTCATTCTCTTACCGTGAACACTATTTTTCCACGTAGATGATTGACCTCGCCATTTAAAAGAAAACAGCACTCTGTCGAGTAAAGAGTATTGTATTAGCAAAACATGAGAATAAGTTCAACAGTACTTCATACATCGTATGCTTATCGAAAAACCTTTTATCGAAAGATATCGGTACCGCTGCTATATTCTCAGAAGGACCACAGCGCTTTAAATCGCTTAAATTACCCGGTAAATCCGGTCATGCAGTTAGCGGCAAACACCCAATAAGCAATCGCGAAGCAACACAACCGGCTGACTGGAAGCGGTGAGGCAAAGCAAGGGAGTCCCACCCTCAAGAAACACCGTGTAACCCAACAATGTATGCCTTACGAAGACGACAATGCCTTGTGAAGATGAGGTCATGCCGCCAAAAAGCATACCTTACTGCCTTATGGGCCAGCCAATGGCGGCAAAGGCTAGAGGAGAGATACCCTGCATAAAACAGGATTTGATAGCAATCTCTTTTTAGGCAGTGTCTAACTGATTGGACTTCTGGAAGCTCTCTACAGTCTCGATGTAGTCCGGTCCTCTCTAACTTTCCATGCCATCGAATTCTCCACATTAGAGATGAAGTATGTGTGGCAATGACAGTGCGCCGACACGCAACTCTCTAAACGACACTTTGCCACTTCGAGGGAACAACAGTTAAGTCAGAATTGGTGGCCTGTTGCAATGAAAGCCAATTTATTTCAGATGTGATGGGCCTACAGCCGTAAGGGAAGAAGTTCTGCGTGATATCTACCTATGCAAGATGCATATAGTCTTTAAGGCTGCATTGACTATATTCTTAAATAAACTATTCGTATGATAAATCGTAGCACTGTTACATTTCTTAACACAACAACAGCTTTGCAATGTGTTTATAATCCTATGGAGACCATAGCACTTAAAAGCAACATAGTCAGATGCTACCAACCATTCAGTTTCAAATGCCACAGCCCGTATTTATGACTTAAGGAACATATGATTATAAATCTTAAGCAATTGTCTTTCAGGTATGCTATATAACAAGAGTTAATTCATCATGAGCTACAACCAATTTTGTTTCCCTACTCCTATATTCTGCGAGCTGCCAAATGAATATGTGGAAATGCTCGGAGACATTGGTTTACATACCCATGTACCAAAATAAGGCAAAGAACAACTCTTGAAATCAATCGAGACTAAAACAAATAGCAGAGAAGACAAAATTATGAATCTCTCCATGGAAATATATGCATAAAGCGTGCGTTTGCTATGTGTAAATAGCATTTTACGTAAGTAAAAAAATATGCAACAATCACATGATAAAAAGCGCAAAAAAGATAAATCGAATCAGAATAAATCCCATCTCGGTCACCACACCAAGCTATGCTTTCTAGGAAGAAGTTTCACAGTCCTTTTGATGGCTTGTTTTCTCGATATGGCACACAGGAATATCAAGGACGATGGGTGAAGAGAGATTGTGTTGCTAGAGGTACTGATAATAGCATTAAAATATTGAAGTACTTGAGGAATCAGGATAGTTCAGTTGTACGACCCTTGTTCATTGATCCTGTGGTCAATGGTTCGAACCCGATCTCGAGCTCGTCTCCCACTTGGAGTGAGGAGACACCAACTCAGGTGCAGAAATCACCAAGTTTGACAACATCAAGTGGACCTGATTGCCCTAAGTTAGCCCGACATACACCATGAAATGAGCATGAGAATTTATGGGTAACAAATCACTCATGTGTACTTTGTAACTGTACAGTATGTCTCATTTTTCCAGTTACGTTTTCTCTATGTTAGTACCTGCGGAGTAATCATGGTATCTTGCACTCCGTGGTATCGCCCTTGTAGAGTAATTAAGTACACTATTCGTAGCGTAATGAGTTGTTTGTATTTGTAAAACCTATATTCAATATAAAAAAGCATCAAATGGAAGGACCACGACACTTTTCAATTAGCATAGCATCCCAGTGTCCTATATCTACCCTGGACGCTAGGGAAAAGAACAGCAAAAGCACTGATGAGCTTAAGTGATAGATGAAATAATTATTACAATGATAAAGGTCAAACTAGAGAATACCTCTGCAACTCGACGAGCGCTAATTCTGAATTTTTCGAAGAAAGTTTCTTTCGTTTCCTGAAACATCATATTAAAATATGGCTTACTAGCATCTGGAAGCAAACTTTACATGGATCAGCATTACTGTAACGATCAAAAAGTCACATTCGGTAAAGAGTGGCAAATAAAAGTAAGAATTCTTGCATTTCATTTCTAATATTCGAATAAAACCTTATATGGAAGGGGTCTGTCTGCCGGTAGCCGAAGGAGTCTCCGTCATTAAAATTCCCAATTACCTGCTCATCAAAACTATCGTCTTCTTCAAATTCGGCATTCAACGCCTGCGAAAAAAGAAATCGATATGTTTTCCATTTGCCAACGATACTACACGTAATTGAATGAAAAACGGAAAGCTGGTTCATTGGGAGAAAAGACGTTTTGCAGGTGACTAAAAGGTATGCAAAAGTAAACAAACTGGATTCGAGCGTTGAGGAGCACCTAGTTGGAGGGGGGAGCAATCCTGAGGTATGGCATTACAAAGTAGGGTCACAAGTTTCTTTCCTCGTCTGTTTTACCTGCAAATTTACGCTACGTGAGCACTCTCGTGTGAATGGTAATATAAGGGGCATCCGCAAACGGGGTAAGCATGCCTTGAAAGCACAGTAGACATGTGTGTTCAGCATCACGCTAGCTATCCCTCACACAGGTGACCGAACTGATTATATTGAGTGCTTATCTTTTTCTCAATAAGACTCAAAGCCACTGAGCAACTCTTTAAAATTCAGAGTAGGCATAAATATTATAGTAACGCCGACACTTTTGTGTCCGTACCCTTAGAGTGAGTCAAGAGATAATTCTTGCCAAATCAATAATGAATAATTCATAACAACACAAAAAGTGGTAAGAGCATTCAGATTTCAAATAACGGCCAACCTGTCGTAAGGTTGTTGTCCATTCGAATGAATCAATCTCCCCGTCTCCTTGGGAGTCCAACAAATGTATAAGCATGAAAATTTGTTCATCAGTGCACTAAAATATTTCAAAATCTCCATTATTAATGCCATCATGATTAACTCATTCAGTAAATAGATAAACAGATAGATAGATAGATGCTCTTCCTAACGGTAGCACTGGTACTAACGGAATTCCATGCGCTATTTTCGTCTGCATATCTCACATGCTATCCGCTATGCAACGGCCCCTTCATCTTCTTCTCTTCCATTAAAAACCATAGAGCAATACAGAGACAGGAGAGAGACAGCATCTCCTCGCCGTTTTCCCCTTTTCAATAGAGAGAATGCTTGAGTAAGGCACTTAGCTACAGGCCTTGGATCGACGCTTGGATTGTCACTGAAGGTAAAAGCCCAATTCCAGTTGGAAGAAATCTCAATGCATTTGCAATCTTTAGTGCATTCTAAATCTTCTTTGGATAATAGGGGTGGTTTGCTTGTCTGAGAATCATCCCTTCAATGCTAAATCGAAGATCAAAAGAAAAAAGTGGCTGTTTACAGTGTATTTAAATTATGCTAAGGCCTAATGATGAATTCTTAAATTCTGTCAATGTTTAAATAAAAAAACAAATTACCTTAGGCTTCAGTAGTCTGAAGAGATCTATAAACTGCTTGTCGTCAACGGGTAGCGCACCTTGAAATGAAAATATTTCTTTAAATCCTTAAATTGAATTAAAAGGGAAAAAGCTAAGCAATAGTTTAGATGAAGTAAAAATCACATTGAAACTGGTAGAAATACCAAGCAACATATATTATGAAATTCATCAATCATAAATAAGTCTTGATTTTTTATTGAATGAGAACATTCAAGGAAGCGAGAGAACGATATCAACGTGCAGAAATCAATAATGTAAAAGATACCTAGACCCAATGGATCGAGTAAATTCCATGCTTTAGCGAGCTCTGCTCTCTCGATCGCCCTTTCTTTTTTGATAGTTTTCTTTGCAAAGATCCTAAAATGATGAGGAAGAAATTCGATTAAAAATACAGCTGTTCGTGCAAGATCTGTTTTAGTTTTTTTTATACATGATATAAAATTTTACAAAAACGATGTACTTAAGACTATACTTACAAACTACTGGACTACATAACAAGGACGATGACCTCGGGAAGCAAGAACCGGAAGGTTTTAGTTCTGATCTGTTGCATCATGATTCAACCGCTATTGAGAACAGCACCATTTCTTTGTCATCACTTCCTTATGAAACTGCATCCCATACTCGAGAGAACCTGGTTAGACACCTACTGAATGGAATGAGGAAGGGCAGGGCAGAAGCGTGCACGAGTGTGCCTGGAGCGCAGGACCTTCCGAACAATAAACATGTGCTCTAACAACTTTGCCAACTTCCCCTTCATCATTTCATAAGCAACTGTAATTTATTACTTGCAGTAGCGCAGGCGAGCCAAAGGTTGCATGAAAGTCTGAAAAATTTCGCTTTTGCCCAGGACTCATGAGATCCTTCCATTCACCCTACTCAATTGCTTTTCGCTGCTCTTCAGCCAAGCTAATTAACCTACATCCTTTGACTCTTCCTCTAAGAATATTTCCGAAAATCACTGTTCGGTGGCACACTGTTCCTCTGTCATATAAGAAGACACTCTGGTACCTTGCTCCACGCCATCTTACAAGGCTATGTACTAGAGGAGCGCAAGTATGGACGAACCAAGACCAATCGGTCGTCAAACACCACAAAGAGGATCCTAACAGGAGACTAAACGCGGCGGAGCAGAACGTCCGGTGACCGAGAGCAGTGGAAGCTTACGATGTATCTAGCAAATACACCCCTGCGACAGACGCAGACTGCTTCTGGAAACGTGACGCGAATATCATCTAGTAGCAAATATCTTTGACAGTAACTGCAAAAATAAGTTTAACGGAAATGCTCCTCAAACCTTAAAATGACAACTATTCGTGTACCCCAGGCGTAACTCAAAACAAGAAGTAAAATTATGAGAGTTTTGTGTTTCGGGAAGTGGGAATGACATTCAAAACCAAAAGAGGGTTCGGGCCCAGGATTACTAACGCCATGCGCTATGAAACAGCCTGACTCACTGTAGCTTACAATAGTTCTAGTTTATATACGAATTGCATCCCTTTCCACATGTAATTTATGGAAGGCATTACATCTGCAGCCTGTAAAAGATGACAAAGAGCAAGTGAAATATTTTTTACTCGAAGATAGGCAAATTTATACCTACCAGTAGCTATCTACAACGATTGCTAGCAGGATCGCAGTTAGGAAAAACCCTCCAAAGAAAACAAAAGTACCTGAAAGAGACGAGAAACAGATTTATCAGATAATAATCACGTCTCTTTTGAAAAAAACACTGTTCAAATTCTTCTTTTGGGGCCAATGGTAGAGACCGAAAAGGCACAACAAATGGCAAATCGTACCGAAAAAGAAGAAGTGCAAGGAATTGCTTCTCAGTGCAGGCAGCATGATTTCCTGGAAAAGAAACATAAAGCTCGCAGTTACTTGCATTGATTTCATGTTCTGCTTTTGATTAAGAAGCCATTTCCTTAAATCTTTCAAGCTCAAAGCTTTCGATTAAGCAAATTTTCATTGATTTTCTATCATGCGAATGGTTAAGTAGACATTGAAGTGCTACTTACAGGGTAGTTCTCGGTCGACAGCAAGACAAATAGCCTGAGAATCGCGATGCCAACATTATTAAATGCTCTGCAAAGTAAAAAGAGCTCCCGTCATTACGGTAAAAGGCAGGGAAATGCAACCTTTTTGCGAACGATGTAGAGCTTGGAAACTTGTTCGTTCTACTTCATTCCCGGTTTTGATTCAACAGGATGCTCTCCTTCCACTCAGGGTTTGGTTTTAAAGGGGCTGTCCTAAATACTTAAATAAATGTGAACGAATAAACACTAACTAAAATACACCTAAAAAGTCCTTAATCCACGGTTTAAAATCTCGACTCATTCACACCCTTTCCAAGTTTCATCACTGGTGCATCAAACGGGAAACCAGACAGCAATCGTCGGTCGCATTTTTACAGCAAATGTTAAGCTGAACTGAAGAGTGCAGAATGTAATTTTAATTACCCTTCATACGTGATTTCCTCGCTACCTGCATTAACACAGCAGTGTGTACTGTGGAAAGAAATTGTCGATGTTAGTCGCTATTTCCAAAATTAGTGGCTCGATTAAGTAACTGATGCTCAGAGTAAGAATTGCGCATGAAAATATAACTCCTGGGAATAGTTCCAACAAACAAAATGGTAAGATTCGGATAAATTCATACTTCAAAAGAGTTTTTCATAAAAAGCCGAAGGAACTACTAAATACCTTTCTGACGAATTTTGCGCTTTTTGAAAGCTTTGGTTGTAAAGATCTATATACAAATGCACTCCAATGCACGCAAATGTTATTATGAATATAAATATGATAAATAAAACCTAAAAATAAAAAGAGATGTTTCTTCATAAATAGAATTCAGAATCATTCAACGGGCATCTTAGATATTTCTGCTGGTGATGGTAAATTCTCATTTTAAAGCGCTATTCCAATAGCTTATACCATCTAATGACATCTTAATCTAATGATATCTAAAGACACAAAATAACATATGAAAAAATTTAATGGCATCTAATAATTCTACTAGCATTGAATGACATTTTAGGTATCTAATAGCACAAAATGGCATCTAATGACATCTTAAGATACCCAGTGGCATCTGATGGTGTTTAGTGATATAAAATAGCATCAAATTAAATCTTTAGGTACGTAAGGACAACTAATACCATCGAAAGAAATCTGATGACGTTTTAAGGCATCGAGCATGGCATCTAGTGATAAATAATGGCATCTAGGGATATCTAATGGAATTCGATGGCATCTAACGATATCTTAAGGCATCTTGTGGCACTTGAGGATACCTTATGATACTTCTAATCACCAAAGCTAATTAAGAATAATCTAAACTGAATCATAAAAGATTGGCTCTGAAATGACATCAAATCATTTGGCATCATCGTTCACAACTTGTAGACACTTCCTGGCAGTAATAATGAACTACAGATACCTCATTTTGCTGTGAAGACTTAAATGTTTGAAGTAATGTCAGTGTTTACAAATCATTTTATCATGATTAATGTTTACAAATCACGATACTAGGCGTGAAGCACAACAATTCGAAATGTGCTTTAAAGTCATAACATGTCAAGACGGGCATTTTTACCGACAGAAATTACTGATCTTTTTCTCAGCTGGTAAATGTGCCGAAAAGGTGGGATCTAGCTTTGCTGCTGTTTTACTTTCAAATATCTGACAAGATTAATCGAACTGAAATATCTAAGAAGTAAATGACAAGATGACTGTACTTTAAGGAGGCTTGTTCCGATGATAGCCAAGACCTGAAGAAATTAAGTTAATCGTAAATCAAGGGAGTCGATTTGCAGCAGCAAAAATGAAAATAAAACAGGATGATGCGATTAAAATTTCACTTAACACCAACGACTCAGAAGTAACAGAAGCCAAGGGATTCGAATATCCCCTTAAAGTATGCCTGGTAGTTAAGAGTAATTCAGTTTACCTCAAAAATATGCCTGATGGTGTGCACTCTGCAAAGCAACATGACTAACCGAAGACATCTAAATGGTTGGGGCAGATACTGAAATCACAAGAGGAAACAGAATAACATATTAAGAAATCGTCGCTGAAAATAAAGTAAAATTTAGACAGCGTCTGGCAAATGGGCAATTAGAGCAGGGGTTTCAATGTCAAATGGATGGAGGGCCAAATAAAACATTCAGCTACGAGCCGAGGGCCGGACTGATCAAATGCTCATCGAAAAATTGTAAAATGACTGCATATCAAATGAAACAAACTGTGGCTCCCGTCCGGACTACTGCTCGGTGCTTCATCGTTGTATTGTGGGAAATGTAGTATCGGTGCACCTGCGGGGTGCCAGCTTGCTGTGGGGTGCCGGCTTGCTGCGGTCTGCGGGCCGGTTCTAATCATAAACCAATATCATCCCAGGGGCCGTAGAAAGCCTTTTCGCGGGCCTTGACTTAGACATATGTGAATTAGAGGAATCATCATCAAGCATCGAGAAAAAAGGGAACTTGATCACGAGTACCGAGAACAATCTTAGCAAGCTTTCTCCAGTTATTCCAGTAATGAGCCTCACGACTTTACCCAGATTTTCTTCACTTATTTCGGTGAGTCGATATTGAATTCATAAGAAAGTATAAATGAAGTATTTGAGGAATGGAAACACACCAAAACTTTCGGTTCACTTAGTTTCTTTACGTAAGAAGGGTTTTTGCTTGCAATTGGATTCAGGGTGCCAAGGTCAACCCTCACTCATAGCGAAGAGAGTCCCTAGCTCTATGCAATTATAGACATGTGAAAATCACGAGGTGTGGTCAAGTCGAGAAAAAGTCCCAAGGAAGCTGCTCGATAAGACAAGCATAGCTTTTCAGGGTTCTAAAAAACGAGTCTTCCTGTGCTAGGTAGAATACATGCTGTTGAAAGTCAGACCGTTTTCGGTCACGACGGAGGGAAGAGTTCAGCTCTGTGGGATAAGCGTTGGGGAGCCGCCAGTCCAGCTGCTGAAGCACATTCTTTCCACATTGGCAGTTGGCAGAATACATAAAGAACAAGCAATTGAGAAGGCGTAGACGCCGCAGTAGTGATGGGTCGGTTAAGGATCGTTAAAACGCTGCCAAACATGATTGTATTTGAAAACCTTGACACATTCGATGATTTGCAAATATAGCAAACGCGATGTCACTTCGAACGAGCTCAGATCAGCTAGAAATGTATCTGAATATAATCAGTGTGCCTTAAAATGCAAAATTTTGCTCCTATTTTGAGTTCACCGAGATTCAAAAAGAAAATAATTCGAAAAACCTACTTCTTTTAGGCCGACTGATGTGCAGATGATGACGAAATCCAACCAAAATAGGCAGACCAGTATAAATTGCACCCTAAAATTTGGAATATCTTCATAAATTCTGAAAATTTCAGCTGAACAATGCATAACTATAAAATCTAATTCTGCTAGAAAGGAACTAAATCACATTTCATAGCATCATAAAAAGAATTTTCCAATGACTGACCAATTCCTACTTCCATTGGTGGACACTTCATTTACTCTTCGTTACAAAACTGCTATGAAAATGCATCATCATATCATAGAAGAGATTTCTATATCCTGGGGAGTTGAGAGGGCTGTGTAATGGTTGAGAGTTATGCAGACTCATAACTCGGGGACTGCGACTTCGCATCACATACGGTTCACAATAAAAACCCTATAAGGAGGGTAACGGGAAGCGACATTACAAAATCTACTTCCTAGAAAAGAGATTCGGAGCCTAACTCTTGTTTAAGCCAAGCCTGGAATCGAATATGCCACGTGATTTTTAGCGGGCTGAATGAGCTCCTGCTGATGAAGAGCCCGTGTGAGCCCAGTCCAGTATCCATGCCGTATCCAGGCATTGAGACCTTTAACATCTCTTCTGACAGACGGAGAAAAACTGTGACGCAGTCGTTGGTAACGGGCATTCTCTCAACGAATAACAACAGCAATAATACGAAAATCCTTACTGGATGTCTTTCAATTACAGTACTAGTCCCTAGATTATCACCTCTCAATTAAACAAATGGATAAAAATTGTATGATCATTAGCACCAGATTTTCGTGACTCTACACAAGAGGGAGCGAAGTAAAAATGAAGCAGATCAAAGGTCGTGCTCACCCGTTCCAATAGCCCTCTTCGGTGTCGTTAGACCAAAATACTCCCCAACTTAGAAATTGAATGCGCAACACGAGATCGATAATGTAGAGTCCCAAACAGGCAGCTTTCAAGATAAAAACCAAAAAGTGAACGCTGAAATAAAGAGACAGATAATACTTAAAAAGATAGATATGACAAGTCATGTATGACAATGGGGCATCAAAGTAGTACATAGTGTAGCAAACAGGGGGTAGCGTAGCGAATTTTCCCTAGCTCCTCAGCCAGAGAGATCTGGAAAATGCTGCACTTAGCATTTAAAACATTAATGTTATTTTGTTAACTTTTCTGAATTCATCTTTTCTAGTTTTAGAATACAAGACCTGGACAAATATGACTATTGCTATATAATTTTAAACGCTCATATTGCCAAGTGGTGCTAACTTTGGCAAATATTTAGAAGATGAGGAAACTCCTTCCTTCAGCATCTTGGTTAAATGGTCGACCCCCATCCTTGTTTCGTTAGCCTATGGATTACACACCTATACAGGCACAGTGAGCGCTACAATAGGGGCTGGCCGTATCTGAAGGCAGTGCGGATTTGATTTCCACACTCTTTCCTAGAGTGTTGCATATTTAGCAAGGAAGTTGCATGTACCTTCTCTGAAGTCTTTGGGAGTACCGTTATCTCAAATGCTGATCTACTGCATTAAAATTGTGCATTATGCCATTGAGGTATAGGCTCGATAAGCAAAAATGACTTTAGAATATATAAAAAGATGAAGCGTAAGATACCTTCCTAAGTCAAATGATGGAGGCTCTATAAAAATGGCCAGTGAGTGAATGAATATAACAAGTAGAAAGAATCTTCGATACCATACGTTGTCAATAACTTTGAAACATCTGGAGTAGAATTCAAAATTAACCACATGTAAATCCAAATTTTAGTAAACTGTGGTTGAGGCAATAATTCTAGTCATCAATAAAATCATTGCCATCACAATTACAAACGAAACTTAAGTTCACATTATTTACCAAATTCTATTCTTCAATACTTCCATATAAATGATTCTATTTAGATTTCAAAGGTAGGCATTTGGCAATGGGAAGATCTTTGCTCACTGAAGGCTGTCCAGGTCCCTCCTCTCAATGTGACGACACATCTAGGTGAAAGTTTAGCCGTGAGTGGATTTTAACAACCACTGACCATAGGATTATTGCACAAGAATCTTACCACTGAGCTATCCTGACACCTATTCTGAATCCATCTATAATATTCATGCAAATGTAATTAGGAAATTGGATGGGATACCTTTGAGCAAATGTTCCCTTGAAGTACGAGCGAGCTTTGCCATGGGTACCCCTAAAAACAGAAAAAAGATGCCATGAAGCCCTTTTTGTGAAAAGTCTAAATCTACATTCTTTAAAAATAGTTCTGTACAGAAAAGGAACTGTCTTGGGTTCCAAATCCAAATCAATTTATATGTCACTATGGCAATAAAGGGGCATCAATTAATAATTCCATGAAGCACTTAACCTTCAATAAGTGAAAGTGAAGAAATACTAGCTACATGAAAAGCAGCTTTCACAATGCCAGAAAGCTGTATGAAATGATGAAAAATATTGGTAAACACTAGAAAATTTTGGCTGGTTTGGAGGGGCAACTAGCCCTATATGGCTGTCATAAAAAATTGGAAGCAAAATATGTTCTACCTTCCTTTCAGAGCATCATCCACATGAGCTGCAGCTAGCATAAGTTCCCAGTTTTCCCCTAATTTTGCCTTAACGTCTGTATGAATTGTATCAAACTGGAGAAAAAGGAACTTTTGTCACTTAGAAGCAAAATTACACAAAAATAGAGGAACTAGCAAGAATAACCGCTGATTTTTAGAAGGGAGAGTATCTCCAATATGGAGCTTTTTAGTACCCTGCGCTCTTAGAAATTGAACTTGCCCAGTTCTTTCAATGAAAGAAAAAGGAAGATTTTTGGATGCTGGAGACCTAATTCCATCCAAATTGCACAAGAATACCCAAGATATCTCATAAGAATTCTATTTCAACTCCGTCTGAAAGTGGGATCCTGCATCTTCAAAGAACTCTTTGAGCTGCTCTTCATTGTTTAGTGCAATCTGATGGTGTACACAGCTGTTAATTATGAGAGGATGCAATGTGTTTCAATTGTTTGAGAAGCCAAATAATAATGCTTGACCTTTTATAAAATGCAAATAAATCAATGCAACAAATACTCTTATGGTTTGCCTTAAGATAAAACTAAAACAACTCATAAAGCTAATATTCATACAACATTCATTTGCATCACTCAACCTGAAAATTAAACCAGTTACTAGGTAACACGAAAGCAGCTAAATATTATAAGCTTATTTGTGCAGTTACATTTCCTACAAACACCAGCTGGCAAGGTTCTTTGAGAAAATACACCAGAAGCAGATAAAAGAATCTCTGTGAAAAAGACACTTGATTATCATTCTTCAACCTAGCCATGGTCATAATATGTGACTTCACGTAACATTTAGAAGAGAAAACCAATGCAAATAAACTGTTGCAAAGATATGGGGTATGATTTCAACTTTACTTTTTACCACCGATCAAAAAGCAGAGTGTTGCCTGCAGCAATTTGGTCAAAGCCTTCAATCTTTCTCATTGGAAAAGAATCAACAATTTAATAACAAAGAATTTATTGCTTAAGAGGTATTGAAAAAACTTAAAAGGCAAAAACTTAGTTATTAGGATCAGTTTATTGATTTTATAAAGATACCCCCAAGGTCAAAATGTCAATTAGACAAGCAAAAGCATAAAGTACCAACAACCATTGGCACTCCTGTCTTATAGATGCACCTAAAGGAAATAAGGTGGGATAGCTACAAACAATCATTAATATCACAATCATTACAAAAAATAAGAAATTTTTTCAAAGCTTAGTAGAATATTTGAATCAAAAAAAGATTAACCTGATCTGATGCTGGTACAGCAGTCACTGCAGGTGTAAGCAAACCATATATACCCAAAGCTTCCATGGTTTTGAAGTTTCTGCTGTCGAAGGCATTCACAAAAGTTGGGCCTGTCTCACCTATATTTTCCTCCAAAACAGAAAGACTTCTACTTAAAGATTGGTTATCCCCTTCCATGTTTTCAAGAGCCTTCTCGCTTTTAATGCATCCTTCACTTAAGTTCTCGTGGCTCTTCTTTTGATTTCCTTCCATTCTGGAAACATTCTTATGTCCCTTTTGAGCTTTAGAACCATTTCGTGAACCAGCTTTCTTGAACCATTTCTCTTTCTTTTTAGTTTGAACCTCCTCAGTTTCTCCGTTTGAAATCCCTTCGGAATTGTTCCCTTGAACGCCCATTTCTCCATCACCTTGCTGCAAGTCTTTCTTCGGCGTTCCTTCAGCTTGCTGGTCACTTACAGTACACTTCTTAATCTCATCATTTTTTGGTAACGCAGCATTCAAACCTTTTATTTCTGACTTCCCTTCCATGACAACGCTTACCCCCTTAGACCAATATTTCTGTGATTTCTCATACTGGAGACAAAGCAAAAGCAATTCCTAATAACGGGCACTTTTATTGTTCATCACTGACAACATATTCCATAGATATCCGTGCAAATCAGTCAAAGTGCACTTGCACACGCGGAGTACAGAGTGCAGAATGGTAGAGGATTTCCTTGTCTTCCCGGTAGAAGCTTCATAAACAATTTTGTGTTGAGCAGTAGGCCATTTATCAACAACTAAAATCGCAAACTGCTCCAACTCATCTGCAACGAGGCATAACCTATTGCAGCTACTACGATCCTGGTATATCATTCGAAGACAGATCAACTTTCAAATGAAAATCGTTTGTTGACCACCTCTTTGACTTTTCAGGCAGCTATCAAATTATCCTCAATGACTATTTCTTTATTGTTTGTATTTGAGTGTCGATTACACAGGTTCTTGAATCCTATTGCCATGGAATCCTGCAAAGCTCCTACGCAACGTTTTGCTAACACAACAAATCAATGACCGTAATGTAACAACTTAATTAAACTAATAGCTACGCTAATAGCTACAACTTAAACGGGGTCGCCTTTTGGAAGTCATTTCCATCACCGATCTAGAACATAAGTATGCATTTTTACTGACTGTGTCTTTGCTCAGGTTTTAGCCAGCCTTTCTCTGGAAAAGCAGAGCCGAAAAGGGGCAGTTCAGCATCCTACCGTAATCTCAATTATTGTCAATACATCAGGGGCGGCCTGGCATATGGCTAGGGAATTACACTTGCATTCCCGTGGGAGCGAAACGATGAATTCTTGGGAGTGAGCTCTGAAAACAGTCTCCTTTTTGATTCTGAAAAAAGTATTCCCAACTTTCTAGACCATTCGAAAAGTAACTTGTGTTTTCTTGTTTCTAAAACCAATGAAGACGTCACATTCTTTTTTCGACTTCAACAGGAAATCATGTTGTTCGATTTAATTCGACTGTCTTTTTTTTAAGTAAAATTGAATCCTATATTGATTTTCTTCATACATTTTTAGATTTTTCTTTCGACCAATAGCCTGCGCACAATTTACACTGGATTGTTCACAGCTATTGATAGAGTTGAAACATGAAACATCAAAAGAACTCAACAGAACACAAGTAAAACTACGTATGGTGGCGTGGCCAAGTGTATGGTGGTGGTGTGGCCGAGTGGTTAAGGTGCAGTGTTTCGAATCTAAGTATGTATGCGAGGTCTACTCGCGTGGGTTCGAATCCCGTCATTGGAACCACTGAGCGCAAGCCAACAGTCAACTCAGCTGTCCATCCTTTCGAGGTCGGTAAATGAGTACTCAGAAGTAACTCTGAGGGCACAAGCATTGGACACACATTGATAACAGCTAAGCAAAAGCTGAAGTGTTTCATCCAGTATGAAGATTCGACATAATTCATAATTACTTAAACACAAAAGCACTATTAGCAAGGAACGAGAAAAACAGAAGCAAAGAAGCATATTAAGATTATTGATTAGTTATACAACTACTAATTGTTCTGACTACTTCTGCTACCAGCTACTACTACAGCTAAACTAAAGAGCATTCTATAGACCGTTCAGATCCATTCATCAAACCCTACGACACCTCGGGGCTGAGGGGACTATAGCCCCCCCTCCACTTTTTTACCAAGCAATTTTTCGCACACAGAATTAAAAGAAAAAAGAAATAAGAAGCTGCTTATTAACCAAGCAAGCGATTCTAAGGCGCTAAAATTTTTTGTGAGCCCCCCAGACCCCCTAGCTTGATATTTAGCTTGCTGACACTCACACATTGGAATTTTAGCCCTCTCAGCTTTATTCTCGTGTCGTGGGGCCTGTTCATGCTAAATTGTTCGAGGAGACCACTAATAAGAATATTAAATATAATTGGACAAAGGATGCACCCTTGTTTAACTCCAATATTTACGTCAAGGAAGTCTGTTCGTCGATTTCAATTTCTTGCAAAAGTTAATTCGTTTTGGCATGTGCTTTTCATGACATAAAAACCTTTCCATAATCCCCACTTAGTAAAGCTCCATTGGAAGTATACCTCGCGATGCCTGGCCGCGTGTCTTTTGAAATTGATGAAAGCAGCAGGAAGTTTAGTTTTCTCGTTAGTGTGATGATAACAATCTGGGAATGGATAGAACTTGGCTGCGCAATCAGATGCTAATTTTTCCTTTTATGAAACCCAATTGCTCTTGCTTTACTATGTGATTTGGTATGGCACAACTGTGTTTTCTTTCATTTATAATGGCATTAAAAACTTTCCCGTGCACAGCAGTAATACGCTATCCCTCTATAATTGATTTCTAGCACCCCCTATCTCCCTTCTTGTGTGTTTGGTTCTTGCGAAGCAGCCCGTTGAGAAAGGACTGCGTAACATCGTTCGATATATTTCAGGACATGTGTCTAGCATACAACAGTTCATCGCTTCAGTCAGTATTTGATGTAAACCGGCAGATTTACTTTGTTTGAACTTCTTTGTAGTATTCTATAATTCAGGCAAAGCTATTTCACTGTGTCATTGACCAATGTCTGCGTCGCTTGTTAGATTTAAGGTACGTGTTGGTCTCCGAGATTTTGCAGCAGTGACATCCGACGTGTTGCGGGGGGAAGTAAGGAGGCGCGTTGATCGACTCGTGATGAATGGAGCTCACCTTAACAATGGCAGTAGGGTTGGATTTGATGCTATTGATCTATTGGATATATGCAAGCTTCTAGACGTTGGGATTTGATTGCAGAAAGGTAACTGCTGGGTAAAGAAATAAAGTTCTAACAATAATAATGATAATTGTAGATATTATAATAGGATGAAAAGCTTCAACAAAAATATTGCTGGTTTCACGGCCTGTCCTGTTGAAAAGAAAGCAGTTCATGACTTGAACGTATTCAAAACTTACCAGTCAAGGAGTGCTAATGATAACCGCTTTTATATAGAATTCAATGTAACTAAATTAAGAAAATATTTGCAATTTTTCTTACGTTGGGATGATAGCCGTGGCTACAGAGAACTATGAAAATTTGGAACCGACTTATCGAAACGTAGAATAACAATGGATCTATCAAGAATTCCATATGTTTGAGTTCGTAGATCCGTGCCCAACCAAATGACGAAAATAAAACTCAAGAAATACGGACATTGGAAAGGCAAACCGCTAAGCATAGTTCGAGTGGCCATCGAAGGGGAGATGGAAGGGAAGCGGACATAAGGAAGGGTGAAAAAATCTTGGTTTGAAGACATTTAAACAGGGGACCAGCAGTGTCGAGAAATCCCACACAGAAGCAAGAGAAACATATGACCATTCGATTATTGCACACTCGACGACGACGATTGCGTAGAACGGTGCTCGAACGGACCACGTGCTGAAAGACAAATGCCTTTCTATCAAGTATTGTTTTGCTACTCCGTGGATAAGAAAGCAATGAATTTGAATCAAATCTGAAAAGAGGGGCAAGAGTAAAGAAGAAATTGTCCTGACGATAAGGGAGTGTCATGATGTTTCAAAGAATACGATATGTGATTTGAGGAGGGTATCTTCCATTGAAGTCTAAATAGGGGCCAGACCTTATCCTTTTATTGTGCATCCCCACTAAATCGACCACGGACATTCTCAATCCGAGATGGGCTGCTTGCCATCTCAACCTGAAGTATGCTTTCATGGTGACGTCCCGATTAATGCAAAATTGCATGCGTTTCATCCATTTACTTACTATTGAAATGCTTGGTATTATCAGTACATGCATCTTCGAAACCAGGAAGAGAAGACCTATTGATTGATATAGATTTTGCTGGATTTAAATGATGTCTTTATTTTAGCTATGATGTCAACAAAATGCAGGTTGTACTTTGGATACGTTTCCTCGTTGATAAATGCGCTTCCTAGCCTACTAAATTTCACTGCATCGACCGTCAAGAGTATATGCTGCAACTCTTGCAAGATAATTCATTATATTTTTCTTTTAAAGATCAGATACAAAGTGACTGCAACAAAGATTGAACTCTTCAACAATGGCCAGAGATGTTGCTCCTATAGAGAGGCAAAACTGTGGAATAGCCTCTCAGCCGAGTCAAAGCAGGCATCCTACTGTATAGCTTTAAGGAAAATTATTCAGATAGCGGGATTTCTTCCTTTTCATTGCTTATCGCAAATTTTTTTTGTTTGTTTAACTTTCTTGCATTGAGTTTTAATTATTGTAACCAGTGACTAATAGTTCAATTTAATGGTAATGGAAATAGCCTTGTTGTACCAAAATTGAAAAACGAAGCAGGAAGACGATCCTTCAATACGCAGGGAGCATTGATATTCAATTACGTACCTAAACTTGTGCGAAATGAAAAAATCCATTCTTATATTTAAAAACTTAGTAAAAAACTTTAAATGTTCGACTCAATACGATTATAATTTCTATTTTTAGCCTTTTCTTGCAAACGCAGGTCCTTTATTGATAGCAGAATGTATTTTCTGAAAAAGTCAACCTGTTAAAATATGTTTGATAATAATAATAATAATAGTCTAATTTACTGTCCATGTCATTATCATAGATTAGAACTGATGTTTGTGTCGGAGGGCCCCTTGGAAACCAGATTATGCCGAGGGGGCTACCACCCTTAGAAGAACGAAATATAGCGAAAGCTATTCTAATTATCTTTGTAGTGCTGATGATTTAATAAACGGTTGATTCATTTTGTGACACAATGTTTAATGTGAACGTGCTCAAGGCCGATTTCCATTCCTTCAAAGTGAGCGGGAGGGCGAACGAGAAACGTCGATGACGTACTGCACATGCGCGTTGACAGCACGGCATCAAGCGCGCGGGAAATTTAAATCATTCTAAATTCCTTTTGTGCACCTGAAGTGTCAGCCAGTCAGAGAGCTGATCACATAGATCAGAACTAACTCGCTAAGGCTACGCTTACACGATGCCGTATTCGGTTGAATACGGAATCTGACGAATCACACATCAACCAATCAGAATATCGAATCTGTAATAACGTAATCATCATCACGGGTCCAGGTTTCTTCCTCGATCCAGCCCGAATTTGCATCGCTACACCTAGCCATCCAGATTTGTCGATAACGTAACGTAGACTATTGAGAAAAACAGGAAAGGTGTATACTCGAAATTGCATTATCGCTATCGTCATGATACAGTTTAGGCATCGGAAACAGATGCCTAAAGAATGAAAGTGAGGCTCTGACGTAAAAGAATATGAAAGCGAGTCCAGCGAGGAAGATGGATGCAACTCAGAATAAGGAAATAATATTGTGATGCAGAGAAGAAAGACTGAGAGAATGAAAAATGAGTCACGTGACGTCAGTTTTCTTCATAGTGACGCCTTAGGTGTCGTCTTGATTTCGATGCCATTGTTGTCACAGTCAGTATAGAAAAGAATCAATCGGGGCGGCTATGTACCTATTGTAATAGTATACTACGCCTCACACTGTGCATTTTAAGGGCCCAATAATATATTTGACTACTTCGACATTTCTTGTCTGAGTATCTCCAATAGCGATCCCAGCCAATGGCAAAACACTCTTCAATGTCACATATCCTTCATCCTTCTGCCATTCGCTTCCATAGTTATTGTTCAAGTCACAGTTGCATTTGAGGCCAGGGCTGACACAGGTATTTGTCACTCCACACTGACACCCTATTCCATCTTGTGGCCCTCCACCCCAAAATCGAAGCTTCTTATCGTCACGACCCTTCAACCAAGTGCAATCATTTTGCACAAATTCCACTCCAAGGCAGTTGGCTGTAGTTTTCTGCCTACATTCGACAGAGTACTTGATGACAAATTCCATCAGTCTCAGAGAAGCTTCATACACAAATGTCTTTGTGTACCCTCCACAAGTATCGGCATATCCTGTCACTGTTACCTCCGCCTCGGAATTGTGATGAAACACTGCGTCGGCTTTGCCATCTGAGCTTCGTTCACATGTTAACGACACCGGGGAATGCTTGAGTGACGGTTGAACGTAGTACGTCTTTGTTATGTTGTTGTTCGAAATCAATGCGTTCAAGCAGCTTCTGTGTACATAGTCTGGTGACGTCGGGGATTGTCCTATAAATTACAATAGAAAAGCAGATGAATATGAAACATGTATAAAAAAATAACAATATCAGTGAAATGAATTTCAGGCGTGAAACTAAACGCTTATTTGAAGCGCGAAAATGACGTGAATCCCTTCCAAATTAGCAACTGATGCTTCACTCAGTGTCAGTCCTTTTTACTTCGTCAAAGGGCATTCGTCCAAACAACAATCTAAACCTCACCAAATTTCTCAAACCTCTCTCTATCTCCAAATTCTTTCTCATCAACATTTTTGTTTGCAGATTATCCATGTTTTGCAGGTACTTTGACAGACGTCGCTCCAAGAAGTCAGTCACATACCAATCGCTAAGAAACTCAACCCGTTCACACTCTTTCTAACTTTCATAACACAATCTATAAACGCTACCTTACGAATCATCATTCATTCCTACATGCCATCATAGTCAGCAATGGACTACGATGCAATCTATGGCTCGTCTTACCTTCCTCTTCCTTTTACGTATCATAGAACTTGCCCAGAGATCTTCATCCAAAATCAACAAACTTGATTTCATCTCCCTCTCTTCTTCGGTTCTCCTCTGTAGGGGCATTGGCACAGGCCAGCAACGTCATCCCCTACAGAATATTCCATCTGTCGCCCCAAACGAATAGCTATGGGTATCAAGCCCATTGTATGCTGCTAAAAGGAGAAACTCACCTTTGATTGCACAGTCACATGCATACTCTTCAGTGCCCAGGAGCGGGTTGCACTCGCAAGTGTTTCCGCAGTCTCTCGAGACGCACGGATTTCCCTAAAAATTAACGGGGTAATTACATGATTAATTGGACAGTCTTCACCGAAAAAAATCCAGCCCAAAGCCATTCTTCTCGTCAGCAGTCTCAACAATACCAAATCTCTCCAACCTCTTCTCGTCGTCGTTTACTTGCAGATCTTTCCATCTTCTACAGATACTTTCACAGGCATTGCTCTAAGGAGATCAGGGATATTATTCTCGCTCCTCTGAGGCGTGTCAGCAACACCAGAATCTTGGGTCACTCACACCCTTTCCAAGTTTCACTGCCTAATCCGTGAACTCTATCCCACAAATAATCATTCATCCCAAGAACATGCCATTTATGGAACGTCTTGTCTTCTTCTTGCTTTCCTGAATCCTACATCTTGCCATCTTTCAAATCTAAGATCAATAAACTTGATCTTATCTCCCTCTCATGTTAGCATTTCATTTTCATCTTGCTTCCTTTGTCGGGGCTTTGCATAGGTCACCGTGGCATTCCCCCAATACAACTCACTAATAGAGAATCATTTCCATCAAGCTAAGGTCATTGAGGTGCCCGATTACACAACTTTCCCCGCAACTATAGAAATTTGGTATTTTTTAATCGGAGCTGAGGGGAACAGGTATACATTCTTTTAACTTTCGAAGGCCAAACTGCTCATTAAACTCTTGAGTTTATGTAACATCAGTATGCATCTAGAACAGGGGTGGGCAAACTTTTCAGGACAAGGGCCGGAGTCACAAATTTTAAGTTTTAGAGGACCACACAGCAAGTTGCCAAGGCTGTTTCAAAATCAGATTGTCCCGCAATAAAAATGATATATATTCTTAAATCTTTTGAAAACATAATCCATTCTCAGTACGGTGAAACTTTACATGTTTATAAAGAGTTTATACGGTATCAAGCGATTAGAAAACGAGAATAACGGGAGAGTTTTTGCTTGATGCAAGTTCTTGGCGGGCCACAAATAAGCATTCGACGGGCCGCATGTGGCCCGCGGGCCGTAGTTTGCCCATCCCTGAGCTAGACAGAGACAGGGGGCAAAGAGAAATGTGCCACAACAAGCCTCGAATTCGGGTCATTGGCACAGTATGCACTTGCTTTAAAAGCTATGCCAAATACCGCTCTTCAGGCGTGAGAGAGAATAAACATCTGGAGTCACCATGGAATACGACAGTGAGTCAAGCAATAATTCTAAAATCAAGAATCGAGCTCAGACTATTTAGTCACCAGTTGCAAGTTTGCCCACCCCTGATCTAGAAGCTGACAAATTCTACTAATTGGCCGGTACCTAAACGACACCGAGAGCTTCAATATGGTTTCAGTGGGTGTATCATCCGCTTATCCTCTTACCTGAATCTTCTTGCTTATACTCTTCTGTCTCTGGGAGTCTGCTGAGGAGACCATTTGAAAAAGCTTGCAATGACCAGAAGCAAAATCGAACGATTTGTACGAGCATAGCCTGTTTGCAAAGCACTTTTGTGAGCATGCCAAATCACTTGGCAACTGAGCGGCCTTCAGCAATACTGTTTTTGAAGAGAACGAGTCGGATGGGTCAACATTTGCGAAGTATCCTTTGCGAGACTCGGAGCTAGAAACCATCTCAAACAAGAAAACCAGCAACCAAAACGATGTAAAACTTTGCGATAGGGAAGCTTCGTCTGCCATGGTTATCTCTCATACAGATGTATATGCGTGTGGTTGCGTGGCTTGAATCCTACATCTTCATCAACTTGCACTGCCACCAGTACTGCGTCACTATAATACACACGTGATCATGAATGTAGAAATACACATGGAAACAACAACCCTGCAAAAGAGATTTTCTGACAGAATAGCATGCTATAGCCTCCTTACTGTTCATTAGTACAATGAGCAGGTTACGAGGTGGCTAAAATAAACAAAGTGTGCTGTAATGATGAATGGCAACACCAAAAAACAGCATGAAACCTCATTCACGCTTTTGAGCTGCGCATTGCACATTGTGAACGATCACTTAGCATCAAATGGTCTATGTATTAAAGGCCTCTCAGTGTAATCTCCCTAAGTTCTTCGTTTGATTCAACCCACAAAACCATGCCTCCAGCGATATCCCAGTCCACAGAAACACCTCAGCCTCTCTTCTCTCCGATGATCTGACAGTTATTGAGAAGCGGTGTAATGACAACCTAGTTGTGTTCAAACAAAGCAAGACGATACAGACTGTAATTTCATGTGAACCCAACCCAGACTTTCTACCTGTCCTCATGAGTGGTAATGAACTGTATCTTTCAACTTCTTTCGCACAACTTAGTCTTTCTTTTTCATCTAATCTCACTTGGAAAACTCACATCCATTCCCTTGCTAAACATGCATCTCAGAAGCTCGGTTTCTTCGTCAGAGCCCGTGGGCTTTCACCATCTTCTAACCTTTTAACTATATACAAGTCCCAAATCAGTATATCTAGGGCACTGCTCCAATGTCTAGAATGGTGCTCCAATATGCAGACCCTGCCTCCTTGACACAGTCCAGGCCAAGGCCATTTGTCTCAACAAGCATTCCAACCTCACAAAATCTCTCCAACCTCTCTCCCATCGTCGATTAATTTGAGATCTTTCCATCTTTTATAGGTACTTTCACGGGCATTGTTCTCAGGATATCAGGGAAATTATTCCTGTTCCTCTGAGGCGTGTCATAACCACCAGAAGCTCAACTCATTCGCACTCTTTCCAAGATTCACTGCCTAATCCACGAACTCTATCCCACAAATTATCATTCATCCCTAGAACATGCAACTTATGGAACGTCTTGCCCTCCTCTTGCTTCCCTGAATCTTACAACTTGCCATCTTTCAAATCCAAGATCAATAAACTTGATCTGATCTCTCTCTCCTCTTAGCCTTTCGATTTCTTCTTTCTTCCATTGTTGGGGCTTTGTATAGACCACCGCGGCCTTCCCCAGCATAGTTCACTGAAAACGTGCACGCAAGTTTCATTACAATCTCTCTGTTAAGCAGAGGTGCTCCACTGAGCTTCGAATCATACCAAGTACCATTGCATCAAGCAATTCGCAACATCGCACCTGCTACCTAATGGTTTGATCAGTTATATGCCTTGTTATGTCTTAAGCCCCACATCGACACAAATAGACCGTTTTGAAAAAAGGACGCACAAGGACACTGTCTAGACACGATGATCACCATAAACAATCATAAACCTAAGTGAAAATTCAACTTTGTTGCAGACGTTAAATCTATTCTAATATTAATTACCACAAAAAAGTAACACAATAGCAGAGACAAAATTGCTTATGAAAATTCGATGAATCAGCTGTCAGCTTCACAAAGCAATCTTATTCAGAATGAAGGCAGCATTGACAAACAGTTGACTCTGCCAACTTTGTGTAAGTAAATCAATGTACATAAGCTGACTCCACTGACAACCAGAAGTGACCTGGCGATCTTCGATAGTGCCTATAAGAGAAATAACACATCAACCTCGGGGCTAAAAAAGTTTTAAGTCCTCCCTTGCCATTTTCAGTCAATGGGCGCCACCCGTCTCCGTTTATTTAGCCCTTGGGCCACACGGCTGTGAAAGCACAAGTAATTCGACAGTAGGGGGCTGGCCATCTGGAAGCAGTGTGTTCAACTTGCATGCGCTTTCCCAATGTGCTAAATACTAAGCAGGGAAATAGCATGTACCGTATTTTAAGTTATTGGTAGTCCCCGACCGATAACCTAAACGACCGATAACCTAAACGACCGATAGCCTAAACGACCGATAACCTAAACGACCGATAACTTAAACAACCGATAACCTAAACGACCGATAACCTAAACGACCGATAGCCTAAGCGACCGATAACCTAAACGACCGATAACCTAAACCCCGACCTACCGTATAAAAAGAGAGCGTGCCTTCCCACTGGACAAACAAACGGAGATGGGTACCATTCTGCTCAGCAAATGGTGAGGGGAGGACTTTATAATTTCAAAGATATTAATGAGTGCAACTAATACTTTAATAACATCAGGTCTGGCCCCAAATATTCACAGCTTACTGCGACTGAATTCTGCAAAGTCATGCGCACAACAATGGTTGAGGGAACGTAGACGGTGGGAAGTATTTAGCTCAAGGAGGGGTCAAACTTCAGTTGCATAAAAACCAAAAGGGAACCGAACAGAATTTCGAAACAGCAATCTCTAACCAATGATCAGGAGTTTCGCTAGGTGACATTCAAATGTCGAATGGCATTTGCACTTGATGAGAACTTACTTCATCTTGTTTCTTTCTTCTGCTGATAACTTCGTGATAGGGAATTGTTGAAAATGTCACCTAAAGATATGCAAAAACGACACCACATACAAACACATGTCTAAATACCAAAAAATGCAAATCAATACAGTGTCGGGCCGGCTATTTCTAGCGGTACCCCATATCTTGGCCTAGATGTTACAACGATAAAACCGACTTCAAAGACTTGTGATGAGAATTTATCGGTACCTGTTTCCATCAGCATTCGTTCCGTCTAAAAACTGTATTCATGCCTTACTCCTACTCTTGAGATACACGAACAATACGACAATTAAAGGATTGCAAAGTTAGACAATCCTAATATACAACAGGTCAATACATACTCCCGGCGCTTCACAACTAACCGTGGGGTACATAGTAACATGTCTAAATTACAATCCCTAAACTAAATGCACTGCTAGCGATCAGGTCGTCTACGTAGAATTGGGCAAGGCACGTGGCAAGAGCAACCGACAACCGGGCGAATGACCTCACAAGTTGGAAACCCATTGGAAAAAGAAACGACGATAGCTCCAAAACTCATGGTGTGATCGGATGACATTGCCATGGCAGATGGTGTGAGTAGTTATAAAAAGGGGGATTTGCCTCACTTGTTTATTTCCCCTACCAACAATTTCTTTCACTACAACCTTTTACAACAATTTTCATCCTAATTTAAGCACTTTAGTCAAAAACACGAATTTCACGCCAAAAAATCAATTTTAAGACTGAACCGATCTTCCACCAAAAACTCTTTTGTCAAAAGATTATTCAATTTTTCATTTAGAGTTTTAAATTACTACAGTATACAAAGTTACAAGTTTACAAGGAAATCAAAAGTTATGATAAATCCAAAACAATACAAAAATGTCTCAATCTTACGTACCATTTTCTGAATTAGCAATCAACACTGTATTTAAAGTTCTTGATAAAGAAGAAGCGAAGAACAAATATGGTGACACTCTTGTTATTCATTTGGAACAAAATCCCATTGATAATAAATATGGCGAAGATATTATGATAAAGACGTAAATTCGTGTTTTTGACAAAAGTGCTTAAATTAGGTCTAAAATTGTTGTAAAAGGTTGTAGTGAAAGAAAAATTTTGGTTGGGGAAATAAAAAAGTGAGGCAGATCCCCCTTTTTATAACTACTGGTGTGGATAGGGAGGGCCTCGCAGAAGATCGGTCGGAATGGTCGTCGAAGAAGAAAGCATATTTTCAGCAGTAGCCTTTCGAGCGCTGATGATGATGATTGTGATGATGATGAATAGACAATCCCACACAAAACGTCTTACTTCTACAAACAGCTACCAATTCAAGCAGCAAAACACGCATGACACAATAGTTCAAGCTACGCAAATAGAAGATCTCCGCACGATACCTACATGCATCGCTGCACAGCATCAAACGGGAATTCGGTACCTAACACACAATTAACTCGATATCGTCCGTAGCACAAAGCTGGGGCAGGACTCTGAGTATAGACATCATGAGGTTTCCTACGGTCTTCCAGGCTGGTAGCAATCTTTTTCTTATGAACCGAGTATATTTCGACAGCCAAGCCGAAAGGGAATCCTTCCCATTTGTTTGCACTAGGAGCCCCTTTCGCTGTAATGGAACGCTACACGTACCATTAGTTGCTAGACGATTTCTCGGACTGGCAGAACTGCTATGCGCGTATGCTGAGATGAGAAATCCACAGCCTTGAATTTCCAGGCGAAATGTCTACCGACTGAGCTACCAGCCCGTATAAACTTCTAAAAATCAACATGAAAGGGTTCTCAATTTCAAGATGTGACTTTGCTACGCGGCAAGGACATAGTTTGCAATAGCATCCAACTAACTATGGAGAAAAGATAGCCGCTCGCTGCAAAATGTTGAATGGTACGAAACAAACTTCAATCATACCACTCGCCAAATATCTTCGCTTTGAACACAGGGCAAAAAGTGCTAACATCACTCAGGAATACTATTGCAACAAGAACTGTTCAGCGCACGATACTTCCCAAAAACTGAAAATACCTATAAAAGATATGATGGAAATACCAACAGGTGCTACATGCTTACCATCGTGTAGAGAGGAATCCAACGGGTTGGGAAGAGGAACTGCAAGAAATTATCCAAGTGCTTTCGCATCATGAACAACTTTGAGTTGACATGGGCTCTCATCTGATGGAAAGGAGGCAAGAAAACAATTCTGAAAAATTACAGCAGAAGAAGAGAACTTTCTGTTGATTTAAAACTATTAGAATTCGTACACTTTGGGACAGATCAACAGCGATCATCACATGAAGTTTTGAGTGTTCGCGAGAGCGCTTGATCTAGGGGCTACAATTAATCACTATCACTTGTAAATCACGCCATCTGGTCATTTCGAACGAGAAGACATGTCTGCTCGCAACAGCCTAATAGGTAGGCTTGTCGAGTAGGCCTCATTGTCTTGTCATGGCCCAAAAACGATGCATACAATATTGGCATATGCAGTCTGGTTCATAATCACGAGAATTTTAGAAAGGCAGTTGATGGTCAACACAAGGAATTCCCGCAGCTCATGTCACGCAGACGGGGTGGGGGTCTACGAATTAGCTCTGCTATAAAATCCCTTCCCAACCTTTGCTGTAATCCAATTCAATGTAATCACTTTTTCCGTTAAATTTTGGCATCCTGCTACAATTCAACTTATTTGTTCTTCTTTCATCCAATAGTCTTATTCTAGTTTACCTACTTAGTTTTCGTTAATTTCACTTATCGTTGATTACAATTCCTTGTAATTCCTTGTTGGCTAAAATGAAAATTCTCATGTCTTATGTCTTATGCCACATATCTCATGAAAAAGACGGAGCAAATAGCTCCAGGAAGGACTCACCTCTAGATAGTTATACATTGCTAGATCGCAGATTGCTTCAGCATCCGGGTTTCTACTGACTGAATACTCAGGTAGTGTTTTAGCTAGGAACCAAGCAAAGATTGCATCATAAACTCGAAAAAATAGCAAGAAGCTGTAATCGAATACATAAATTACAATGAAAAGCGAAATGATTCATCAGAAATGTAATTTTCCTTACGCAATAATGCGCGATAAGGGAACCGTGCGTGAATTTTTGGCGAGGCCTACACCTGTGGAAGGTCTTGCCTTCTCCCTTTCCTGAATCCTACAATTTGCCATCTTTCAAGTCCAAGATCAATAAACTTGATCTGATCTCTCTCTCCTCTTAGCCTTTCGCTTTCTTCTTCATTCCTTCGTTGGGGCCTTGTATAGGCTACCATGGCCTTTCCCCAACATAATTTACTAAAAAAGAAAGGAAAAGAAAATTCCCGCATGGTTCCAGGGCTAGCATAGAACCAGCGCATTCTCTGTACGTCATAGAAGGCGATTAAACGAGGCTGAAGGTAGAAAGGGCGCCCGAGCACAAAAACCCGAGCAGAACCACCCTGAATATGAAGATAAAAATAACCAAATATGAAAGTACAAAAAGGAATAGGCCCTGGAAAGAGCAGCCTGGAGGAGAAAATTCACAATGACATGATACTTGATAGTGCACAGCAGCGACCCCACCCTGCGGCCGACACCAGTCGTCGAAAAATAAGGTTTTCATCCTAATTGTAACAATATCAATGCTTTTCATTTGCACTGCATCGAGATACTGAATTTCTGGATTTAGCTGGTCGTCGGGTGATTTCAGAACTAATAAAGTTGAAGGTGAAGAAATTCATACCTATATCAAAGTCATTCTTTTCAAGAATGCCGTTAAAAACTCGACAGTCCTCAAATCCCTAGAAATGAAAAGAAATTTCCGATTCTAAAAACTTCATCAGGTACCAAACAGCAACTCGATTCAAATCGAAAAAAGCTACAAAAACATGTAATGTTTGCAGGTCGTATTGAATTGAACTGAGTGATATAATAAGGTCAACGCTTATCGAGCTGTAGGATTGCTTAGATACGCCAAAACGTTTCTTAGCAATGATACGTTATGCAAAATGCACGGAGGCATAGTTGCAGTGAATTTGGATTTGGCTTTTCTTCCTCAGTGTAGGGTTGCGGCGAAGGGATTACGACCAAAGCCCTGAAAATTCTTCAAAACAGAGCAGCAAAAATCATTACCAATAAACCACATGACTATTCCGCCACATCTTTACTTAAGGGGTACGTTGGCCCTCTGTTTAAGAAATTCTATCAAAGGAAACAAGACAAATGACTTCAAAATCACTCAAATACGAACTCGGGCCTTCTCAAGTCCATCGCAGAGAACTAAGAGATGCGAAAATTGATATCCACGTTCCACGGAGGATAAGATGTGATGAACAGAAATCTTTCTCGTTCAGTGGTGGCAAGTTTTGGAACGAGCTGAATAATGAACAGAAAGAACGCCTTTCTTTCACAACTTTTGAGAAATCACTTAGGCCTAGTTAGCTAATACATTTCCTCTCCATTTTAATTTTTCGATAATCATACTTTTCTTAATATGTGGTGAAACAGGACTGTTAATATTCTTCTTCTGGTGAATAAGGACTTTTAGTATTTTAAAATTTAGTTTATTTGGATAGGTGGCTTCAGCAGGGCTAATTGTAAAACAGATGACGGTTGAGCATGCAAAATGACTGTTAATATTTTAAAATTTAGTTTATTCCGATAAGTGGTTTCAGTAGGGCTAATTGTAAAGCAGATGATGGTTACGCTGTGAATGCAAAATAAAATGAAACGAATTTTCAAGACAGACCAAAGTAACATGCAAAGTCATTTAAATTCGTACACAGTTCATCCCTTGACCGTAAAATGGGACCATGGCGTGAGCCGCATCACCTTTGATTACCAATTTGTCCTTGAAATGGTATGGCTTGCACTAGAAAGAAGAGAAACATACATGTAAAGCAGGCGAAGGAGATCCCAGCTGAATATCATGATTTGAGTGAAAGAGGGAGGACACGCTTCGACCTGAGATGGCCGCAAAGGGACTTCTTCATTTTCCCTGTTCACTGTGAGTCGTCCATCTATTGTGACATGACGTGTACAGAACTGCGACGGCCCACGAAGCACTGTATCGTCTGATAAATGTTAATCAGATCAACAGTAATATAAAGCATCCCTTCAATTAAAATTGCAAATTTTCATAACATATTCAAATAGCTTCTGTATTACTCACTCAACAAATTGTTTTTCTTTAGCTACAAACACATAGCTAAGATCATCATTGGACACGGGACTGAGAAATCTTTTTGAAACGTCATAGAGTGGAAACGATATTACGGATAGACATGAAGTGATCAAGGGATAATTTCGCTTTCTTGTGTTCATTCTTCATTCAACTTTCAACCTCTGTCAACTAAGAGCCTGGTAATGATTTCCTTAACACATTAAAAGCCAAAGCTCATCCACAGGTATCAGGCCCTTTCCACCAAAGTCATCCCACCACGTGGTCAGGATTTCCATGAATGAATAAAGTCGGCGAATGTGCTGACCCTAAGGTCTCGCTCGCATGACATCGAATCCAAACGAGTGCGGAACTCTCTTACAACGGACTGACAACGAGGTTCTAATGTTTGCTGATTTCAAATCTTAAAATTAAGGCCTCGTTGTCATTCCAGTACAAAAGCATTTGGGTTCAGTCGCTTACATTATAACCGCGTCAATTACACGGTAGAATGCTCGCTTGGAATGCTATAGGTCGGGGTTCGATACCCAGTCGCGGTTCGATACCGGGTCGGGTGATACTGAAAACTTGAAAAATGGTACGTGCTATTTCTCTGCTTAGCATTTAGCACTTCAGGACAGAGTATGGGACTTAAACACATAGTGCTAAAAGATGGCCGGCTCCCTAGAATTCATTGTTTTTGCACAGCCATGTGGCACAAAGCCTACAGCAACGGGGATAGTCACCGCCCACCGCCTTACTCGCCAAAAAATGGTGATGGAAGGAACTTTGAATTTGAGTTTCTGATGATTACATCCTACCGTACTCCTTTCGTGCCGCATTCAGTTGTGCATTCATACCACACCGCATTCAGCGGCATCTTTATGCGGGAGGAGGACCAATACGGTGTAAAATGGTACCACATTCAAAGGTTTTTCTCATGTAAGTGGAAGGCCTGTGCAGCATGAGATCGAACCGTAATCATTTCCATTCGATATAGTTTAAGCTAGGCCTTAGTGCAAGGTTTACTGACTCAATGATTAAACTTGATTATCTTGAAAACAGAGCAGTCTTCATAAAGTTTCCCATGAGATAGACAGTTTAGACATGCAGTTAGCAGTTAGGTAGAAAAAGATATTTGTTGCATCGGAGGTTGTTGTTATAAAGTCCAGTCCCGGGGGATGTTTCATGTGCATTGGTGCCAGTCCAAAGCCTGGATGAATGGGGAGGTTTGGTGACAAGAAGGGCACTCGATTGGAAAACGGGACAGGCCCGCACATCTGACGTTACTTGATGTGGATGCAAACGAAGGTCAATCGTACGCCACGTCTCGGTCACCAGTTTAGGAATCTCGATTCGATTCGAATCGATTGCTGTGTAAGGGCGACACGTGCAACTCCCCTCAAGCGGATTTCAAGCCGGAGAAAGACGATGCTGCTGTTACGAGATTCGAGTAATTTTTATTTCGCTACTGCATACGGCAAACAACTGAGCAGTTTCCAGGAAAAACAAATTCGAAGTACCTTGATTGAAATAAGATCACCGACTGGGTTGTTCATATAATCTTTGATGATTTTGTCTCTAAAAAAGAACGAGGATACTAAAACCTATTGATTGTGACAACAGCATTCCGATGAAACACAGAGAAGTCTCATAGCATCAACTGAACAATGCACCATGTTAAAAATTCTTAAAATGGATACAGTTATAAATAAAATCAAAAAATGAAAACCCCTTGATAATTTTGGAATACAGAATCATGAAAAGATACGAGTAATGCCAATTACATTTTAGAGTGGTCTATAATTAGAACTACACATGAACATAGATTACAATACACTGGAGCAAAGATCTATAATGAGCTGTCTGAAAGAATTACAAAAAGAACAAATCCTACTGATAACGGAAAAGCCTAATGGTCATTTAAGTTCAATTTAAACGTCTATTTTTGGCACAAGGATCTATCGTAGTTACTTCAATAGTGCATTCTATTGAAAAATGGTAAAAGGAAATTATTAACGGCTTCTAGTTGACTTATCTTCAAACAGGGCACACATTGATAACAGGCATAACTTGCTGAAGAGTTTGTGCTCTGTAAGAATATCCATATTACTACTATTACTATTTTTATTAATGCTATTACTTCCCTTTCCTAACCAGACTCCCTCTCCTAACCAAAACTCCCTTTCCTAACAGAATCTCTCTCTCCTAGCCGAACTCTTTCTCCTGACGGAACTCAAAAAGCAATTTAAATCTATCCACTTCGTTAATATCTCCACCAGCGCTTTAGATATCTTCAGCAGCCCCTTGTGCTACTTCTCTTAAAATGTGCAACTCTTTCCATCGACCCACAACATAGATTCTTCCTCATCTCCAAACTTAACACTATAGCCATTCGAACCTCCTAATATATCTTTTGCTGCAGAAATAAAACTTGGACCAATCTTGACTTTCTTCCTTATTAGACATGTCCCATTCTATCGATTTAATATCCATCTTCATATATATTTACATTTATTTTGTACTTTTCCCACTGCATTAGCTTTTCATTGTAAACCATAAGCCAGGCAAGCCAATTTCAAATTACCTATGTATTGGAGAGGTTTTTAATTGCGGTTTAAATTGAATTCGAATGAAAGGCTTCCATTATCGTGAATCCAGAAAACGAAAGTCATGAAGATCTAGCAACGTCGTGCTTTCTTATCCCTTTTCAGAATCCTACAACTTGTTTTCTTTAAAATCGAAGATCAACAAACTTAATATTATCTTCTGCTCGCTTTCTTCTTTCTTCCTTTGTTGGGGCTTTGTATAGGTCACCATGGCCTTTCCTCAACATAACCCACTAAAAAAAAAAAAATATCCCTCTCATCTTTGCCTTTCTCTTTCTTCCTTTGTTGGGGCTTTGTATATGCCACCAAACCCTTTCCCTAACATAACCTAGTAGAAACAAATTAAATAAAATGCAGCATATGGGTTAAATGAAGATGAAATTTGCTTTATAATATCCCGGGGCGATTTTCAATTAAATATACAAGCAATAGCCAATAGTAAGAATACAACAGGAAATCATTCGAAGTACGAACAGAAACATAATTATAACAATGATTTAAAACTTCTTCCTATGGCTAGTCTAAGGCGGTTGAGCACTGAAATGTTTAAAATAACCAGGACGCGTTTTCATGAAAAATAAATAAACTCGATGGTAAGATCCACGACACCTAGCTTCAATACTCTGACATGCTTGAAGTATCCACTCGAACACGAGAATCTCTACGTTTACGGAAGCAAAAGGCGTTTCTTTAAAAAGCTCCTGGCCATTGAGAAAAAGATAAGCAAATCAATCTTTGCCCAAGTGTACGGGATTTGTACACCATTGAAGATTTCGTTGGTAAAAAGGGATTTTAAGAAGGGAGTTGGTTGTGATGAAATCATTGTATAAAACTGTGTATTGAAAACTATGGAGAAACACATACCATCTGTTGTAGTAATTTGCATGTGCACCACGAAATACAAGTAATATCAACTGTATAAATGCGGCCCTCGTTGCAAATAATTCGTTAAAAATGTCTCATTTAACACTATTGGACACAAATATCTAACGCTTACTATTATCTACCACAATATTCCATCAGGTCTTTTGTGAGAGATAAATGTCACGGGGCTCTCAATTAGCGAAGCAGCGAGCAAAATGAAACAGGAACTGGACAATAGAACGGATGTGTCAACTAGAACGAAACCCGAGAACGTGATATGTTCTCTAAGTTTATTCAATAACTAATAATTACGTTGTTGATCATTCAAAGGACAGTATCACCCATAGGCACTTAGCATTTGCTTGGCCAGAGTTAAGTGCAACCAAATGGCAGTTAAAGGGACAACAAAGAGAAGATGGGGTAATCAAGAGACCTGGTTTGCGGCAAAAGACTCCTTGCAAACACGATGCAAATAAGACAACTTTCCTTGAAATGGACAACGGCAAATCGTTCAACTAAGAGGCAATACCTCAGTTAGAGCTACGAAGATAGATAGAAAGAATAAATGAGGACCATCCATTAGTGACCGTCTAGGCCTATACTGACGAAGAAAGCATATTCGTCGTAGTTTCCCATTCGGTAGCCATTTTTTTTGGCCCCCTGAATCCCCCTGAAGTTGGGAGCGGGGATTATACAAAGCAAAATAATTGAGGAATGGTGGGGGGAAATGATAATGAAAGAGCGACAATTCTAACATGTGTACAAATTTGACAGAAATTCTCTCCCTTGACACATGTTGATAACAGCACTTTTACGTTCAAATGTGTATCATGAATAGAGATTCGTTTGATAATTGCTATCATTATCATCTATTACATATTATGCATGCATACCAAACATTGGGCTAAGCCGGACCTGCTATCGTACTGACAGTCTTCTTCCGTCCTTTAGCTCTTTCTGTTAAAATCACATTACTTTCACTGTTATTCTCTTAATTTTTCTTTTCGAAGCACTTGTAATTACACCAGTGGAATACGAATTAACCATTAGAGAGACCTGTTTGTTTGTATGTTTAGTTCATATGATATATATAAAAATGAAGTTCAAAAAAATTATTATCATTATTATTATATGCACATATATTTTACTCAGGCAAGTCATTTGTAAACTGCTTAATTATAGAGAGGTTTACATTTGTATGTTTAATACTTTCATGAATAAGAAGTTTAAAGGAAAAATTTTTGTTTTGTTTTGTTAGTGAGTTATGTTGGGGAAAGGCCGGTGGCCTATACGATGCCTCAACAAAGGAAGAAAGAAGAAAGCGAACAGCTAAGAGGAGAGAGAGGTCGGATCAAGTTTATTGATCCTGGATTTGAAAGATGGGCAAGCTGTAAGATTCAGGGAAGCAAGAGGAAGGCAAGACGTTCCACAAGTTGCATGTTCTAGGGATGAATGGTGATTTGTGGGACAGAGTTCGTGGATTAGGCAGTGAAACCCGGAAAGGGTGCGAATGAGCTGAGCTTCTGGTGGTTCTGACACGCCTCAGAGGAACAGGAATAATTTCCCTGATCTCCTGAGAACAATGCCCGTGAAAGTATCTATAAAAGATGGAACGATCTCCAACTAATCAACGATGGGAAAGAGGTTGGAGAGATTTGGTGAGGTTAGGATTGTTGATAACACGAATGGCTTTGGACTGGACTTTGTCGACAAAGAGTGGATTTTGAAGTACTAACCCAGATGTGGGAGCAGTACTCTAAAGAAGGACGGATTTGGGACTTGTATATAGTTAGAAGGTGAGAAGATGAGAAAAACCCGCGGGCTCTGGCGAGGAAACCGAGCTTCTGAGATGCATGTTTAGCAAGGGAATGGATGTGAGTTTTCCAAGTGAGATTAGATGAAAGAGAAAGACCAAGTTGTGTGAAAGAAGCTGAAGTGTCCAGTTCATTGCCACCAGGTGGAGAGTTTTGATTACGTTTGCGTGAAATGACAGCCTGTTTCGTCTTGCTTTGGTTGAACGAAACTAGGTTGTCTTTACCCCACTTCTCAATAACTGTCAGATCATTGGAGAGAAGCGAGGCTGAAATGTTTCCGTGGAGTTGGATATCGGTGGAAGCATGGTCATTTGGATTGAATGAAAATGAAGAACTTAGGAAGGTATCATCAGCAAAGGAATGAATGCTAGAAGACGTAGAGGTGAGCAGGTCGTTTATGAAGAGAATGAAGAGTACAGGGGAGATAACAGAGCCCTGGGGTACACCAGCATTGATTGAATGCAAATTGGGGAGGAAGCCGTCCACTCTGACGGTAATTGACCTATCAGAGAGGAAACTATCAATCCATTTAATGAGAGTCTGTTGGAGACAAAACATCGGTAGTTTAGCGAGAAGACCCATGTGTCAAACGCGATCAAAGGCCTTGGAGATATCGAAAGAGACTGCTCTGCTCTCACCACAAGCAAATGTTGCGTGAGTGAGTGAAAGAAGTTCTTGAATGTTGTTGGGTTTGAAGTCGCCTCCATTCCTTGAAGTAGTGGTTTTTTGTTATTCACAGCTTTGGCGCACTGTGAATTGAGCCACTTAGGGGAATTTTTTACCAGGCTTGTAAGAAGAGGGAATAGAAAGATCCATGCCAAGAAGTATTGCGTCGGTGATGAAAGAAGCAAAAGAGGAAGGATCATTTGAAAAGCCTGAAGACAAAGGGTAAGAAGAGTAAAAAGTGCGAAGGGAGTCCCAGTCAGCCTTGCTGTAGTGGAAGACTCTTTGCGGAGCAAAGGGTCTATCGAGTTGAGGGAGGAAGTCATGCCGTAAGGTTATGAGACTATGATCAGTCAGAGTTACCAATAGGAGAGCTAACAGTGGGAGGAGAGTAAATGCGAGGATTAGATGTAAGGAAAAGATCGAGAGTATTTGCTTTGTCTCCTGCACGATCAGGAACGCGTGTCGGCTCTGAAATTACCTGTGTCAAGTCACTGACAATGGCCTCAGCTTCCCGACCAACAGGGTTGGTGACATTAGAGGAATAGGAGAGCCAGTCGGAGTTGTGGACGTTGAAATCCCCAAGAACAATGACTTCAGAGCATGGAGGTTGTGAAGTGATGCTTTCGATTGATTTATAAAGGTGGTCGAAAAGAAGTTCACGGTTTTTTGAGTTAGGAGAGCGGTATAGAGTGCACATATACTTTTTGGTATGGGGAAGGGAAACTTTCAACCAGAAGAGTTGAAGGCCTGGATTGGAAAAATTGAATTGTTTGAGGTGTAAGGTCTACATATCGGAGCGAATAAATGCACAAACCCCACCATTAGGGAAGAAAGAGGAAAATAGCTCATAACCTGGGCATTTGAGGTGAGGAGAGAGAATGGTGTTGTCATTGGGATTGAGAGGTTTGATTTTTGTTTCGGTGAGTGAGAGAGCGTAGGGGTTTATGGATTGGAGATGATGGTGTACTGGGTTGGTGGATTAAAGAAAAAAATTTAAAGAAAAAAAAATTACTATAGACAAAGTATATTTTGATTTGGGCGGGGATCTTCACGGAAAAAAGCTTCATCTAGACGTCACAACTGGGTAACAGGCTAAGCAACGAAACCAATGTAGAAATATCATTTTAGAGTTTATAAAGTGCTACATTCACAGGGAGCCCACTACTTAGCCATCCTACATTTCACAAGATTATAACAAGACAGCCTCCTCACACCTATGTGAAAACAACAAAATTAACGCTGAATGCTTCAGTCTGATGATTTAAGCCTCAAATTAAAGCTGATCTCTTGTCCATGTTGTTCTAGTATTGTTTGCCTTATTGATGCGGCAAACAATGGGCATATGGCAAAAGAAAAGTTTAAAAAGCAGCAAGAATTGAAAACAAACAAGTTGTCACCTCGATCTGATGTTATACGATGTTGTGCTCGATACCAGGCCAGGGAATCCCTCTGGTACTGTCCAACACATTAAACGAAGTCATTTAATATCATACATGCTCACATTGGGCGTCAAGATCAACTCCTTAACCGTGCGTTTTCGGGCAATTAGAATTTGTGTTCTTTTGTGTTTAACTTCTATTGACACCTTAAGAGAAACCAAGTGCCGTTCATTCATTATTCAAGAAAAAGGCCTAGCTGTTAATAGCTGAAATCACTGATAATTCTCACGGAGAAGCTTTATAAACAGAGGCTAGTCGAGCAGCGTCCTTAGTCGGTCTACACTACGCAGACGAGCGAGTCAAGTGAGCGGAAAGGTTTCCATACAGTCGACTTGAGCAAACATGGAGAAGCAAGGCTTTTGTGGGACTGATGAAAACAACAACTTTCATACACAGAAATTCGATGACGGGGATCAGGTTGGTGGGTGTGACAAAAATGAAGAACTATATGACATGAGCTCAGACGAGGAAACTTTTCTTGATGGCAAGATGCGGGGTGGAAAGAGCGAGTTGTTTGAGGACGAGGGGCAATCAGACTATGCGGATCCAACGAAGATTAAATTGGATGAAGCCAAGGGAATGATGCTAGAAGGAAAACCAACACAGTCATACATTGCATTGATTGCGATGGCGATACTAAGTTCATCCGAACGGAAAATGGTCCTTTCAGACATATACAAGTACATAATCGAAAATTACCCGTTTTACAAGACGCAGGACAAGAGCTGGCGAAACAGCATCAGACACAATCTGTCGTTGAATGAATGCTTCATGAAAGCAGGCAGGAGTGAGAACGGCAAAGGAAATTACTGGGCCATCCATCCCTCAAACGTCGAAGATTTCTCGAAAGGCGATTACAGGAGAAGAAGGGCGAGACGAAAGACCAAGAGATCTCCACATCCGTTTGGACTTTACTCAGAATTCTTTCAACCATATCCAGTGCTATCTCCAATATACCGTTTCAACAGGAAAATGTTGCCCTACCTCTTAAACGGGTGCGAGGCGAGATGCGATCTTGATCTGAAAATCAATAAACTATTTCCCAAGCAAAAGCAAAAAAAGTCGTTCACCATTGACAGCATTCTTGGAATAGAAAAGGACAAAAAGTTGGAAGCGAGCCCTGCTGCAGATAATCAAACGAATTCGAACACAAGAAGACACCATTCAACACCATCCTACGTAGACCCACGAAGTCCTTATGAGTACGAGGGCTCTGCATTTTCACCAGTTTACAGACAAGTAAATACAACAGACTTTTATCCTGCGTATGCACTTCCAGCAGACTACTACAGACGGCCTGAATACTTCCCTTACGGGGTACTTAATGCAAGAGAGTCTTTGCAAGAACTCAGTCGATTGAGGAAATCGCTCTCTTAATATTTTGTCCAGATGCCAGAATGTTTCTTCAAGACACACAGACGTGTGGGTAATTGTTGCCTCACAAGAAAAATTTTGTAGCAAGGAATATCAGCTACTAGAATATCCTCTGAAGTCTCATCTTGTCCAGTACTTATATATGACTATATGGGAAAGCATTTACACGTGACTCTCTGCTCAGCAATGCACTGGTAAAATTATAAGAAAGCGAAAATTTTGAAGAGTAAATGAAGAAATTGAAATATAATTTACTATATAGTGTGAAGTTTGACTGGTAAATGATTGTGTAAATCTTAAGAATAATCAATACATTCCCTTCGTGTATAGGCAATTGACAACTGATATTATAGAGATAACAATGCTTCTATTTCAAAAAGAATTCCATCTAATTCGCTGGAAGCGTCTCGCTGGACTTTTTAACTGACTTCTTAAAATGCAATCTTCTCTTTGAAAATAACATTATTTCAGCTCATGTAATTAGTAGGTGAGTTTAGAACACATCAAAGATTGATAGTTGTGCAAAATCTCATAAGAAAGATGAAACGTCAGTTCGTGGCCTGTTTATTCGGAAACCTGTGATTGAATCCCATGGTGCGTTCTTAAAGCTACGTAGTCATGCTTGCGTTCTTGGGAGGACAAAGGCATCAGTAGATCCCCACATCTATGCATCATCAAGGTGACATCAAGCAGCACCTAGGTATGGATCCTCCCCTTCCCTCCCCCCCCCCCCCACGGGGAAATCCGGTTGGCATAGAACAGGGCTTGCTGCATAAACCAAACGAAAAGCGCCAGAGATCAGCTGAATGAACGGGTTTTAACACCTCAGACATGCAGTCTGATCTCACAAAACAACAACAAGTTCTGACAAATCAAACATAAGAATGAAATGTGTGGCGGGTTTGCTTTGACTGCATTAGTCCTGTGCATTGTCGCTATGGCATTATCCGTGGGTGTAAACGCGAATGCAAATTATGCTCCGATTTCGGTCTGTGTGTTCCAGCGTCAGTATCAAATGGTAAGCGAAGTTCTAACTAGTGAAAAGTCCAACGTTACATGACGCAGGTATTTCTAGAGTTCCTAGGTCGTTAGGAAAGATGTGCTGTCTTATCCTAGAGAAGAAGTAGTAGCAGTAAAATGTCTGACGGGCTTAGGGACACAATGACACAGTGCATCGTGCCGGCAGCGACTTCGTTGACTGGGTAGAGTCTCTAGTCATCCTCTTGGGAAACCTGCAGTCGCGTACGAACGAATGAACCAATTAATCCTACAGAAGATGATTCACAACTATGTCGAGACATTGGTGGAGTAATTCGAGAAAATACCTTTTTTTTTTCGTTTATAAATGGGATGGGATTTAGAAGTTTGATACAGTTGATAACCCTACCTGCCAATTAAAGGAATAGCATCAGGAAATTCCCTTTCGAAGAACGAGATAATGTCAGCCTATGCAAAGAGAAAATTTGAATTAAGGAAACAAGCAGCTTTAGACAACAGTCAATCATGGTCAAAGGCATTGAAAGTCGACTTTTAGCCAAACAGCCAACGATAAGCAATTACAGCTGGGAAGTATAATCGATTCTGAGTTGAACAGAAACCAGAACGAGGGGGCCGAGATTTTTCTAGAAAAAGGGGTTTCTAAAAAATACAGCCCGATTCGGACCTTATCACAAACCGGAGAAAGGATCTGAGGTATTCTTCTAAGGAAATGAATTCTTCAAAAAAACAGCATGGCATACTCGATTTTGTGCGTAAAAGAAACCAGGGACAGGGGTACAAGTTCTCTCTAGAACATGATACTCTCTTCGCATCCCTCATTGATGGTGTCTTCATTGTGCACACGCAGGACTCGAGCCGACAACCTATTGCTCACTGAAAAATGTCAGACTGGTGCTGAGGGTTCTAGTGAAATGACAAATCACACATCAAAACGAATAAAAATAGCACTGAATCATTGACAGTTGCCAAAATTATGCGGACACGAATGTCAAAAATTTTCCAATATTTGGAAACGAATAATTCAATACAAAGAAAAGGCCGCAAAATGCTGCATCTTCTAGCAATGTGCAACTGACAACAATTTTGATGTAAATAGCAAAAATGCTCAACCAGAAAAGCTTACCTCAGTTTTGATTGCTTGAAATATGTCGTAAGGCATGAACAATGTGCAAGTGAAGGTTTTGTCCTGTGAAATACGAAGAATGTTTGAGGCAACAGACCAGCAAAGGTTCCTTCCACTTTTACAAATGCGATCAAATGAGAAACGAAATGTGTGATACCCACTTGATTCGGAAGGGCAATCATCATGAAAGCATTTCGAGGCCAGATGTGCAGATAGTTTGGCTTCATCATGAACTAAAACAGATTTAAGGTTGTACATATAACATATAATAGTGAAAATAACGTACAGTAGATTTTATATGGCACCTCTTTAATACATAACACTTTTTGGGGGAGTGCTGTTAATAGATGAATTTAAAAGAAGTATATTGAAAAAACCACTAAAACTACTGGTGAACAAAATTATGAAATTTGGGTACAAATTGAAACACAAAAATTTTAAAAACCTGTTAAGATTACAAAAATTAGAGTATGAAAATTACGAAAGAAATAACTACTGAAAATTATGCATTTTTATTGCCTTCTTGAAATAGAAATGTTGCACAAAATGGCGTTGAAAAGATTTCCAGGTATGCTGAAGTTAACTTGAATTTAATGAAATTAGCACGAAACTGAAGCGAGCATGAGAAACCTCAACTAAATCAACCGTATCGAGAGAAAGGAGACAGCAAATGTTAAGAAACCAGTATAACGATCAAATGAAAAGACACAAGAACAAGGCAAATTTTCTATGCTCGGATCTTAAGGCATCCGTTCAACATGAGAAAACTTAATATTCAAAAGTTCGATTAAGAATTTCACGAGAATACCCGCTGTTCTACGATTGAAAGCAAGGCTGCAACGATTGCTTTACGAGCGTTGCGAAGATTATGTCATCCACCTGAGAATTTGATTAATAAAACTATTAGTTGAGTTACGCCGAATCACCTCTCCATTTTCATTTGGTAGCATCTCTATCTCTTTGTAGCCATGCGGAATATAGGTTTGGTTGAAGTCCATTCTGCGACAAAATGAATGAAATAGCTTTGAAGTAATAACATGAAATGGTTCGAACGAGAAGCACAAAAACGAGGACAGTAAAGGTATTCACTGTTCCTTGTCACTTAGAACGGCCTAAATTCGGCACGCCATCTTTCAGATAATGCCGTTTTAAATGAGGGACCATAAGGCGCAGAAATGGCTTGCAGTGCTAGAGAAATACCAACAAATACCAAACGCTGTATTCACTCAAGAGACGATTTGTCAAGAGAGCGTCCAAAGGAAAGCTAAATGTGCAGGCAGATTCGCGAATTTTTTAGGTTGGCAAAGCAATCAAATCTCCTTTTCCATTTGGATTAACGTTGGAAAAATTACACCGCAATTTATGAGGCTTTGAAAAATAACATGATAAAATTATACGCTAAGTCTTCGTAAATACCTCATTCTACGCATTAGAGTTTTGCGAACGGTGGAAAATGCCCCATCGCAACCAACGATCAGAGTTCCGCTTATTTGCCATTGATCTCCACTCTCGCTAGTGAGAAAAAACACTTGAAGATAAGAGCTGTACGAGGATTTCCTAAATGTGCACGAATAAATGGCATATTTTAATCAAATTCAACAGAATCCGAAATCGAAGCGAGATGATGTTATGCAATGATACAAAATGTGACACCTAGAAAAGACTTCTCACGAATATTCCGTCCACCCACGTGGTAGAAGAAAACGATAGAGATAAAGACACGATCATGTGAACAACTGCGAGGATGCTCCTTCACATCCTAGTATGGCTGTATTCTTCAAACAAATCTTTTCCTTAAAGATTTTGTGTAATCTATTGATTATTTATTCTGCAATTCAACATGGATAATTGAAAATTCAGATTGGTAAAAATCTGCAGCTTCGTTCAGCAAATATCTGAGAGAGTAAAATCCTTTTAAAACATGCGTTACATCTTAATTGTCTCTTCAATCTTTAATGAAAAAATTCACTCGAGAGACAAGTAAAACGTATTAAAAGTAGAAATGAAAAGATCATGAATTAGATAATTCCTGACAAAAAGTTTGTAACAAAGAGTTGTGACAAGAGAGAGGACATCAGAAAAACGATGTTCTTGTTACTAAATTCGAATGTTGTCATTGAACTTACTATGCTAAAATCATCTAAGCTAAAAATACCTGTAAATTTTTTTATTTCAAATAGATTTGTATCTACCTACTTTTTGATGGTCAACGTTGCTGAATCTAAATCAACACCAACTATTTTGTGCTTGAAATAGAATGTCACTCTAGAGTTCTTCTCAGCCACTGCAAATACAGTGCAAAACAAATGTTAGGACAAACTAAGCAGCAAATAGCTGAATTAAAACTGCTACCACATCTTGGTGATCTAGCAGAAAATCAGTGGTTACAATAACAGACGTTTCTATAGAAGACCTGCAGTACTTTCTCCCTAATATTTTGCTGCATTATAATTCCCCCGTTAGCTTTAAAATAGATTCTTTAATACCTGGATAGATTTTGAGAAGTTTTACTGATTATTATTCGATATGATTGACAACTGATGATGGATTTGATTGCTATGATAAATCAGCACTAAGTGATATTTAATTGATAACTGGTGATTGTCTGATTGATTGATTGATTGATTGATTGACAATTGATTGATGATTGACTCCATAAAACATTCTTAAATCCATAACCTACCATCAATAAGTTTTTCATTCAATTTCCTCCGATCAACAGATAAAATATTCTGGAAAAGATTCAGTCAGTAGGATGATGATTTGACATCGGACAAGTTGAAATTATAACCTCACAGATAGCATTTGTATCATAAAAATATGCTTTCTGTTGGGAGTCATTTGAAAGAATCTTAAATTTTCTGCTCAAGTTTGAAAGCTTTGCATGAGATTAGACATCTAACTTCAATTTCAGTAATTAAAGTGACAAATCATGGCCACTGATTATTCTTCCTCCACAATCCTCTTTCTCTAGCAATTTCATAAACATCCACATTCTTCTGTACCTTCAACCTCTCCTTCATCCAGTCAAACGTTGACATGCTCTTTCTTCCCTTTGCCCCCCCCCCCATTCCACTCAGCTCAGTCTCTGTGAAATGATGCTCTATGCCTCCTTCTCTGACCAAAGAAGGATCAACAAATTTTCACTGTCACTCCCTGATCGTATTCATCCAGATTCTCTCTGATTTTATCCTCCTCATGAATTTCACATTTTCGCCTTCTGCTTCCAGGAAATTCTAACTATTTGTTTGTAAAGCCAACATATTCAGAGAAACACAACACCTGCTCTTTTTTTCCATATGGCATTGGCGTCTGGTCACCAGCATGTGAATGTATCATTCGAGCATACATTGGTATTCCCTTCTGCATTACCTGGCATAAACAAAGTAAATAAACATCACATGAGATCTATAATGATAATGGGATGTACTCAGTGTTTTGTCAAGCTTAAGTGCGGATCTTCATCTTTTTACCATATAACGATATGGGGGTTGCATGACTAAAAGCACTTTATGCATGTGAAAGCTGGACAATGAGCAAGAATTATGAACAAATGCTGAGAGAGTCTGAGATGAAGACATATAGAAGGTTGCTGTGCATTACATGGAGGGAGAAAAAGGCCAAGGAATGGGTTCTGGCGGAAGTGAACAGGCTCAGTGGAACGGATTTGGAGAGCTTTGTTGAAATGGTCAAAAAAATAAATCTTAAATCCTTTGGACACATTATGAAAGCAGATGGATTGACTAGGGCAGTGCTAGAATGGAATGGTGGAATGGAAGGGAAAAGAGGAAGAGGAAGACCACAAGGAAGCTGACTAAGCAACCTAAGGGATTGGGAAGGGAGCAGAATTGGGCATGCTGACCAGGAATCGGAGACAATGGAGACTGGAGGTCAGACATTGGGTGTACCCACGGCCAAACTGGCTACAGACCTGATGATGATGACAATGACTAAAATGTCAGCAAAAAAGCACCTTCAAAAAATCACATGAGCTTAGTATAAATGCACAAGTATGTAATTCTAATAAAATTATCATAATACATGGCAGTTTTTGGGACATTTTGCATCCTTGCTGATTGACTTTACTTAAATGCAAGTTTAGTCATAGTAACTAATACAGTACCTCTGCATCAACTCCCACTCTCTTCAAAGATTCAATTCCTCTCTCAGAGAGTGAAAGATTTATGCTCCGACCAGCGACAAGTTCTTCTGTTCTTGGGTCTGAAAGAGAACGATCATGCACAATGCAAAGCAGGAAAAGTAAAAAAATGGCAAGATCAATCTTAAGAGAAGAATTATTTTTGAAACAGACATGCCAGGCTAAATATCTTTCCTTTGTAAAATGGTGATCAACTTGATCGACAGTTGAAAGTTTACAAAGGTTCTCATTTTCAGCTGTTTCATCTTCATGAAAACAAAAAACAATAAGTTTGATGTACATAAATCCCAGTTGTCACTAGAATTGGACTCCAAATCAAAAAACAAAATCCTATTTGGCAACGTGCAGTTTGACGTGAATGACCACAAAGAACAAACGAAAACCAAAAATAAAAGGGGACTAAATCCTTAATCTAGTTGTGCTTCATGTGATTCAGTACATCCTCATCAAGTTGTTCAAATTAGCTACTCACACCACAAATAACCCACATAGGGACTATGTATTCTACAACTGAATAAAAATTAGGCCATGCTCTTAGTCTCCTGTCCTCTTCCAGGGGGTGGATATGCAACTGAAACAGGGTTTAAATACTTTCATGGTATTTACATTCTGTCTCAACTAACAGAGTGTCTTCACACTATTAAAGAATCTAATTTCAAAAAAGTTCTTAGATGCTCAAAGAAAGGGTATCAATGACTCCCAAGAATGCAGCTAAGAAATAAAAGTCACTTAGATATTTCTCTTGTATCAAAACAATTGGAAACTAAAGTAAAAAATGCCCTGTCACCTGGCCTGCTTTCAAAAACGTGAACCTCATATCCATTATTGGCGAAATACAAAGCATCCAATGAACCAACCTGGGAGGAAAAAGCCCAGACTTACAAAATGGCTTTGGTATGGACATCATTATGGCTCAAGAGAGCGATCAACATAATATTTACATCGATATGGAAAATGCTGCGTGTCTAACTGGAGGGGGTGGTCAGCGAAGGCTTGAGTCAATGTTAAGGATTAGCACACGACGTTAGAGAGACATACGTTCATGCTTTAGTGACATCGATGGTTTGCTAGAATGAAGTGGGGATCTACATTGGGGAAATGTAGTCATTCCTGGACCAATAGAACTTCACTTTTAAGGTAAGGGAGCCAGGCCGTGAACGAGGAAAAGTTATGACTTCGCTTGATTGCGAGTTTGCTTCCAGATTCTTGGTTATGTAAGAGTAACAAGCCATTGTTTTGGGTTATCGGCAAATGGCAGCCAAGACCGAGTCTGGCGTCCTTCTCCCAATGCAAGAGAAAGTGGAACTGAAAGAAATTTGAACGATACAAGGGAAATGGTATCGGATACTTCATACCAAGCCGGCTCCTGCGATCAGTATAATTCCTCTGCCCTGCTCTTCCATTTTCTGGTGTTTTTTGACATTCGGGCCTCTGGCAATGTGGGCAAATGGAGCCTCGTTTTCAATTGCACGCCTTGCTCCTACCTCTTAATTTTCGTCCACTGAATAATCCAGCCAGATTGTGCCTTCAAAACTGACGTTGTCATGGAGTGTCCAGAAACAACGATACAAGAACACATCAATAAATACCACGTCCCTTTCTGTTACTTTTACTTGCTGAGCTAAAGCTTCTTTCATTTTTATTCAACGGATTGGTTCTTGATTGATAACAGCATTTGCTGAACAAGTTTACCTGTATTAATATGTCATCATAATCATCAAATTTAAATTTGTTGACCCTTCAATTGGCAAAAGCTGTTACGAACTCGTTTTCAGTGAAACAAAATGCTTTTCAGCATAAAGTAGATCATCAGATCGTAATTGAGTTAATGAAAGTATCAGAAAATAGACCGAACGCAAAATCTTCGTAAAAATCTAGAAAATTGAATTTACGCACGCAGCTGATGGAAGCATATTGAAGAATTTATCTTAGCATTGAAATGAGTTTGGTTGCATTCCTTTGCATCAGAATCATCTTGTTGCTGTTTCAAATACTTGCATGATTTGTTTACAAAGTAAAACATTATTTGAAAGAATCCAGGGTATCTCCATCAAGGCAAAACTTTTCCCTATAGACCAGCCCACTCAGTGTTGGTGTTGCTGACTAACTGCATTTCCGTCGATTTCGCTACTCTGCCGGCCTTTCAGGTCAGCTACTTCCGTTACACTGCGTTCCTTCCTGCCATCCTGAGCGATTCAAACACCTGACGTTTAGACATGGCAGGAGTAGGAAAAACGTTTCGGATGTCTTGTCTTTTCAGAGTGTCAAGAAGACTGATAAATGCAAGGTTAACAGGACATGAGTGAAAGAAGCAATCGATTGCTTGAAGACTGGTGGCATAAATATAAAATATTTGGCAAACAAAGGCTCTCTATTTACAGTAAACATGAACTCAACCAGAACATTATTACAACAATCTAAATTATGATTAGCTCTACAATTCTAATAGAAAATTATCCATTTATGGGAGAACATCTTATTTTTTGAATATAATAAGTAGAGGCAAATTGGAATTCCTCCTAGATATATAAAAATAGTGTGTGTGTGAAAAATGTAATATTTCCATAAACTCAAATTGGGACGGCAGAGGGCGGTCCTTTCAGTTCTTTCATCCTTAAATGCAAAATCGTTTCCAAATGATCATCAATATGGCGTTGATTACCTTCAGAGTCCTAAGGTGAAATCATAAAGTCAAAGTTAAATGTGAGTATTATTCTGTCCAAGTTCAATAAGATAACCAACATCCTACTTAGTGTCTTTTTTATACATACGATTCTACCTAGATGTTCAGGGTAGACATTTGGACACTGAGAAGCTTTTTGCTTATCGAGCAGTGTCCAGGTCCTTCCTCTCAATGTGACCACACCTCGTGATTCCTACACCTGGAATTACAGAGAGCTGGCTACTCTCCTCACTCTAAGTAAAAGTTTAGCTGAGGGTGGGCTAGAACAACTGACCATAGGATCAATACGCAAGAATCTTACCACTCAGCTATCCTGACACCATAACAATACTTAGTGTAACTATGATAGTAGTCATCATCGATGAAATAGTAATAATAATAATAATAATCAATTAATTGTCACCAAAGTCGTAGTCTACATTGAAAGGATAGTAATTATAATAATAAAAATCATAATTAAAATTACTTTAAACTTTGTGATTATTTGAAATATACCCATCAATCACGACAATCGTAGTCATCATTGGCGCAACAGCAACCATAACAATAATGGTAAGTTTGATGATAGTGAACATATCTAAAATCACATTGATCTTAGTCAGCAAATAAATAACAATCATCACAATCATAATCATAATCATAATCATATCGATATTGATAGTGATTATTAACCTTTAATGCGTGGCTGGGTGCGTATGAATAGCTACAAGATTTCCATCCGCAACAACGATCTTCTTCAAGCATGTTTACGTGCTGGTCTAAATCGAATAAATCCAATATTTACTTTTCATTTGAAGACTAAACTTCTATTTGCAATCGCTCAAGATGACAAACACAATGATCAACAATAATAATGATAATGATAAACGAAACGCGTAGCCGATGCAGTGGCTCAGTTTGTGGATCTACAACGTAGGGTTATGGGTTCGAATCCTGCACTCTATCACAGTGAAATTCTGTCGGGAAAGAAGCAACAGAAAACCACAAAAACCACGTTCCTGCAAAAATTCGGTGCCCCTTCCGAGATTTCTGCTAAGCTCGAAATCGTGCATGCTATAAAGATTTCTCATAAAGTTCACATCCTTAGAAAGACCTCGAAGCCCTGCCTCGAAATCGTGTATGCTATAAAGATTTCTTATAAAGTTCACATCCTTAGAAAGACCTCGAAGCCCTGCCTCGAAATCGTGTATGCTATAAAGATTTCTTATAAAGTTCACATCCTTAGAAAGACCTCGAAGCCCTGCCTCGAAATCGCGTATGCTGTAAAGATTTCTCATAAAGTTCACATCCTTAGAAAGACCTCGAAGCCCTGCCTCGAAATCGTGTATGCTATAAAGATTTCTTATAAAGTTCACATCCTTAGAAAGACCTCGAAGCCCTGCCTCGAAATCGTGTATGCTATAAAGATTTCTTATAAAGTTCACATCCTTAGAAAGACCTCGAAGCCCTGCCTCGAAATCGCGTATGCTGTAAAGATTTCTCATAAAGTTCACATCCTTAGAAAGACCTCGAAGCCCTGCCTCGAAATTGTGCATGCTATAAAGATTTCTCATAAAGTTCACATCCTTAGAAAGACCTCGAAGCCCTGCCTCGAAATCGTGTATGCTATAAAGATTTCTTATAAAGTTCACATCCTTAGAAAGACCTCGAAGCCCTGCCTCGAAATCGTGTATGCTATAAAGATTTCTCATAAAGTTCACATCCTTAGAAAGACCTCGAAGCCCTGCCTCGAAATCGTGTATGCTATAAAGATTTCTTATAAAGTTCACATCCTTAGAAAGACCTCGAAGCCCTGCCTCGAAGTCGCGTATGCTGTAACAGTGATTGATAACAGTAATTTTATGACTATTGATGTTTTATCCTGCTAAAATACTCGCAAGTATCATTATCATTATCATTACGCGGGCTATTGTTCCTATTGGTCAGGACTTTGGCAATAAGCACTTTTGCATCTCTTGGGTACGAATTCAGGAAAATCCTTCGTGTACCTTTCATAAAAAATCTGAAGCTGATACTCGGTCTACTGTCATAAAATACTCTGCTTATTGACAAAAATGAAAAGGCATTTGAGAAGGCCTTTACCTAAGATGTGCATCTTGAGATGTCCTGAGATACCAAATGGTAATCCGCAATCCTTCCACTGCAATGCAAGCACATGTTCAGATATCTTGTTTGATGAAATTCCCCGATACTACGAAATCTCTACTTTTTGCAATTAACAATAAATATGAACGAATTCTGGAAAAGGGTGACATTGTAGTTATGCCAAAATCTAAATAACAAAACGAATTTTCTGATAAGTCTTATGAATGGTGTTTTTTTTTGCATTACGATGGAATCGGCAATCTGTTAATACACGTTTCTTTTTGCTTGTGGAAAGGCCATAGTGGCATATAAAAAGCCCCAAAAAAGAAAGAAAGAAGAAAGCGAACAGCTAAGAGGAGACAGAGATCAGGTCAAGTTTATTGATCTTAGATTTGAAAGATGGCAAGTTCCAAGATTCGGGAAAGGGAGAAGAAGGCAAGACGTTCCATAAATTGCATTTTCTTGGGATGAATGATGATTTGTGGAATGGAGTTCATGGATTAGGCAGTGAAACTTAGAAATGGTGTGAATGATTAGAGCCTCTGGTTGTCTAGACACGCCTCAGAGAAACAGGAACAATACCCCTCATCTCCTGAGAGCAATGCAAAACATGCACCTAATAACAATACTGATAACCATGGGCATAACAATAATGAGAAAAAAAGAAATAATAACAATGATATTGATCTGTCAGATTCTCACAGATATATTTGATTGATATATAAACTGTAATGTTATAAATAATGTTAGAAAATGAATATATGAAGATGAAGAAATGGCGAGTGAAGCAGTGCAGACCACCTGTTCTATGAAGTCAGAAAAATAGGATCATGAGATTACCATGCAAGTCAGTGTTTTGTCCAGATTCACACAAATCGATTTTAGATCGCCGTTTTCACTTCCAGTGAATATCTACAAATGCAAAGAAACAACGTAATGTCCATCAATCGATTTCTCTTTACAGTCAGTCTCCTTTTAAAGGATGTCTTACAAGACGGTTTATAAATGACGTCATGTTTCTTTATGCTCGATCTAACTACACTGCGACTTTACAGATAACTCTCACTACGATACCAGTTAATGAGGAATCGAAACATCCGCCAGAGTAAAATCTATTGATTTCATAATCGAAGCGAGCCTTAAGGAGTATCTTTCTAAGGAGGTTTCATCCTGATTCAGGGCATTGTGAAGTGGGGTGGCAAGTTTTTTCTCAACGCACTTCACATCCAGCTCTACGCCAGATAGCTTAACCAGTTACTGGTGACTGGAAAACTAGGGGGCAACGAGAGCGCGAACAAGCGAGCCTAAAACCCAGAACACTCCATAGAGTAGAAGTATGCTGTAACCAACATTTCAACAGCCCCTGGAATTACGAAGCAATCATAACTCTTTGTGTATGCTATAACTGAACAGTTATTTATTGACAGTTTGACTTCACAGCATCAATTCTCTCACTAGCCTCACATTTTCTGCAATTCAGTAAGAAGGTCTGTAGAAAGCAAAATCATCGGTACGAGGCATAAAGCATGAAAAATGAGCGGTGTGTGAGGTGTTGGCAAAACCAAAGGAAGAGATTCCCAAATTGTGTCGATCAATAAACTTCTCGTTGCAAGTAGAAACTAACATAGAAGCTTCAAAGAATCTGCCGAAAAGGTAATGCAAACGCTATTTGCATGCGTGGGGGCATTCTGAACAATAATTATAGGGGGTCTGTCTCTTAGTTGAGCACCATACTCGTGAAAATCTCAATCAACCAAATGGATCACAACAATCACGTTGATCGCAAAAGCAACAAACTTCATCAGAAGTACAATCAAGCTCATCACAAAACTATAAAATTGATCAGAACTTTAATCAAATTGATCACAAAAGCAATCAAATTGATCACCAAAGCATCACATCATTTCTAAAACTAAATAACAAACTATTTCGCATTTAAATAACCGCTGATAAGTTGACGAATTCGTTCAGGTATTCATTGTAAAATCCAACGAATCTACAAAATGGAGCACATTCGAGCAGAACCGATCCTATGAATCAAATCAGAATTTGATGCGAAGCAGCAGTTAAAATTTAAGTTCCACGAGAGTGTGAAATGACAGGGAAGTTTAATTGGATGCAGGTACGGCGATTCAAGTACTAACTTAGGCTAGACTTTTTCTTGACACGAGGAGATTGGGTAGAAACAATCAGCTGTTGTCGCATTGGGAGGACGGACAGATGACACACATTCTACTTAAATTTTGGATGGATTAAATCTTACATTTGCTACAGAAAATATTGCTGGTTTTTCTAGTTTTAAAATACAAATCTTGAGCAAATCAATTCAAATCGACAAACCTTCATTTGATTGGTAGGGTCAAATGCTAATGACGTTACTATTTCCTTCTGGTCTCCGTAAACACGAAGCAGATTTCCGCTCTAGAAGGAAATCAGGTTTCGTCCACATTAAATAAAGATGTCGAACAGAAAAGAAACATCTGACAAATTAGAACATTCGGAGCAAGGGTTGTTAGAATACGAGATGCTCTACCAGCATCAACAACGAACCTGAACAGTTTCCCCCCTTTCAAAACATCACCTTGATCAGACTTCCACATCTTGGATGTTTAACATTTCTATCATAAATAGCTGTCGTAAGATTCTTTCTCGTTGTAATTCAAATATCTTAACTAAAACCCTATTTTATTAACAGCAGCACCTGTTGCAGAAAGCTGGACATTAGCTCAATTAATACAGGCAATTTTGGCATATAAATAAAAATGGAAGTTTCAATTTCTGTTGCCTAAAATCAGCGCTCAAACCTAATTCAGGTCGCGAAATGTCTTTTGACTTATGTTATTACAAATCTACCTCATAACTAGTCTGGATAGATAGCATATTTCTTCGAAGTCACATATTTACATCTTGCATCAAACACAATTTCCCTCAAAAGGAAAGGGATGGAAATTCGAAAGGTGATGGATCGATATAAGAAAAACGAATCAAAGAGGAAATTAAAAAAAATTTAGATAGCAGTGGAAATTTCTACTATTTCATAATTTGGTGTGCTGGCAGGAATTCTTTGGAAAAATTGGCTGTACCCCGTATTAAGGTTGATGCAAGTAAAACCTTTCATTAAAAAACATACCTTTATGTCGAAACATCTAATGAAGCAATCACTTGAGCTTGTAATTATCAAATCACCGATAATTTTCAATGAGATCACTTCTCCATTTTGGTTGCAAACCACTCTGGGCTCTCGCAAATCCTGTAAGAATAAAAGCAGAGAAAAGGCAGTCATGGTAAACGCAGCAAAACGATAAACGGTGGTGGTTAACGTCAATTGTTCAAAAATATGAATTAAAATAAGCGTAGTTGAAGGAGGCTAGTTGGTTACAAAGTGGCAATGATAAAGAGAGGGCTCAAATTAATTGGATTCCCGCCAACAAGGGGAACAGAAATCAAAATGTGTCGTCATATTATTAATGCAGTAAGATGATATTGTCCGAAGGGCCAAGGTGCAGTTGACAATTTTTTCATTTTTTAAGTGGAAAGATACTTGAATATGAATAAGAAATATAAACCATAATTGAAGAAATATTAAACCCACTAAGCAGGAAGTTAGCCGACCTCAAACCGACCTCAGTATAACTAAAGAGAGTTTTTTAAAAGCTCGGGCAAGGGTCTATGCCAAAAATTGTGTGCGTGGGATTGAAGTTTGAACAAGTTGGAAGCGAACTCAACGATGTTCAGCAATATCAAAGAGGATATGACCTCCGTATGTTTAATGTTTGCACAATTGTACAGAACTTTGCGTCGAGAAATGAAGATGATGATGATGATGATGATGATGATGATGATGATGATGATGATGATGATAATGATGATGATGATGATGATGATGAGGATGATGATAATGATAATGATGATGATGATGATGATGATGATGATGATGATGATGAGGATGATGATGATGATGATGAGGATGATGATAATGATGATGATGATGATGATGATGATGAGGATGAAAGTGATGAAAGTGATGATAGTGATGATGATGATGTTGATGGTGGTGATGTTGATGATGCTGATGATGATCATCATCATTATGATGATGATAATAATGATGACAATCATGATGATAAAGGGAAAGTGTAATGAGAACGATGAAAGATGTGTGGCAATTCCTACTGAACGGCTATTGTGCTTACTTAACTTTTCTTACGTGCTGCCTATTGCTCAAAGATTCGGTTGAAAGTAAAAGGACCTGACCACTTGCAGAAAACTTTGCAAATATCAACTATAAGATGCATAAAAAATTGACATAGAAATATGCAAAAAGGCAATGTACCTCGAGATCACCACAATGTACTTGTCCACTTTTTGATCCACAATAAAATTTCTTTTTATGGACCTGCGTATGAAGATATTGGTCATAAACTCTCATAAAACAGGCAGATGCGAAAATCCATAAGGGGAAAGTTGGAGTTAATCTGATTCTACTTCTGCAGGCTTCTCCCGCCAAATGGGGGTGACAATCTGGAATGTCAAATGTGAAGCCAAAATCTTCATGACAGTTCCATCACAATTTGCATGGATCTTCGGTTTTTCCATCAGATCATGACGGTTTGGCATGGCGCATTCTATGGTCGGATGCCTATCGCGCCACCCGTCTCTTTAAGCTAGCTTTTACAACATACAGAAAGAAGGAGACCAAAAATAAGGTTCAAAGACACTCTCAAGAGCAACATCAGCAGTTGCGGCCTTCCTCAGTGGGAGACTGCTGCAACTAACCGTTCCAAATGGCGGACGAGTGTGTTTGAAGGACCCAAAGTGTGGAAGGAAGTCCCGAATAGCAGAACGCAGAGAAGCTAGACTACGTATAAAGGAGCCTGCTCATGCAGCTCCAACGGGCTTCTCCTGTCACATCTGTAGAAGGCCATGCAAAGGAAATCCTAGGCTACAAGCGCACCTGCGTTTGGGCTATCGATAGATGATTCGACGACCAGGACCTACAACCTCCTCATAGGGGCTCTCGACGAGACGTCGTGCTAAACCAACGACAACACAAAGAAAAGCTACGTTGAACCCAATCTACCCAGGGAGACATATCGCGGAAACAATCACTTATGGTTTGGAAAAGATTGAAAATTGATTCAAATTGATTGAATTGAAGTCTCAGAAATCCAATAAAAAGATGAAGGCAGTTGCAAACCAAGCGAACTCGTCAGAACCCTTTTGACGTCATGTATTGAATTGTGATGCATTCCTTACCTCAAGACACGAGCTCCTTACAGAGAACCATTTCAAACAGAGAACAGCCTACAAAGCAAAATAATTTTACCATCAGTGCACGGGAAAAAAATCGTGAGCATCAAATTCAGTACGGTTGAAGGGAAATAGTGTAAGCAAAGAATTATGGACTTACGTACAATACATGCTAGCGCGTAAAAACATATGAATATCAATCATTGCTACATGCTTAGTTGAGGATGCTCTTAGTTTCCTAACGGACATTAGACACGTCTGGTCCTTAGCTCAGGTAGGCCACGGTGCATCCACTCATGCAAATACTTGCCTCACTCTCTCCATTCCCCTGTGTTCCTATCAGCTTCTCCATGGTTGATCCAGTCCGCTGCCTCAAGCAGTCCTCCCACCGTCCGATTGGTCAACCTCACCCTCTGTTCCCTTCTACCCTGCCTTCAATCAGCATCTTCGCCATCGCTTGCTTTCTTGTTTGGTGACCATAGTACTGCAGTCTCATTTTCTTTATCACGTCAAAAACTGATGCCAGTCTTTCTCCCAATACCTTTTTCACCTATTCTCATACAGATGCGATGGATTTTCTCTCTCTCCATGTGAAGCTAAACATTCTTCTGTAACACTTCATTTCAAAGTAGCTATGTAATGATTTTTGCTTCAACTCTATTTTGTTACTTTGCCTTGCTTTGAGAGTTCTATTATTGATAAACACTTGTATTTCAATTCTTATATATCGCCATTTTGTTAAATCAGATTGTAGATGGACGGCCCCGATTAAACCAGGACTGCTGAATGGGTTACCATCCTAAAATGATTGATATTTCTATTGTTATTATCATCTTTATTATTTTAAACACCTTAAGTTTTCTGCACTCTTTCGGCTTTTTGTTGAACTCTCACATCCGCAACGATGCATTGCCCATGCAACGGCTTTTGCGAACCCTCTGAGGTTCAATTCTGCGTCCAGTTTTACCATAAGGCAAGTTGCAATGCCAATTCTGCTTCTGATTTCTTGCTCCGACGAGTGAGGTTGGGTTGTACGAGCCAGGTCGGGCTCTGTTGGCTACTGGCAACATGTAATCCACTACCACCTGTTCCATGGTCGGGTTTTCGGCCACGAAACCGGCTCCCTTGAAGTCGACGATTAATAAAGTCATGTCCAAAGAATGATACTTAAATCCGTTGAAATAACATGTAAATTTTACATCCATGCAAGTGTTTCAATGGAATTTACATAATATCATTCTCACAGATTTAAGTGTCTTCCTTTGAATAGGACTTAATCAATCGTCGTGGCACTAGTTGAATACTGCGCCTGCATACTCGATTTCGAGCGTAGCAGAAACCAGAGACAGGGCTCTAAGCTTTTCTAGGGAAGAGGAATTCATGAGATGGTTTCCCGTTGCCTTCCCCACCAATGGCGTTTTTATTATGACACGTGTAGGATTCGAACTCACAACCCATTTGTTATGAGTCCGTATGCTTAACCACTACACCCCTTATCGTGAAATATTTTACTTTATGTTCTAAAATCAAGGTTCTTAGGTGATAAGCACTATCTATAAGTTATTTCTGGTTAGTTTGAAGGCCCCTTGAAAATCAACTTCGTTAAAGGAAAATATCCAATGCATATGTGACAAGCATATATATATGTACAACAGCGAAATCTGGACACTAAATAAAGCCGATGAATATGACATCAACATATGTCAGCGAAAACTACTCAGGAGAATTCTAAATATCGAATGACCATACGTTATTAGCAATGAAGATCTCTATGCTAGTACGAATGAAGAACATTGGAGCAATGAAATTAAGATCCGACGCCTAAAATGGCTAGGACATCTAATGAGACTGTCAAGAGAAACACCGGCACGCATAGCCCAAGAAGAAGCTTTAAGACAGGCCAAGCGACCCGTAGGGAGACCAAAAGCAATATGGATCAGCCAAATAGATAAGGAACTGAAAGAGATACAACCAAAGCTACAACTTGGTACCAACACCTTAATCAATCTCACAAACAACAGAGACACCTGGAGAACTGCAGTAGTCCGTAGAGCAAGCGGAGTGCCGACCAACGGCTGAAACGCGTTTTAGATGATGATGATGATGAAAGGAAAATCCTCAAAATGCAAACGAAACTGAATACGTAAGCCCATCTTTGCAGACGTGAATACATAACACGAAGAACGCTTCACTTACTGGTGCATCAATTACAAAAATGGCGCTTTCGAGGAGAACAATCAAAAATCGTCTTAAATCTTGAACTTGACAAATCACTGCTGATTGTATTGATTTTACTACTTTAGAATCAAGCTTGTGATTCTGAGCTTTCTCAATCGATTGGATGTTCTCATCAAGCTTCAACTGTCCAACTTTGTGCATTTTCTGAAGACAAAAACGAACAATTAGATTACCAACTACAAGGAATGTCTTATAAATGTGTAAAGAAGCTATCCCTGATTCAAGGCTGCTCATCATTAAATTCTCCTTCAAAAGACAAAGAGAAAGTCACCGTGAATGCTGATTTGCTACCTCCGAAACCCACCATTAAAAGGGTACGAAAAGTGGAAATACAAGCCTCTATCAACGATCAACGATCAACTACCATTCTACAGCAATCTCCTATAAACCGAGGTCACCAGTGTGGTATTTCAAATATCAAGTCCACATCCTGATAAAAGTTGACTTAAGTTTTCAGTGGTCGGTTACCCTCCCTGCAACCAACCTCTAAGCCATATTTTAGATTTTAGAGCACCCAGAGAATGCGCTTGTACTACGCTCCATTCCAAACCTTGCGAAAAATGGTAGGAAATAATAGCAATACAGATTAGCTTGCTGTAGAAAAAATGAAGGTACCTAGTTGCGTCAAACTGAAATCGAAAAGACTAATTCAGAACGAAGATACATTTGACATATTGGTAAACAAATCAGGTAGTAATGTATAGGCAAGGCAATGAATGCATTTAAAACAGAGGCTTCACCAAAAAGTTTGTTAAATCATTGAGAGAGAGAGAGAGAGAGAGGAGAGAGAGAGAGAGAGAGAGAGAGAGAGAGAGAGAGGAGAGAGAGAGAGAGAGAGAGAGAGAGAGAGAGAGAGAGAGAGAGAGAGAGAGAGAGAGAGAGAGAGAGAGAGAGAGAGAGAGACCCTGAGAGAGAGAGAGAGACCCTGAGAGAGAGAGAGAGACCCTGAGAGAGAGAGAGAGACCCTGAGAGAGAGAGAGAGAGAGAGAGAGACCCTGAGAGAGAGAGAGAGAGAGAGAGACCTGAGAGAGAGAGACCTGAGAGAGAGCGCTGAGAGAGAGAGAGCGAGACTAGAGAGAGAGAAGAGTGTGCGGACGCGCTCTCTGGAAGTACGAGCTCGCTTGCTGGTTGGCGGGGGGGGCGAAAATTGCTTAGCACCACAAGGCTCCTCTTGTATTCCAATAAATATTTTCCATCTCGAAGGTTTCTTTCCTTCTCAACCCGTACAGCTGTATGTGATGTTTGGAAAGGCATCCAAGCAAAAACCCCCGGTTCTGCTCCTTGGAGCGGGCACCTTCTCTACACATGGGACGTAAAATTGCACATAACAAAGCAACTATAAACCGGTTTAAACAAGTCTGATGCAATGACATACTTTGACGTTAATGATGGACAAGGTCCCGTTGCCCAACCCAACATACAAATTGCCAAATCCTATGTGCAATGCTTGAACACTCGCTGGGAACGAGAAGCTCCCAAGATTTTGCAGCGTCTAGAAAACGGAAGAATGAAAAAATGCTTCTCCATCATGTGATAAGATAAACAGTAGAATAGAAGAAAATACAATGCAATGCAATAGAAGACAATACAATATAATGCAGTAGAAGACAATGCAATATAATATGATGCAATAGAAGGCAATACAATACAATGCAATACAATAGATGAAACTACAATAGTTTAACAAGAAAAGTTTATCAAATGAAAAAAGCGTCAGAGAGCACGAAAAGCTATTGAAAATATATTTAATGGTGTCTAACTTTTGGTCCAGGCAGTTATTATCAACATGTAGAATGGCTTTGTGGTAAGGCAATTATATTCAGACTCTATGGCCTAGGTGTCAGCATAGCTCAGTGGTAAGACTCTTGCACATTGATGCTATGGTCAATGGCTCGAGTCCACCCTCAGCTAAACTTCCACTTAGATTGAGGACCGTCGCTAGCTCTCTGTAATTCCAGGAGTAGGAATCACGAGGTGCGGTGAAATCGAGAGGAAGGACCTGGATACTGCTCGATAACCAAAAAGCCTTTCAGTGTCCAGGTTTCTACCTTTGACATCAATCATATGTACTCTATGGTCAGTGATTCAGTCCCACCTTGCGCTAAACTTCTACTTAAGAGTAAGGAGAATCGCCAGCGCATTTGGTATCATGAGATGTGGACACATCAAGAAGAAGTACCAGGACGCTGATAAACATAACAATAAACACAACTTCACTGTGTCTTAAGGACCTATCTTCGGATGCAAAGCAGAAAGCATAGAATGGTCAAAATGCAGAAGGGAACACGAAATACTGCATAAGAAACTACTTACATATAGGTCGTAATAAAAGACTTTCGATCCAGAAGATCCAGCAAATAACATAGGTGTTTTATCACGGCAGTGCATCTGCAGAGAAGAAAACAACATAAAGATATGGCAAACTATCACAATGTAACAAAACTGTTCGCATTGCCGGCAGTATATAACTATATATATATTCTTTCTTCCTTTGTTGGTTATTCGTATAGGCCACCATGGCCTTTCCCCAACATAACTCGCTAAAAAAGCTCCACCTTTTTAGCTATGTGCATAGCTCACGAATTCGGTGGTTTAAGCACTCTTGGTAGATGAAATAAAGCATTATCATTCACGTTCTATTTACCAACATTGGTGGGCCAATAATGGTGAAAGTTCGCGAAAACTTCGACAGCGAAAAATTTCTGACACTAGGTTCTAGAGTCGTCACTTTCATCTTACTGCGCTTGCGCAAACTTCCTACGGTCCCACAAGTGTCGCCCGAAAGAAAATTATTAAATGATAGCTTTTCGCTAAGTATGGTAGTTGCCTAAACAGAAATCACGAGCGCACACTACTGATGAAGCCCAACTAGGCCGAAACTGGAAGCTTGTTTCCCAAGACTGCCCCTTCGAAGCACAGTGTAGCGCTTATGTGATAGCGTACTCAGTAAATTAATCAGAATTAGGTACACTATGGCTATAGCCGCTCCACCTACATAGCTCTAACCACTCCGAGGTGCACACTACCATTTCGACTTCATTTACGCTCAACTGAACTCTCTCAAGTGTCATGCCTCACAAGGACGTTGGCGATCGTGGATCTCCACCCTTTCTTGTCTTTTGTTAGTTTCAAAATGTCTTTTTGTTCGATCCCTGTCCATTTGCTTATGGTGCCAACGCATGTTAATCTTTGCCTTCCTCTGCTCCTTTTTCCATTAAATCTTTTACGCTAAGGTGTTTCAGCTCCTCCTTTCGCATTACATGTCCCAGAAATTCCAACTGTCTACTAATAGCCACAAATGGTGAAACTTTGCAAAAATTCTGTAGCAATATATTTATATATACATACATAAATATTTACCAGCATTGGAAAGAAATATTTGGAAAAATTGAAACTTAACGTACCTCGAGACATGTGATTGGTTCGCTGCACTTTATCTGAGTTTTCAATGAAAGGTCACTCTAAAGGAGAGACGAAGAATATCAAACTGATCAATAAATCAATGTAACAGTGCGACGGGAGTAACGAATTACGGTATTTACTTTTTTTACGAAAAAGAAGCAAATTAAACTAGAAGACGAAACGAATTGAAATCATGATGAAAACTCCTTGTTCTAAAAACCTTCTAAAAAGCTTCTTCTAGCAGCACCGAATCATTTTAAAATACTCCCACATACCTTAGTTTTGTGAATTCTGATTTCTTTGTCGTTGGAGCAGACATAAAGGTGGCCACGGTAAACCTAGGATGATAGAAAGACACTGTGAGACGAATCTACGGTAAATAAACAGCAACGGAAAATGTTTACCTTTACATTAACGGAAAGATAAAACAAACAAAACTACATGTAAAAACCAAGTTGATTCCCGCACTCGTTACGACATATTAGGAGCAGCTTGTTGGAGCGGTACTATCCTCAGCCACAGAATTGTGACGTAGGCTACTTAAATTCTTACCTTGCTGCATTTCACCTCCGATTTCACACCAGGTACACGGTTACAAAAGGCATCTTGAAACGAACATGAGTGTGGAAGCGAACTGGTGACTGTCAGCTTGCTTAGCATGTGCATTGATCACCATGCAAGCTACCTCAACAATTATCCTCGTTTCGAAATAATTTCAAAAGTCAAACTCAAAAGACTCTTGCAAAAAAGATGCAAGTATGATAATCAAAAATAGAGAAAAATGCAAAAGAGTATGAAAATACGCAAATTTTCTTACCTGCATATCTTTCACTGGTGAATGGCGTCTTGTTTCCACAGATGGAGTCACTGAAGCTGGAAAAACGCTTGAAGCGGTAAAAATGAATGACGCCATTCAATTAGATAAATTTACACACATTATCCCTTCAGTTAAAGAGAGGATAGAAATATAAAAGTCACAATTCGCTTAGAATGCGGTAGGTTAGGGTTCGATACCCGGTCTAGTCATACCAAAGACTTGAAAAATGGTACATGCTGTTTCCCTGCTTAGCATTAACATACAGTGCAACCAGATGTCCAGCCCCAAACTGCAGCAATTACTCCAATTGCACAGCTATGTGGCCCCAAGACCAATGAAACAGAGACGGGCGCCACCCTATTCACCACAAATGGTGAGGGAAGGAACTTTGACTTTGCCTTTGACTAGATAGTCCAGCTTAGTATATCATGCCTTTGTTCTCGCTCAGACGATGAATTATCTGCACAACCCTCTAAGAAGACGATATCTTTTCGAATTTCATTTAGTTTAATAAAAAATGAAAACTAAAACAAAGGTAGAAGGTGAAAAATATCTGAGTGAGGATAAATCTCAATCAAAATATAAAAACTTACGATAATTTGACACTTCAGGCAAGTTATGGCTGTTTTGATTACTGAGTCGGCTTTCCCGTGACAACAAATTCTCCCGAATTCTAATCTTGATGTTTGAAGACGCGGCTGCCTCAAAAGATTGACTGCTAACATTATCCACGCTATGAGCAGCACTAGCGTTACCAATGCGACTGACTACGCTTTCCATATTTGCATCAACTGATGCAGCGTTATCCATAAACGAGACTAGCCTCGATACTGTGACCTGGTTGCAAACGTCATGGATGGTTGGCCTTACTGCGGTGGGCTGCGGGCTCGTCGACAGTTCAGTTTCGTGATTTTTCCTTAACAATTCATACCCTGCGTCCAGCTCATATGGCTTCTTTACATCACTTTGAACAGTATCCATCCGCGAATCTCCATTTTCATCATCCCTCTGCCGCATACGAGGACAGTTTGCCCCTATCAAGTCGTTGGTGACTTCAGCATACGCATTCTTTACGTCCTTAGAGTTCAGAACTGCTGGCATTGCACTCTGTTCGTGTGCAGTAGCCAGTCTCTCTTTAACAGTATCTACAAATTGGCTCTCTCTGTCACCTAAAATCTCTTTTGTAGACAGAGTCTTCGTAAAATTCACTCTCTCTTTGACAGGTAGAGTCTCCTTAAGAAGAGGTTTCTCTTTGCAAGGCAAGCCTTCCTCTTTGGTAGACAGCCCTTTCTTCAAGCCGGCCGATTCACTTAAAAATTTCCCCTCATTCTGTTTTCCACTATTGAGTTCCTTACTAGTGCAAGGGTTCGTCGCAACAAATTTTTTCTGTAAATTTTTATTAGGTTCTCTACTGGGATGTTGTTTAACTTCCCTTTCATTTTGAACAGTTGAAAACTTTTGTATTATGAGGTGGTCTGCTACAGAAATCTGCCTGTGGCTATTTGCACTTACATCTTTCTTTGGTTGTTGATTCTCCGACGAGAAAACGTCGTTTCCGCCCACTTTATTGAACCTAGTCCCCAAAATAGATAGCGGTGATTCATAAGGTCTAAAAAAGTCACTTTCTCTGTCTGTAATAACAGAGGAGATTTCCGCAAGCTTTACACGAGGATGGCGTCTTCCGTTGCTACCAGAATTCGTACTACGCTTAAATCCTTTTTCAGCCATTTGCAAGTTGCTTGCTTTTTCCGATAGAAGTTCAGCACTTACTCGGTTAGCAAGACCATTATCATCTGGTTGGAATTGGTAAATAGTGCTAATACAATCCACATTGCTGATAATGTTGCTATTGCCAGCACCAGAAATATTGCTCTTTTCCGAGCAACGAAGCGATAGTTCTGTCTTCGTTGATGTGCTCATTTCTTTGAATGCACTGCTTTCAATCGGATCCTTAACTCTTTCATTACCTACAGCATTTTTACATAATAAATTCATATTCTTATCTTTTTTCATTAATGTTGTACTATTCATACCGTGATGAAGATTTTCCACATTCACCACGTTATCACTTGATCCTTTCGATATGCTTTTTAATTTCTCATTTTTCTTTCCTCTGAGTTGGCATTCAGTATCCTTACCATCTTCAGCTTCCGTTAGTTCAATAGACTTTCTTTCACCACTCTTTGCCTCCTTCCTACAAACATCATTACTCGTTCTTCCTTGGCTCAAGTGGACATTTTCTTCTAAAGCTAGTCTCTCTTTTGATTGCTTTCCAAACGAGCCACTCTCTCCGCCGACTAGTTCTTTCATCTCTGTTACTTCCTTTAGCGCCTCGCGCCATTCCTTTTCAAGCAAACGCCATGTCTTCGTCTTTTCTTTAAGAGCAGCAATTTTCAACTTGTATTTGGAAATTTTTGCTTCTGCTAAGGACAAATCTTTTTGAATGTTGCTTTCCTTTTCTGTCAGTTCTCTCAACTTTTTTCTCTTTTTGTTTTTTGCTATGAAAATGAAACGAATGACAATAACGACAATAATGATAATAACATTAAATGATAACGATAATTGTCACATATCATAACAGGTTTAATTCATCATTGATAAAAGGGACTTCTTCGTTTTTAACTAAGGAACTGCTTTAGCAGGGGATCAGTAGAAGCTACGACTCTAAAAAAATCTAAATGCGTAAAAAAAATTAGAAATAAATCAAAATTTGACTAACGGGGCTAAGAATCATATATGGCATAACATAAAGGAAGAAAAAAAATACCTAACAGCTTAAGTTCAATGACTGCAGAAATATGAACAGATTAGGTCACATTAGACGTTAAGTGATCATACTTTTAAAATACCGCTCAAAAAGTGCCAAGATAATGCGATATAGTTGAATATAAAACACGCACAAAATGCTTCGATCGGAGAATTTCCCAAATTGAATGCGCTGCAGTCACAGGGGGTGCTATAAGACGCTTTATGAAGAAAAACTGTACCGCATACTCAGTTTTGAGTGCAGTGAAAACCATATGCAGGGTATAGTCAAGCGCTATACTGCTGAGCTATCCTGACACTCGACATTAAACTCTAGGAAATGAAGTAAGTCTAGAACATACTTCCTTCCATTCTTGGCCTTTTAGCATTGCTTTCCTGAGTGACTTCTGCTTTGCGTTTAAATTTCAATTCTTTGTGTTTTTCGGTTCCATTTGGAGCGGGATGGCCTTCCGTATTTTTTGTGTCACCGTACTTGTTTACATCTTTCACATTCTCCAGTCTTTCTGAGGGAGGTATTTTCGCATCCTTAATAACACTTGATGATAATTCGGCAGCTACGGTAACTTTCCTCTGCAGTCCTCCTTTCTGAACATCACTTTCAAAGAGCTTTTCCTGCCAATCATTTTCTTCCTGTCCTTCTTCATTTGCCACGTGCACGTTACATACCTTTGTCATGCCACCGCCATCAACTCTACTAATCACTGCGGCATTCAAAGCAACAGCCCTTCGCAAACTCGAATCGGTTTCCATGCTTTCCACTTCAGTGTTTTTCTCCCCAACTACCCACTCCGAAGACGATTTTGCCGTGTCGCTACTTCTCTGATTTCCAATGTTGGGTGGCAATAAATTTAGCGATTGACTGCTTTTCTCTTCTCTTTTCTTCTTGAGATTATGAAAAAATTGTTGCAACAAATTTCGCTGACTGGATTGTATTTCAAGCGAAACCGATGATAATGGTCGTGATATGACGTCGCTCGAGCCTATTGGCTCTTTTGCCAGTGAAACTGTCTCACCTTCACTTATAATCACTTCTTCCATTCCTCCCGTCTTCTCTCGCGTATTTCCCCGCATTTCTTCCCGCGTTTCTCCTCCTCTGTCCTCCTTTCCTTCTCTGCTACTTTCTGCTAAGCTTACATCATCTAAATCTTTATTCACTTTAACTCCAACTAAAGTAGTAGGCGACACACATTTCTGTATTTCAGGACTTGTACTACCCTGAAATTCCCCTTGATATGTCTTCAATTTTACGTTTATACCTCTCGCCTTATTGCCAGTATCAAAACTTGTCGAAGAATCGCCACCATTTTGAAAATAGGAGTCTGTGCTCTCCAGCGGAGCGCAGGAGCTTCTAGATACAGCTGTTCCTAGGTCATCTACTTGATTTGGAGCGATAAAATTATGCTGCGTTGTGGAGGAATTCGACCATGCCAAACTTGTAAGAGCATTGATTGGCCGTGAACAAAATAATGAGTCTTCTTCGTTTGAATTAAATGTGTTTGGTATTCCTGTGTCAGGAAAACTGCTACTACAAACATTAATACCAGAACTTGTAGTAGTTTGAATCCCTCCTTCTTCATAACAGGAGCTTACTGTCGATATGGTTGGTGCCACGTGTGATGCGGGTCTTGGCATTGAATAATTTGATGAAGCATACGAAGGTGGAATCACCTGGTTCAAAGTTGTGGACAAACATGAGATAATTGTAGGTTGACTAGGGGTATTACCACGAACAGAAATGGCTGCATAAGAAGTTTTCGTGGATCCAGACGGAGCAGCGATTTCGGAAGGTTGCGTGCAAAAAGAACTTTCGAAACTAGACTGAGTGTTCATAAAGATTTGAGTGCTGGTGCTCGATAGAACTAGCCCACTACTTGGATAAAAACTACTGCTTTCAGAATGAGCAGCTTCATTGCTTTGTTGCCCATTATTGGGTGGTGTCAGATGTAAGGAGCTGCTTACTGTACATTCCATCGAACTGGGCCGAGCTCCACTCAGACTCGTCCTTACATCAACATACGCACTTGCTGCAGACGTTGCTGTGGTTGACAATGCTCCTTCATTGGATGATGCAGCCGAGGTCATAGTCCTGCTGTTTTTGTTGCTAATTACGTCACCGTCCTTAGGACCCTGCGTAGCGTCATCTCCTCCTCCTCCCCCCTTCTTCTCTGCGCCGTAACGCTTCTGCAAAAGTTTCCTGATATTCGGCGGCAAATTAGTTCTCGAAAATTCGAGGCCACTTAACGGGTTTTTCGTTGCCTTATGAAGATACTTGAATCTCGACTGCAACGTAAGTAGTTCGTTGTCACTGTCAGAGTCACTCAAAAACACCATGGAGCTGTCCGCCTGGCGAATACTCTGTCGTTGCTCAAGCGTCCCGTCACACTCGTTGGCGGTCGGAAGAGAAACTGATGCGGCATCGGCGGTCGAGATGACGTCGGTGTGAAATGAGTCATGCGTGGGCAAAGGAGCGTCACTCTGAGTAGCTGAAGAAGGACTGCTCTGTTCCTTTTGGGATTTTGGAAACGCAGTGAAACGAGCGTGATGAATAAAAACATCGCGAACAACTTTTTCATGGTAGGAACAAAACCTGGAAATCAGGCAAAATCAACTGTAACGCAATTACATGAGATAAAGACGAACACAACAACTTCAGTTATGCACCTGATGCACTCCAGGTGCCAGTACAAAGCCCGGGTAACTGGGGAGGGTTGAAAGGAAGGGTATCCTGCAGTAAAACGAGACAGCCCCCCACGCCAGACTGTATGATGTGGATGCTGATGAACTTGGACACACCACAACAATTAACTGGGAATCAATCCAGAAAATAAGACGGAAAATTGAAACTACTAGAACGAATCTACAGGCTACCCATCAAAGTTTTTCAGTTGGCAATGTTTGCACCCAGGCAACTTCTTTTCCAAACTTTCATATTTACATAACTCATACGAGCTATGGCTATTGTCTCCTTTTAAAGTCCTCCCTACTGTATTGTCAAACACATTTGGGGAGCCTTGGTTGAATCAGTCAGCGGACAACTGGGATAATTCATCGGTGAATCAATCATCGACGACCATCTTGCTAGCTTGGTATGTTGGTGAAACGACCTGGTTGCCTTTGACAGGGCCGCAGCAAAGGAAGAAAAAGAGTGGGTAAGAGGAGAGGGAGATAAGCCCAAACAATAAGCCAGGTGCATGGGAAAAATTGCTCGACGTCTCTTCAACAGAAAAGTTTTAACGCCAGAGATGAGGGCTAGCATGTGTACTCTGCATTCTTTTAATTGGAGTTGATCTGTTAGTCCTCTTCCTAGGCCATCAGTCCTCCAGGCAATGGATTACAGTCCCATGCCACATGAGACCAGACAGGCACTAGGGTGTGTACAAGCTGCCTCGGCACGTCAAGCCCGATCAACCCTTGCTACTTGGCACTGGGCGAGCCTGCTGAATAAGCTCCCTACTCGATGCTGAATAAGCTCCCTACTCGATGCTGAATAAGCTCCCTACTCGATGCTGAATAAGCTCCCTACTCGATGCTGAATAAGCTCCCTACTCGATGCTGAATAAGCTCCTTACTCGATGCTGAATAAGCTCCTACTCGATGCTGAATAAGCTCCCTAGATACTTCTTTTTAGGGCATGTGAATGATGAAATAAAAAGCCATTCTCATCCGAACCAGAATCCAACCTAGTGTTGGAGAAGACCCTGTAAGATTTAGGCCCTTCTTAGGCTCTGATCAACACTAAACCATGATAGAAACAACCGGTTGGAGTCGTTTCCTATAAAATAAAAGCTCTACCTATACAGGGTATTCAACATATCAGGCTTTCTGCAAGCAAGATGGGAAGGGAAGCAAAATCTTAACTCGCTCCCAACATCAAGCATAATTCTCCGAGCAATATAACATGCAACCTAGCAGTATGAGCTGCCCAGAGCAAGTAACACGAGACAGATTTTATGCGTACTGAATAGAAATTCAGCGAAGCATTTTGTTGAAAAATGTAAACATTCCTTTCGTTAACATTCTGAAAATCTATAAAATGCAGAGAACACATGCCCGCCTTAAACTGGACAATCTCGATAAATTTAGAACTTATTATAACAGCAGAGGGCAGATCGCAGTCGACAACTGGCAATCGCTTTGTGAAGCCTTCTGAGCAACAAAAGACAACGTGAGGATGTATACTTATGCTCTGCCGATGTTGGGCATCTTTTTCCATTCTGGTACCGGAATTCGCATTGATTTGACAAGTTTGAAGATTTGAGTGATTCATCTAAAGATATGATGCTCGACTCGATTGAAACATTGCTACTTCCGATCACTTGCTGGTCTTCCATGTTTCTCGATTTGGTTAAATCTCCCTCCTTAAACAAATGACAAATAAATATTGGCTTCTCATAAAATCCACAACAATTCAGAAGCATTCTTGGAAAAATTGGCAATGGTTTGCTAATAAAAAATGCACAATTCATGAAAAAACAGCACAGTTGTGTCCAATACTTGGCACGGAAATTTTGGAGCACCTTTTTAGAGGCAAGCTGTCCTAAGCCACAGCTTTGTAAGGATCGGTGACCCGTTCTATATTTGTGACACTCCACCTCCAAATTTGTACTGTGTACCAATTCACTGCAGATGTGGCTCACATAAAGCATGTTGCCCTTCTAAAAAGAGAAACCTCGATCAGGTGGGCGGGTCGAATGTCCTTTCTTATTGAATTCAAACACCAAGCTCGAGCAAAGAGAAATGTTTACTGTAACAAAATTAAAGGCCTACAAATATGGCACAAAATTTCGATACCTTCGAAAGAGATTCCATTCTATTCTTCGGCTGCATTTCCGAATCTTTATTCATCTCAGTGGTGACAACCTTTGGTGCCAGCACAGATGCAACATCTGTTGTTCCATCATCAGGTGCCAGTGCTTCGATACGCAGACTTGACATGTCACAGGAGACGTCCTCTGCATCACCCCTATCACCGTCGGGACTGTTTACCTCCTTTGAAGAGGTAATCTCAAATCCAGACATTATTCCTACAGCTCCTATATCGTATCTGTTGATATTGCTTCGGTCGTTATCGCTCATAGAAGCTGATGCTGAAACCGCATTCGTTTGGTTCATTGACACTTTCTGCTGGCTGACATTTGCTGTTTGGATATTCATCTCAGTTCCCATGGAACGATGATTAGGTTGCTCTAGGAGTCCAAATCGATTATTCGTATAATCTCTGTCTGACCGGTGCACTTTTCTCATGGGCGACTTATCAAGAAAAAGATAATCGCTATTTACATCACCGTTTTCTCTTATAGTCGGTCTTTCAGAATCGCTCCATTGTAGGCCTTTGTCTTTCGATTTGGCCGAGTATGTTGCATCCTTCTCTCGTCTCGAGTGAGTTGATGATGCAGATTCCTTCCCATTTTGCACAATTACGATGTCCTTATTAACATTGCGTCCATATGTTTCCGCCATGATATGAAATCTTTCCCTGAGAGACCGTCTTTTCTTTCTAGCCTTTTTTCCAGGTCTTTTCCCGGAACTTTTAGGACTACTGACTTTGTTTGAATCACTTCTACAAAATCTCTTACTTGCTGTAGTTGTAGCGCATCTGCTTCTATCACCTTGACTGCTAATCAAAATCGAGGATGGCCTTGAACCCGAAAAAGAATCTGTGCGAATAGAAAGAGCGTCCGTTGAAGGTATTGACCCGAATTTTCTAACGACAGATGTTTCTTTCAGTGGACTGTTTATAAGAGAGCTTCTGTTGCTCTCTCTTATATCGGGAATGTGAATCTTATTTCCAGTAACTCCGTTTAATCTATGTCGCCCATTCTCTCCTTGATTTCCATGACTGTGATTCAACAGGGCATTGTCTACCAATTCATATTGCTTGGCATTAGCATCCATTTCACTGTTGAAACCAACAATTTTGTGTCCAGTCGCAACTTTACTAGAATCCCCATTTTCCCCTGTTCCAGCCCAGAGATGCTCAGCAACATAGCTGGATAGTACCTCTTCTTCTTTGCTCCCTACAAATGGGCATTCGGATGTTGTACTTTGGTCAACAACGGATTCCTTTCGTGAATTCTTGTCAGAAATGATTGGAGTTTCACCCGTTCCCTTTACACTACTCTCTGCTGATTTCAAATTGGTGCACTCGCTACCTATCGGCGTGACCCAAAGTGAGTATGGCAGCTCCCCAACTGCATCTGTAGGATTATGATTGCTTTTCACACTAAGACTTGATGCTGCGCTGCTTATTGACGCGGCAACGCAGTACGGCAGATTGCTATGCTGATATGCAGGTCTCACATTTCTTCCGTTGAACTCCTTCATTTTTTCACGCATTTTTTTGGTAGCTTCGAATCCGGTAAAACTGGTCTCCAGAACCTCAATATGATCAGACTCGATGGCATTTTTATCAAATACATCCACACCCTTGTGAAGCCTTATCGCAGCATTATTTACAGATTTGTCATGCAAGTGCAAAGGACCTTGTCTGTATAGATTCACAGCTCTTTTTCTTGGTTTATTGCCATAACAAAATCGAAAACTATGATTCCATGGCACTGTGGGGTTTCTAACTGGAAATTCATATCTCGGAGCAGAAGGAATGAAGTTGTGAAACTGATACCTTGCTGCCCTGCCTCTGTTAGGATTATACCCTCTTGGCCTAGGCATAAAACGAGGGCCGTGAAATCTTGGATTGAAATTTCTAGGAGGATAGAAAGCCTGCCCTCTTCCTCTTCTCCTCTGGTAATTATCAACCCACGAAGGTGCTATATCATCTTCAATGACTGTATCAACTTGGGTAGGGGGTGCAGTACTTGTCTTCCACTCTTGCAGCTTTTTCTGGTGCTGATCACCGTGGATGTGCTTTGTAAATGACAGCAGACCAAATATACCCTCATTACATAAAACGCAGCTGTGTAAATAATCCCTGCAACAGAGTATCAGAGTATAATCAAATGGTTGATGATGGAAGGAAACTTACTACAACCACGCCTAAATTGTACCAAGCATGCAAGATGAGACATTTTTGAGGAATCACCCTACACTGAACTGGCTTGAGCTGGTGCCTAATATGAATTAGCCACTGCAAAAATTCAAATAAGAATCAATAGGAATCAAATTAGCATAATGACTTGAGTGAGATGCTGAAATTTTCACAGGTAAGAACATGATCAGCCATACCCTCATCCACACCCTTTCATAGCTCAACTTATTCACACTCTCTCCAAGCTTCACTACCTAAACCACAAATCATCATTCATCCCTACAACATGCAATTTATGCAACATCTTGCCTTTTTCTTGCTTTGCTGAATCTTACAACTTGCCATCTACAAATCCAAGATCAATAAACTTGATCTGATCTCTCTCTCTCCTCTCTAGCCTTTCAATTTCTTCTTTCTTCCTTTGTTGGGGCTTTGTATAGGCCACCATGGCTTGCTAAAACAACATAGCTCACTAAAACAACTACTGCATTTATGGCCTAGTGGTAGATTAATCATATTGCATGTGCAAGATCTGGGCTTAAAGCATTTATCAGGTCACGCCAGAGGCTTAAAAGTGATACACACTGCTCTCTGCATACCATTCAGCACTTGAGAAAAAAAAATAAGAATTAGACTACAACAGAAGCATTCACTGTGCTTGCACAGCTGTGTGACACAAAGGTTAAATACCATCCCACTCCCACCAAAAAACAGCAAGAAAAGGGATTTTTGGACATTTTCTGTAACACATACCTCCCTTTCTCTTTATCAAGCTTTTTGTGATGCAAGAGAGACCAAGTATGCTCTTTAAGATCCTAAAAAATATTGAAATTGTAAAAAACTTTCATTCTTTACTCTTCTTTAATTCCATATGACAGAATAACTTTAAATTTGGTTATGGAAGATGTCCAGTCTTAGGAGTAAGACTTGAGTCAACTATGTAACACCCGTTTATGTGTTATATGCGCTATATATTATGCCATGACTGTTGAAAAATTGAAAGTGACAGATATTACACTTAATACTAACACTAACATACAAGTAATGTTAACATACAAGGGTAAAATCGACATACTGAGGTAATACCGATATACCTGTTACCTTCTGCCTTTGGCATAAGTTATAGCAGCAACCTATCCTGATGTTATGTTTGAACAAGACTCAATGCTTAGGCCAAGATCTGTCCAAATGTCATTGATACTATCAACATTTAAATATGTCTTAGAGGATGGTACTTACATGCTAAAAAGCTAAAACGCTCAGGGCAATTGACTTGAAACGCCGTGGAAACAAGACAAAAGGGATTCTTTTTTATTCCATCCCATTCTGTTTTATTCAGTTCACATCCAGAGCAATGATCCTTAATTTCCAAGGTGGCTCTCTATATTTGCTGTACATCGATGGATTTTCATTAAGTGATTTCCAGGCAGGCGATTTTGCAACCAGTGAGCAATTTTAAACAACAACACAAATTTCCACAATAAATTCCCTACATTTACTACAGTATTCCTAAAAATATTATGTAAAAAGAGAGATGCACTCTGATACTCACATTTTTCGTGGTATACTCTAGGTTACAAATATCACAAAAATGTGACTCGCTAGAGACACCATTTGGCGTTTCTTGTGAGGCTAAATCATCCATTGTGAGTCAATCTACAAAAAACTTGAATATGTGCACGGAGGCACTTAAAATTGCAAATGTTTGTATCGATCAGTGCGGTAGTCGGCCATGATGGTGAGAATTCTCCAATCTCGTGGGCCTCCTCTTCATGTCTCAACTACAACAACTGAGAATCATATGTCATTGTAAAATATTGCAACGGTGGGAGGAATGTGTCACTGCTAGACTTTCATGTGCAAGAATGAAGCCTATAGCTGCCATATTCTCGTTAATTTGCATATTTGGAGCTGCAACCTTACTACTGTACTTAGTTTTGATTGAAGTTTCATCCAGTTTGCACAGTAAAAATGGAAATAGGTTGGCTTTGCACAGTTTCTACGTTTCTGGCTTCCAAGGAAGCGACCATACCTTAGTACATAAATACCTATGTGCATGGGATTTTTTATTGCAGGTTTTGATCGAAATCAACTTATGATGATTTGCCCTTGCATATACTACAAGTCTATATTGGCATCAGCGCATTCCAATCAACTTATTCATAAAGTTTCCCCTTCTAATACCAAAACCTGGCAAACTATGCTTGGATTTTTTTAGTGAGTTATGTTGGGGAAAGGCTATGGTGGCCTATACAAAACCCCAGCAAGAAAGAAAGAAAGAAAAAAATGAAAGGCTAAGAGTTGAGGGAGATCTGGTGGAGAGTATTGATCTTAAATTTCAAAGAAGGCAGGCTGTAAGATTCAGGAAAGCAAGAAGAAGACAAGATGTTCCATAAATTGCATGTTCTAGGGATCAATGAAGATTTGTGGGATAAAGTTTCTGGAGTAGGCAGTGAAACTGTTTGCAGGCTATAAAAGTAATAACTCTTGCGCATTGCTCTACCAAATCCACATTTTTATTGTCCTACTGCCTGCTATTGTCACCTTATCCAAACTTTTCTAATCTTTCTTTTTAGTGATGAATTTTGTAAATTATGAATTCATTAAGCCTCAATTGTAAGCAATCTATACAAAGATCACAAAGTTTTCAAACAAAAAAGTTGTTGAAGCAATGTTGTGTGCTGAATAGTAGTAGTAGGCCTCCATCGATCATGTCCAACCATGGATTTGCGCCACATAATGGGTCCATTTCTTCAGCTCTGCTTGTGACTGTAGAGCCCAATGTGGGAATGGCACACTTGCTCACACAAGCCGCAGGTGTGGACTGGCTCTTGTGCAATGCTCAAATTAAAAGGCAAAAAGTTTCACTTTTAAAACAAGCTGCCATATAAGTTCTTAAAATTGGATATCAGTAATATTTTATGTAATCCTGATAGCAGAAGCTGGGAGTCATTAACTGGCTTTAGCTCCCCAAACAAGGTTCATTGAATTGTAAGAAGTAAAAAAATAGGCATAAAATCACCTCCCATCGTTTTATCTTCAAATTTGGAAGAAATAGAAGATAAATCCTGGTTTCAACTCCCCCCCCCCCCAGGGTGTTGTCAGCTTCCCTGCTGTATCACCATGCTTTTGTTTTCCATTAAGATTATCCATATCCTCATTACAGGACTGCCAATCTCAGGTATCCAAGCAGTTTGAATGATTTGAAAGAGCTAGCTGATTTAATGAAGTCTTACAAAGAGACAAACTTTGCCCAAATTCTCCTTTTATTCTGTTGTGCTTACTTGTATAAGCAATCATTTGCTATTCCTGGATCCGTCTTCTTGGTATGTATTGTGTTTGATCATTGATTATACTAACCGTTGAGTGACTTCTGTAAACTACTTGTGTGTTCTTCCGTTTCTTGTTTTGAACCTTAAGCATTAGCCTACGTTATCATACATTCTAGTAAGGTTGCTAATAGAATTTATGAAAACAGAATCTTGATATCTTGCAATCAAATTTCTTCTACTTTTCCAGAATATCCTTAGTGGTGCATTGTTTGGTATTGTTCATGGATTTCCTCTTGTTTGCCTTTTAACTGCACTTGGAGCAACATTTTGCTATTGCTGGTCTAAGTACTTTGGGAAGCCTATATTATTATACTATTTTCCTGAGAAGCTACAAGTTCTTCGGAAAAAGGTATAGCACATAAATTTGAGTTTAGATTAACATTCTCATTTCGTTTAGCCTACTGACTTCTTTTGCCCATATTCTGGTTAATAACCTTTGGCAACTATTACCCATTATTGTCTTCAAAACTAGATTCCCTACAAAGTTTTTACAGCCATCCATGTTGATCACGACAGGCTGGATTTTGGCTGAATTCAGCAGTATGAATTCAGCAGTATGTGTTGGTTCAATAACCCTCCAATGTACTGCATACCTACTTACCAATAATTCTATGTGCATGTAAAATGTAGACATTGGGACACTGTGAAGCTTTTGCTTCTTATTAGGCAGTGTCCAGGTCCTTCCTCTCAATGTGGCCGCAACTTGTGATTCCTATGCCTGGAATTACAGAGAGCTGGCAACTATCCTCATGCTCACTGAATGTTTAGCTGAGGGTGGATTTGAACCATTGATCATAGTATCAAGGCACAAGAATCTTACCACTGAGCCGTCCTGACACCTTTGACCTGTGGGCCGACTTGTATATGAAATCCTGCTTAATTTGGTTTTAATTAGCCTTCTTAAGTAGTGCTCAACATACTTCAGCACCCTGTCCTTTTTTGGTGTGCAAGACAAACAAACTGCAATAATCAAATGAATAAATTCTTTATTTTTTTTCAGGTTGATGAGAACAACAATGGCCTCTTCTTTTTCTTGTTATGCCTAAGATTGTTTCCAATGTCACCAAATTGGTTTCTCAATATGGCATCTCCAGTCTTTGGCATTCCTATCCATTACTTCTTTGCATCTGTATTCATTGGTATGTGTATTTAACAAAAGGAATGTTTACTAACTTACTGCTTAATTAAATCCAAACCTTTTAAAGAATTCATAAAGAAGATTTTCTAACTATGAGTGATTCATTGAGAGGTACATTTGCAAATTGGATTCAATTGGCCATTCATTCATTTTCTTGATCATTAGTTTATAGATTTATTTAGTTTTTTGGAGAAATTTTAGTTGTATACAGGTTGACCGAATCACTAATTCAGTGTTAGATTCTCTCAACAATTGCCTGGTATTGAAATATAAAGTTAATTTGTTCATCATCTTTTCGCAGGCTTAATACCATACAACTTTATGTGCTGTCAAGCTGGCTGCATTTTATCAGACATTTCGTCAATGGATCAAATCCTAACTGCATCTGTGATCTTTAAGATGGCATTTGCTGCTTTGATTGTTGCTGCCCCTGGAATACTTATGCGAAGCAGTACTAAGAAAGCAAAATTAGCATGACAAAGATTGTTTGAATCTAGATACCATGGAGCACATGCCATGTTATCATTAAACCCTTTAATTGCTTAGAAACCATATGTATATATGTATCAGTTTCTCAAAGAGGTATTTGATATATTTGATGTTCACTTATTGATTACTTTGCAATTGTAACAAACATTAAGTAATTTTGTGATTTTCAGAGAGTTTTAAGAAAGTTCAGTTTGTTTTTTTTGGAATTTTTATTGTTCATTTTCCAAACAAGCAGATAATTATAATGATATTCAAACAAAAGTTGTTGTTATAAAATTTTGTTAGCCAGCAGAGAAAAACATGCCAGTGTTATTTCATATGCCAAGAAGCTACAGAAGTGAAATTTTTGTGTTAACATGCACTGGGTGTGTCTCTTTATGATGATGCCATTCTAAATGAGAGGCTACTCTGGTATCTAGCAAGTGGAGAATGAATGGCAGGTCGTAGCTGAAGATCTCGTGGTATTTGCAATCGCTTTGCCATTACTTGGTCTCTTGGCTCTGCGCAGCTCAGTCGTTCTAAAAGAAGAAGAAACCAAGGTGTTTGGATAACAGAATTTGATCACGTTATAAAGTACTCGAATCAAAATCTAAATATCTAATTGATCTTCAATGACTTTGTGGCTATTTTTGCTTCCTCGTTCCTATGAGATACATCAGAGTACTCCTCTTCCCCATCTTAATCTGGCCAAATTTTTTGCGACAAAAAAGTGTTAAAAAAGCTACAACTAATTTGTGATTAACAAAACAATTATAAAATCAATCTTGCCCTACAGTGTATCAAAGGTTAGTGGTAACCCACATGACTCGTTCAATACCAATGCCAGTGATAATCTTATTGTTATAAGTATCTAGCCTGTGTTGGATTTGACGGGGTAGAAATATAGGCTGAAAAGCTGCAGCAACTAAAAACTCATTCAAACTCAAAATGAAGGTCTTACCTCGATTTTGTAGATAATATGTTGTCTCGCGAGGGCCATAATTTAACCCAGCCATTTTGCAATGCTGTGGACAAAGGTACAGCATGTTGTCAAAAAATTGGACTATTTTACAATGTATTGGCTATGACTCATCATTGCAGTGTAGAAAAACTATCATATTCTATTTTTGTTGCGCCAACGAAGCCTCACCTACGCTGAGAAAATATTTGAAGTTCTACGACGTTATTGCTTGGAGCATTTAAAGATCAGCCCAACGGGGTCCGGTATGAGTTGTTATACGTGCTGGAAGAAAAATCACCGTGCTAGTTTAACCAAGAAATTAGAACACAAACATTACATCAATGATCAGGTCTCTGTTTTTCATGTCATATTTGAATGCCTGTGTATACTGCTTTGGTATCATCGGGTGGTATCGCGAGAAGACTGGTGAGCTAAAAGAAAGCAAATGGCATTATGGCTGGCATGTGTGAACCAAAATTCAAGCAGGAAGGCTAGATATCTCGAAAATGCAAGCAAGCTACATTTGCTTGCAATAGGTAGCAGCCCAAATGGCCCAAGGTCGTCTAAGGTCAGTGCACAACCCTGGTAATAAATAAAGGCTCGAAAGAGAGAGAGCATCCGGTTATAAAAACCCTTGCCATTATATTTATGTAGCTGGGCGAATAGAGACGGTGGACGGAGAAGCTTTACAGAGCAGTGATGCAGAAACCCCATCGAAATGGAGAAACAAGAGAAAAGTTATACAAATTAGACATAAAATGGAATAGAAGGTAAAACTCAATTGGCGGCATTAAGAATGATTTAAACCAAAAGATATGTGATAAATGAAAAAAATTGTGGAAAAATATGACGAAATGACTAAGGTCATTAACAGCGTAGAATTTGCATTAGCCAGACAAATGCGTTGAGCTTGGTACAGCTAATATGCTCACAGTAATCCTCATTAATCCATTCAAGTTTCGAGGAAAGTCTCGTGTATGTAGACAGGCCGTCCAATTTCAAGTCAATCGTTCAGCTTACCTGGCAGACTCTATGGCCATATAATCCATATTGTTTCGAAACCGTCTTGATCCAGCCATGGAGACTTCCTTGGTTGATTGTCTCAAGAGAAAACAAAACGTCTACTAAAATCGATGGCCACCATTGGTGATATAAATAATTTCCGCATTTTGTGTTGTCATGGTTGCAGCTTAATTGCTCCTACACAGCGACCTCGCCATGACCGCAGGCCATATGTAGCACATTTACGTTGTAATGGTAATCAAAACTTTCCAGCTGTCTTCATGAATGGTGATGAACTCGACACTTCAGCTTCTTTCACACAACTTGGTCTTTCTCTTTCATCTAATCTCACTTGGAAAACTCACATCCATTCCCTTGCTAAACGTGCATCTCAAAAGCTCGGTTTCCTCGCCAGAGCCCGTGGGTTTTTCTCATCTTCTCACCTTCTATCTATATACAAGTCCCAAATCCGTCCTTCTTTAGAGTACTGCTCCCACGTCTGGGGTGGTGCTCCAAAATCTACTCTCTGTCTTCTCGACAAAGTCCAGTCCAAAGCCATTCATCTCATCAATAATCCTAACCTCACCAAATCGCTCCAACCTCTTTCCCATCGTCGTTTAGTTGGAGATCTTTCCATCTTTTACAGATACTTTAACGGACATTGTTCTCAGGAGATCAGGGAAATTATTCCAGTTCCTCTGAGGCGTGTCAGGACCACCAGAAGCTCAACTCATTCAGACCTTTTCCAAGCTTCACTGCCTAATCCACGAACTCTATCTCACAAATCATCATTCATCCCAAGAACATGCAACTTGTGGAACGTCTTGCCTTCCTCTTGCTTCCCTGAATCTTACAGCTTGCCCATCTTTCAAATCCAAGATCAATAAACTTGATCCGACCTCTCTATCCTCTTAGCTGCACGCTTTCTTCTTTCTTCCTTTGTTGGGGCTTTGTATAGGTCACCGTGGCCTTTCCTCAACATAACCCACGAAAAAAAAGATACATACATACATACATACATACATACATACATACATACATACATACATACATACATACATACATACATACATACATACATACATACATATGCATACATACTTCCATACATACATATACTGTATACAGACATGGCCATACAAACAATATGTTACTTATTTGTTTAAGCAGGCTAAAATTTGGGCAGCAATGCCGATGGGCAGGCTGCTGGTTTAGATAAGCTGTAAAATTCCTATGTTTGAATATTCTTAGCACTTCATTAGCTTGAAACATGTCAAAAATGAAGCTACACCTTGCTTGATGAAAAAGCAGTTATCTCTCAATCGTTGTCCATTCTCCGCAGCATATTTTCCGTTCTGCATTTCATTGATATAACAACTGCAATAAAACCAACGTCAGTTCCCCGTTGTAGTTTGCTTCGACTTAATTGGACTTAAACTCGAGTTTTTCATGGTCCCCTAGAAAAGATTTTTAATCTTCTTTTAAGTGTTTCGGAAGTCCTACACGACTTGTAGCAGACAGGGAACATTAAGAAGAGGTCCTTCAGATCGTTTGGACCTAATAACTAGCAGCTTTCTAAAAGTTGTAAATTGTATCATATTTAATTTTTAGCACGAACTCGAAAGTCCCTAGGTCTCAACAACCTGTTATTTTACACCGTTTTAAAATACGATTTTGCTCTTCGCGGTGTCTAAGTAGCTGTGCCACATCGAAGGAGCAAAACATGCACAACCACATATGACCTCGATTCCGTTCCATCCCCGGTTCATTGAGAAATACGCAATGGCGTTGGGTGAGGGTCAGAGTTGCGGGATCAGAGAGTCAATGAATATGTTCACAATAGTCTTTGTTTCTGCCATCATTTTAACCAAAACTTTGCCCGTTCTCGGCGAAACAAGGAATGAGGAGAGCTCTGATGGGACCGGTAATCGTTCAATTCTTGATTTTAGCACAGCTGCTCATTTCAAGCAGTCAGAAGCTGACGGTTTAGGCCTAGCCCCATGCAGATACCGATGAGACTGGAGTCATTACGTGACAGTAAATCCTCCAGGATTTAATTTGCTTATCATCTTATTTAGTCTCATGTTATTCTAAATCGAGCAGCATAATTGTCTCCAGCAAATTTTTTGTGAAAGGAAACCAAGTCGTAAACATGCCAAGTTATCCATGCCAACCCTGTTTACTGTAGCTTCTGCAATTCTGTTTTGCGTATATGGGAATGCCTTCGATGTTTGAAAATTTGTTTCCAATTTACAGGCTGTTTCTCTCAGACGGATCTTGACAGAAGTGTGAGTTGATTTATTCATATAGTTTCAGTAATGGATGATTTGTGGACGCAAAGTTGTGGTAGGTAGGATGTCAAAATCCTACTACTACTGCACTGCATACTCGATTTCAAGCAAAGCAGAAGCCAGAGACAGGGCTCCCAGGGACCAGGGAGTTTTTTTCCAGGGGAGAGGAATTCATGAGATGGTTTTCCGTTGCCTTCCTCGCCAAAGGCGTTTTAAAAGTGACACATGGAGGAAATGAACTGGCAACCCCTGTGTTGGGAGTCCGTATGCTTAACCACTACGCCACTGCACCACATGTTGAACTCCTAGCAAAATGTAAAAGACGTGGCCGTTAAGCCTGAAAATGCAGTCTCAAAGCTCGAATGAGAGTGTAGCGAAGATAATGGATTTGTTGCATTTGAGAAATATGATTCCTGGGGATCCCCTTTTTTAGAAGTAATTATAATGATGATGATTTACAGTGCAAAAGCTTAGTCGCTTGTGACTTCTTGTTATGAGGGTCCTCAAATGGCCAATGTTTATATATTGTTGCGTTGTTCTTGCCAGAAGATCTACTGCTCTGCATCGCTGCTTCAACCTGTCTCCAGCTTTGCCATCTCTCAACTTCAACCTTGTTTTCTCCTTTCTCAAGATCTCCTTCCATTACCACCTCAACGAATCTTCTTCCTTTTACCTTGAAATCCTTGTCTCCCAATAGAGTCATCCTCATCAAGTCTTCAAATGGGAGGCATTCTACACATCCATTATGAGACATTGCTTTATCCATAAATTCATTGCAAATGTATGCAGACTCTTGCACCACTTAAGTAAAACAATTATGATATTTACATGAACAATATATGCACATATTTACCTATTCCTAATTGATTGAAATATTACTATCCTTTCTATGAAGCCAATTGTTCTTCTCACTGAGCAAAAGCAAAAGTGGAATCTGAATGAAGAGAAAGATTTTGAAGAAAAGCTTGGTAATTCTGTGGAATTATTTTTATAACTTTTAATTATCAATATTTATTGCCTTCATTGCCAAATCTGTTCTCCACAACTGAGCTGCCTCCTTGTGTTTGGACCAGTTTATCCTCAGTTTGTACTAAGAAGTGAGTAAAATATACTGGTGTCAAAAAACCTGCCAATCAAAAGATAAAGATAGCCACTGATAAGTGGGTCACAGGCGAAGAGGATGTTGGAGACAGGAAGAGTGGAAAGACAGAATGCAATGGGAGACCCATGGTAAGAAGGAGAAGATTCTCATTGCCTAATTATTGGCAGCATTTCAAAGCAGGTTGGGGTGGGGGCCCATCTTAGAACTGTCTTGACTTTAGCTGTATCATCTATCTTTCTCTTTTAGTAAAAGGTTTTACTGAATTGGATAAGTGCAACTTTGAAGAGGCCACAGAGCTATTTGATAGTATTTTAGAAGTGAGTTCCAACTTTCTAAATGTGGCACCTATGTTTTTGAGTATCTGTTTGATCATTGAGATCCATTCAATGAGGTTGCCTAGCAAGTCGACTAACCTGAAATATGATGCTGCCTTTTAATTTTTGTTTTTAAAGCCAGAGGTTTTGAAAAACGTATCTGGTCTAATCTTGCCAGTATAAACATGTAAGCATGCCCATTTCTCTTTAGAATGGAAAAGTACAGCTGACTTGCAGTGTAGGCTTGGTTTATGTGCTCTTCCTAGTATCTGAAGGGAAACTATGAGTGCACTGAGAAGCTTTTGTTTTCAAGCAGCATCCCAATGCTTCCTGTTCATATGGCTATACCTCGTAATTCCTGTGCTGGAATCACAATGCGTCAGTCATTAAGTTCATCTCAAGATGGGACTCAAAGCCACCAACCAGGAAATCTATGAGCAAGTATTTCACCAAAGAACTATCCTCGTACCCGGCTCTGTAGAATTACTCATTAAGTATTTTTCCAAATTTTAGTATGTAAAGCTTATTCTGATGGCATTTTGTCTCTTAACAGAATGATCCAAGTGGGGATCTATGGCTAGCAAACCTAGGAAAAGCTCTTTCAATAGCAAGGAAAGCATCAAATGTAAGTGTCATTCATGTGAGTCAGCAACATTGGTCTTGAGAATTTCATCTGCTATCTTGATGGTTGAAATTATGTCCGGTCATTGATTCTGATTTTCTTTGGTCCAGTTTCAGAATAACAAAAGCATGGAAGCATCCATGAGATATGTTGAAAAAGCCCTTCGCATGAAGCCAAGTCATCCTTTAAGTTTGCAAGTGATGGCAGAGGTCAGTCAGATCATCCTTCTCTGGGTGACATATGCATTCATTTCTTATTTCTTATTTCTAATAGCTTATGGAATGGCTTCAATTATCAACATTGTAGTTGTTATTATTACTTTTGTAGACTGATACTTTCCAATTTAATGTATTGAATGTGTTTGTGTCTTATTTCGTCTTTATGCTTTCGTTTTCCCAAATATTCCTCTTTCTTGTAGGACCTTTTCATTCTACGATTTCTTGTTGCTCTTATACCAAAGATATCTCTTAGTCAAAGTGAAATTATAATTGCGTTATAAAGTGGAAAGTGACAGGCTTTTTATACGGATTTAAGGTTCAATTTCGAAGCGGTGATGTAAAGAAATCAATGGAAACTGCTAAAGCTGTGATTGACATTCAACCAGATGGTCACGCCCACGTGCTTGCTGGAATAATCGCTTTTAAAAATGGCGTAAGTTAAAAAGCTCCTTCATTGGGAGATCTTTTCAGTTTGTTTACGATTGCCAAAAGTAATAAGAAAATACGATTCAATGATACCATGCTACATACTTCGTTTCTGGCCAATGTTCCAAGCCTGTTCTTATTGCCCATTGACTGGCTTATTGATTTCAACTGCATTGTATCTCCACCGTTTTGTTATCCGTAGTTGTTTTGGAATGCCATGAACTATCTCAAAGTTGCACTGAAATATGAGGCTGGTAATCACCCAGTTGTTCACCAGTGCCTTGGACAGTCATACATTGCGCTAGGCATGTTGAAGGTATGCTATGAGGAGACTTCTACTGACTTGCATTTCAGTTGTTGTAAAATCTATTCGGATTTCAATGTTATCCTATTCATCGTCGCATTTCATGACCACATGAGTTCGAAGCTATTTCATTTTAATTGGGGATGTTGAAAAACATTGTCCTGATTATGATTTCTGCTTCATCTGTTATTGACGTAAGCTGCATCGCGTGCTCGATTTCGAGCTCAGCAGAAACCAGATACAGAGCTCTGAGGTTTTTACTAGGGAAGTGAATTTGATGAGGTGGTTTCCCGTTGTCTTCCTCAGCAATGGCGTTTTACTGTGACAAGCGTAGTATTGGAATTCACAGCCCATTTGTTATGAGTCCGTATGCTTAACCACTACACCCGTTATCGTGAAATATTTTACTTTATGTTCTAAAATCAAGGTTCTTAGGTGATAAGAACTATCTATAAGTTATTTTAGGTTGGGTTTGAGGGCCCCTTGAAAATCAAATACGTCAAAGGAAAATATTCAATGTATTCATATCTTTTCCATTTTTCCCTTTTATGTGCGATTTTCAATTAGTCTTACATTAAGTCATTCAATTTTTATTTAGACCACACTCCATGCTCTGTTATTCGTGTACTGATTCTTACCCCCCCTTCAGGATGGCATCGAATCATTACAAGACCTGTTGGAAATTCAGCCTGAAAATTCGGACGCTTTAAAAGCAATAGGAAATGCCTTTAAGTATGTCACATCTTATAATTCTGTTACATCGTAAGAAATTTGTACCTTAAATATATGTTGATCTATCTATCTATCTATCTATCTATCTATCTATCTATCTATCTATCTATCTATCTATCTATCTATCTATCTATCTATCTATCTATCTATCTATCTATCTATCTATCTATCTATCTATCTATCTATCTATCTATCTATGCCTATCTATCTATGCATATCTCTCTATGCCTATCAATCTATGCCTATCTATCTATACCTATCTATCTATGCCTATCTATCTATGCCTATCTATCTATGCATATCTATCCATACCTATCTATCTATGCCTATCTATCTATGCCTATCTATCTATGCCTATATATCTATGCCTATCTATCTATGCCTATCTATCTATGCCTATCTATCTATGCATATCTATCTATGCCTATCAATCTATGCCTATCTATCTATACCTATCTATCTATGCCTATCTATCTATGCCTATCTATTTATGCCTGTCTATCTATGCCTATCTAGCTATGCCTATCAATCTATGCCTATCTATCTATACCTATCTATCTATGCATATCTATCTATACCTATCTAGCTATGCCTATCTATCTATGCCTATCTATCTATGCCTATCTATCTATACCTATCTATCTATGCATATCTATCTATACCTATCTATCTATGCCTATTCATCTATGCCTATGTATCTATGCCTATCTATCTATGCCTATCTATCTATACCTATCTATCTATGCCTATCTATCTATGCCTATCTATCTATGCCTATCTATCCATGCCTATCTATCTATGCCTATCTATCTATGCCTATCTATCTATGCCTATCTATCTATACCTATCTATCTATGCCTATCTATCTATACCTATCTATCGATGCCTATCTATCTATGCCTATATATCTATCGGTGGTGGAAGGAAAGAGGCTTGATAATACTACTAAAATTGGCCTTTTTCATTTTTACATTGTCGTTTCTCAGCTGGTTTTGAATCTTAGCTTTGTTCTTCCTCCTTCGTTTGGCTCTTGCTTATAATCCGTTCCCTGTAAAGCCCTGCTTTCATTTTCAAAATATTTTCCATTCCTCAACTCAGTCTTTCGTAATCGCTTTCTGTGAAAAGTCGACCCTTTTATTTGTTATTTGAGGTTTAGAGCAAAGGGTAAGTTTGTCACAAAATAGTTGCATGTTTTTTGTGCAAGTCTACCAAAATGCGAGGTATTTCAGTTCATTTCCTCATTTAAAAGTTCTCCTTATGTTTCTGCAGAGAACTCGGGGATGAGAAACTTGCACTTCAGTATGTCAATTCAGCTCTGAATTTGGATAGAAGAGATGTCAAGGTACTAACTGGTTCTTTAGGATCTCTTGTTCAAATCTTTCTTATAACTCTTCCGCGCAACGAATTCATTCCTGTCACAATCCTTGGTTGTATAAAACTGTATCTCAATTTCAAGCGTGGCAGAAACCAGAGGAAGGGGTCCGAACTTTTGCGAGGGGAAGGATTTTCATTACGTAGCTTCCCGAATTCTCCTTCACTCATAATGTTTTTATTGTGGGCGTGCAGAATTGAAACCCACGGCCCGTAGATTATAGACCCACACTCTTGTAAACACTTCACTACCGCACTGCTCTTCACAGCAAACATTTCATTGAAAGCTTTTTAATGTCACATCGTACTGAATCTTCATTGCTGCTATTTAGATTTTCATAGGATACTTTGCATTCATATTGCAGGCATTCATGCTCAGAGGGCATGTCTATTTTTCATCTGGAAAAATTCAAGAATCGATTGAAGATTATGCCGTAAGTTGCTTTGAGAACTGAATTTTTATTCATACAGTGCATAGCTACCTACCTCACAAAGTGAACCTATCCTAAAGAGAACGAGATATTTGAATGTATTTTTCGGAGTATGTATTGTACGCCTTTTTTGCCTTGTAACTTAATGTAATAATGCTCGATGAAAGTTACACTTCTGAATATGTTCATTTCAAACTGGCCCTGTTCATTAGTCGCTCGCGATTCCTGCTCAAATTTCTCCCTCTTCCCTCCCTTAAAAGATGCATTTGAAGAAGCACTCTCTACTCAGTGCAAACGCCCACATTTCTCTTTAATTTCTACGCAGTTTATTGCCATTTGCAAATGTTTACCATGAGCCAAAATAGATATCGTTGTATTCATAGGCGATGTAGGCATTGTGTGTGGTAGGACTCCCAAACTTTCGATGTGATAACAAACCATTGCATAGCTGGGTTTTACTTGTGTATGATTTTGTAATGGTATGTTTAAGTGCTTAGGTATAACTGCATAGTTAATAATTTGCGCCTCGACTCCAGCTGAACCTTCACTCAGAGTGAGGAGACTCGTTGGCTCTCTTGATTTCCAGACTAAGTAAGTGCAATGTTTTATCACCCCTAGAAAAAGAGCCATTGGGCTGGTTGATATCCATAGCTTCTCGTACCCCTAAAAGCTTTCTTTGAGTGCTTGATAGAAAATATAAACAACTTTGAAAAGGGTTATTCCTTCGATGTGACCCCTTTCTATTCATTTTTTTGTTATAGACTTGTTTCCAACTTGACCCAAGTCAGCATGTATGTCAGTATATGAAGGCACTGGGACTAGCGACTATTGGCAAGTTCTACGAGAGCGTAAAAGCATCGACACAAGTAAGAAGTGGTTTTTTCTTTAGTTAGTTATGCTGGGGAAGGCCGTTGTGGCCTATGATGACCTGGAGATGAGCTTGCTGCCTGTCTATGGAATTTAGAAAGGGTAGGGAGTTGATTAAAATCCCTTAATCTATTTTGTCTTGGCAGTTTTCTTGCGTCAATGAGTACGAATTTGTTTGTTTTCCCTCCAACTCTAGGTTATGATCTCAAATCTTGGAACAACGTTCGTTCCTGAATATACGCAATCCTTCTATTTAAGAGGTAAATCGATCCAAATTCCTTTGATTCATGAATGCCAATCTTTTTGCAGTCTTGGTCGTTTTTGCGAAAGCTCCATTTACTTCTGGCTGTTTTTCTGTCGTTACTATGCTCGTTTCTGGATTTCATCCATCCACCAGTCCATCATTCAATCCATTCGCCTATTCATCCAAAGTAATTGGGTACCTGCGTAAACCTCAAGTATGGAACTCGAATTTGTTATTTCCAAGAGTGAGCAAGATTTGGGCTCATCCGTTAGTCAGAACGTCATCTATTTTTCCCTTTAGTTTATTCCCTAGTTTACATCACCTCCACATTCAGCCTCTCTGGTTGTCACAACTATGTACAAATCCCCATGATTTATATCTAAACTTGACTTTCCACAGCCCTTCAAGACTTGTACAACTTAAAGGTTACTGCACCATACATACTGTACCTCTGATATCTTAAAATTATACTGTGAAAGCCCAGTCAACTCTAATTCCGAAAAGAGCATTTTTTAATTTAGTCTCATGAGAATTTAATGATTGCATTTGTCTTTATATTTTTATCGTCCGAACGTTTTACGATGCGATCTATCTTATCTGATTTGTAGAATTTTCACGCTACCTTCACGCAAATCTCGATAAGCCACTACACGACTACAGATTTGAAGATGATTTGGCTGATGATTTGCGTGAAATGTGGGTTAAGAATCTTCCATGGAATGCGAAGGTATTCTTGATTTGCCAATCAGTCACCAATCAATCAATAACAATCAATCAATGTACTTAGTCAGTGCAACAATCAACCAGTCAAAATTGTTTGAAATCAATCTACTGTTATCAATTACATTGAAACGTTACCCATTCATTCATTGAAGTCCATAACAACCCTGGTTTTTTGTATGTTTTACAGTCTTTTCGAAACTCTCAATGCCTTAATTTTTCGTTTGAACCTCTAAGTCTTCAAACTAAGCTGGAAAATGACATAGATATTGAAGCTGACTCCCAGTTGTGAGGGGAGCGCGTAGGGTAGTGCCTTGATAGAGAAGCCTTAAACCGCGAGTTCTGCTCATGTCGAATCCTCCCTTTTTGCATTAGGAAGTATTTTAATGCCCTGAGAGATGTCCAGCATTAATCTTTTTCTATGTGTTTTGGAAATTCTGATATCCTTTCTTTATAGAATTATACAGAGCAACCTGGAATAGGGCCCGGAATTAAGTGAGTTATGCATTACTCGATATACCAATGGGATGACGCAATGACGACGTCTCGCTCCATTATGCATATTGAACTCATTTGATTTTTCAGCAAGCCATTCTTATGTAGTTTTTATCCTTGATTCGTTATTGTCCTTTTATTGCACAGTAAAGCGAGTTTCGTCATACCGACGATTTTCCGCCAAACATGCACCAGATTTTGAATCGTCGGATTTTTGCCGAAACATGATTATGAAAGTTATTCCCAGAGGTGGGTCGAGTCACGTGAAAGTGAACGATCAATGCAGTTGGTTGACGAGCTTTCCTCCAGTAAATTAAGTTGAGGAAAGGCCATGTTGGCCTATACAGAGCCCCAATAATGGAGGAAAGCAAAAAGTGAAAGGCTAAGAGGTGAGGAAGATCAGGTCAAGTTTATAGGTAGTCGAGCGTGTCGAACTAAAAGCTCTGAAAAACGACGAAGCCATTTTTCATTTTTCTGTACGATACTTAAGAGGCCTTGTACACAAATGCATTTCTTGTCATTGTGTGATGCCGGTCTGCGTGCGTAAAAGGCAGTGTTTCTTAGTTCGTTAATCTCAAGCATGATTGCATACCATGGGTGGTCACTCCTTTCTGTAGATTTCTGAAGTATCCGTTTCCAATGAACCCATTCATTCTGCTCCTCTCTACTTTGCAAAAATTGAGACTCGTCTTTAATTCATTCTAGTGATGTTGAAGACATCCAGTTCAGGGATTTATCAAATGATGCCAAGGTATTTTCGCCATTATCTCAGCTCTTATTAGACGCCACATTTTTTTTAATGCATTATATTGAGGAAAGGCCATGATGGCCTATACAAAGCCCCAACAAAGTAAGTAAGAAGAAAGCGAAAGGCTAAGAGGAGAAAGGGATCAGATCAAGCTTATTGATCCTAAATTTGAAAGATGCAAAGTTGTAAGATTTAGGAGAGCAAGAAGAAAGCAAGATGTTTCATAAATTGCATTTTCTTGGGAAGAATGAGGATTTGTAGGATTGGCATGCTATGTCATACTGCCATCTTGCTTTCGTAGCTGCTAAACTGAAACCCTGAACAGTAGCTTCTAAGGTGAACTGTTCTTCCCAGAGCAATGCCATAGACGTCGGCAGTCGGTTCGGACCTGGCATTACGATCTGTCGTACCGGACCTGAAGAAGTTGGATGAAGGCGGTTGTTGCCTTGAGTGGCCTATCAATCTGGCTTCACCGCAAAATCGCATCCACTGAACTAAGGTCCCTTTCCATACCTAGCAGCTCCTCTGTACCTTGAAGTTACAATTTTGCCCAAAATTACCTTCCGATATGATCATATTTATCTGCCACTTAAAGCAGATTGCGAGGAACTCTATCTACTATTTTTCAGCAGAAAATGCGACTTCCATAAAATCTTTGATACGAGGGTAATGCAGTGCCGTAGCCATTTGAATGGCTTTCTCTCCTAATTGCATACTTGCTTAATTGAAGGTAATGTATTTACTTTTCAGATCTTGTTGTGCAAGGCATCTGTATTTGAAGAGCTAGTTCAGTACCATAGTGATGGATATATGCCAAATTGGCGCATCAATAAAGCAATGGGATTAGCTATTCTTGATGTTGCTCAGACTGCGTTGAAGTAAGTTCGATTCAAATGCGTTTACCAGTTTGCGAAAGGAATGATTTTCTAGCTAATGGGTCATTTTCGCAACTCATTGGAGCTTTCGTGAAATAGCAAATAAGCCACCTAGCGAATTTCATTCTCCAGTATTTTGCGAAAGAGTTTAAAAGACGAGCCAACGGGTCATTATTTGCAACCTACCAGAGCAGTTTTTGTGTCCGTTACAATGTCAAGAAATCAACCAAATGTATCTTGGCTTTTTTCACTAAGCAACCCTGTTACTTTCATCACAAGCAAATCTGTATCCTATCATTATCATTATCATTATTATTATTATTAGTTTTAAACGGGAAATTGGCATAGTGGTTAGAGGAAATTCATACTTTGCTGAAGATCCGAAGCTCGTGGTAGCCCCTTTAGCGTTTCAAACTGCCCTAACTCGTCCACCCAGCTGTGAATGAGTTCCTTGTATAAGACTGAGGTGAAGTGTGGCGAGGAATGGAACTGGCCACCCTACCTCCCATTACCGTGGCTCAGGGCGCTATTTCTCTAAAATGATGCATCCTCCAAGTCCGTTTCCAAGACTGGGACTCCATTTACTTTTTTGCCTAATCCGTTCTACTACCAAGCGTTTTCACCTTGAAACCATTATCTGATTACTGTAATGTAGAGGAAAGGTTGTTTTAAAAACTTTGATGATCTCAACCGTTGAATAGGTGACTTGAGTTTTCTTAGCTGTAGCATTTCTCTCAGATCAAAGAAAATGGCACGTTGGAGATCAATGAAAGCTACTTATATCGAAGGCAACGGTTTCTTTGTAGTTTTTAAATTGGATTGATGGTAGCGGGGAGGAACTTTTGCATAATTTACCTGGATTTTTTCTCTAAGGTATTGGAAGTCACCTGTAAGCCTGCGAGGCAGGAAGGGTAAGCGTTTTACCTGGCGAGACATATATGATGTTGCTGTAAAATGGCGAAAATTGGTGTCCATGTGGTATCCTGTGTTGTGGCTAGATATGTTTCCAAAGAATGTTATAGAAAACGGCTTATCCAGTCACATTCTCTTTAGTGCGTGAGTACATTAGATACTTCTTTGATTGATAAAGTATCAATTTGTCTAGTTACAGGCTTTTGATCCTGTTGAATGGATAATAGGGGCTTGTAGTGCTTTAAGCATCAATCAGAAGTTTTTATTGTTTATGATGGCCACAACTATCTCAAGCACAACTTTCACTCACAGTATAGAAAAGCGCCAGCTCTCTGTGATTCCAGGCATCGGGTGCACGAGGCGTGGTCTCACTGAGAGCAAGGACCAGGACGCAATGCTCGATAAGCAATAAGCTTCTCATTGTCCTATAATCTGTCTTTGGATGCTGGGTATGCCATAAATGAAAAAACATCCTTATCAATTATTTTGAGGAAATTCATATCTTAGGCACGAGTTTTATGTTTAGTAAAGAGCGAGTTGATTTTTATTATTGTTTTTCGGAGGTGGATTCGTACCAACATTTGCATTAAAAAATTGTTATGTGAATCTTTGACTGCATCAAGTCTATCCAGTTGATTCAAATTTTTTTCCAGGGGGAATCATCAAATTCCGAGATACGCGCCGTATTTTTCGAGAGTATTTGAGTTTGCAAAAGCAATGATTAGAAAAATTCTTATGTAAGTAATTGAGTTCTGATCGTTCTTTACCATTATTCTCGTTTCCTTTCATTGAAGCTAATGACGCTCTGTATTTCAACAACTATTTGTTAAAACTGGTTTATTTTCAACTTGCTGGAAGCTCAGCCCGTAGTGTGTTTGTCTGAAAATCTCAATGTCCCTTGCTTGGTACAAGTTGTTCTTGCTAACAGCGTATGGGTTGTACTGCTGGAGTAATCTCACCTGTGCTATGTCTGACTTGGAGCTGATGGTATTTGAAACATTCTACATCTTCTATAGTCCATCCTAAGCGAAAAGGGGATAGATTTCCTCGCTTTCATTTGGTTGCAACAAAAATTGAGCCACTCTTAACGATTAGTTTCGATTTTTTCATTTTTCGCTATTTCATTCCAGACAAAAACTTTCTACGAAAACGCAGGACCAGCTGCAAAGGGCTGCGGATGTTAAAGAGTTTGTAACAGTACTAAGGGTAAGAGAAATCGAACAGGCATCCTTTGCGAATTCCCTGCTCCAACCTAGGGAGTAAGCAATGTCGAGAATACGCCAGGGGGTAACTTTTTTATAAATATTGTTATGGAGCTTTCTCAGAATTTCCGAAAGCCACTTACTTGTTGTCGCCCTTGAACGCAATGGTATCTTTATTGTTTCCATCTATCGTTTTTTGGAATCGAAAGCATGACGTGTATAACGCAGGTATCTTTTGGTTTTGTTTGCTCATCGCTATAAATTTTTGGGCTCACTGTTTTAAGCCTTTGAGTGCTCTGAAATCTCCGCGGTTCACACAACTTCCAAATATCTTTCTGTAAGGGCAGCTAGCATGGTCTTGCTCCAAAAACTCGTCATGTAGCCAACACGATATTTGATAATCATGATTTTAACAGTTTGAAGGTTTTTAGCGTTTTTGCATTCTTTTGTAGAAAACATCGCCGTCGATACACGCAGCGTTTGCAGTCTCGCTGCAGCTGCCAAGCACCAGAAGGAAGTCTGCACAATTAGACGGACCGATGTTGACGTTATCTGGTCAACGGTAAGTTTTACTTGTCCTTCCCTGCCCTTTTCAATTCCTCCCCGTACCGCACCGCACTGCCCAGCCCTGCGTTGCCATGCCTTTCTGTCATTCAAATTGTTAATTACTCGAGTGTTTTATCTGTGTACTTCCATTTCTTGACAGGGACGATGACACGTCATTTGTTCTCGAAAGCGTCGTTAAACAAGATAGGACCAATCAGTTCCATTCTGAACTCGAATTTTTATGGGGAAAATTAGCTGAAGATATTTCAAAGCATAAAAGTGGCAAGGTAAATGAGCAAGATCCCAATATTTTCCGAGTATTTAACCAGTTTTTTTCTACCAGCTTTGATCTACCACCTAGCCATCTTTGGCAATATCTTGTGTTTTTTTGCTCTATCTAGCATTCAAAGGAAGATTTTATGACACCGAGAAGCTCTTTCTATCGAGCAGTGTCCAGGTCCTTTCTCTTGTTGTGACCAAGCCCCGTGATTCTTACGGCTGGAATTGCAGAGCTGGTGAGTCTCCTCTCTCTGGGTGAAGGTTGAGCTTATATTTCATATTTAATTCTTGGTTAGCTATTTGATTTCATATTTAGTGAGGTGGGGTTCGAGCCAATGACCTTAGAACCTGCGAGCCACTACCTTAACCTTTGAGCTTTGCATTGCAAAAAGCTGTCATGCTAAGTGCCAGGATCGCTCAGCGGTAAGATTCTTCCGCATTGATCCTATGTTCCGTGGTTCGAATCTACCTTCAGCTATACTTTTACTTAGAGTGGTAAGATTTCTGCGCATTGACCCTATAGTCAGTGGTTCGAATCTACCTTCAGCTATACTTTTACTTAGAGTAGTAAGATTTCTGCGCATTGACCCTATAGTCAGTGGTTCGAATCTTTTATTATTATTTTATTATTACTATATTATTATATATTATTATATTATTATGTTATTTTATTATTACTATATTATTATTATTACTATATTATTATTTTATTATTATTATTATAATTAATATTTACCTTCAGCTATACTTTTACTTAAAGTGGTAAAATTTTATGCGCATTGATCCTATGGTGAATGGTTCGAATCTACTATCAGCTAAGCTTTCACTTAGAGTGAGGAGAGTCGCCAGCTCTGTAATTCGAGGCGTAAGAATCACGGGGCTTGGTCACATCAAGAGAGAGGATCGAGACACTGCTTGATGGATAGAGCTTCTCGGTGCCATAAAATCTTCCTTTGAAAGCTAGGTAGAATCATTTAAAAAAAGCTTTTGTGCCAGAGATTGGAAAATGAAAGAGGCGCATTAAAAAATGATCCATCGTCATTTTCCGCAACGAGAGAGTCATGTTTGAACTGGCCCTACTTTTTGCAATATGACATTGTTGAACAGAGCAGATGTCTTTGTTTCGTCTGCCGTTGCACATTATTCTTTCGGCTAAATAGCTACGAACGCGATTTGTCATTCGCTTTGGTGATAAACTCAAGTTTTCAAATAGTATTTAAGCAACTGCAGTGCAACTTCAAAACATCGTCCATTTCTCGTCCAAGCTGCTCACAGTTATAATCCGAATCTCCTAAACTTTGACCACATCACATAGGGCAGAATTTAATCAACTTCAAAACATTGCCTACTGGCAAATCGTCTTTGTCAATGCATTTAGATTCTCTGTTCTGTTACTCAAAATTAAGTTTCTTGAGTTTTGTCGGATGTTCTACATTTTTTACGACTAGTTCTCAACGAAATCTTCAGTTTTGATTTTATCGTGAAGTAATGGCAGATTGATATACTAACAAATAGCCTTGTCTAGTTAAAGCCTTACCGAAAAAGCCATCCAGCAGCTAATAGACAACTCGTGCCTTTGCAAAGAGGACGGGATGAATATGCAGTCATTGCTAGGAAACATGTTTTACCCGGAAAGAATACAGATGATGTTGAATAACTCTTGAGTACTTATTTTCAATTTTTTCCAAAGTTTATCACTTCATTAATTGACATTAGTACCGAGCTCGGTACTAGATAGTTTGCATTCAACAGTCTGGTTGTTATTAGAAATATTTAACTTATAAAAAGGCAATAGGAAGGCACGTGTTTCGACTACGATTTATTTCTGGAGCAGAAGATGTAGTACAAGGTGAGAATGATGATGATCGATTTGAATGTCATTAAACGTCATAAGTTGAGATGGAAGCCTTGTCAAACATGTTTAGACTACTAGTTAGTAGATCCCAGACTCTGCATGGTAATGGTTGTTGTCTAGATCTCCAAGCAGTGGACGATGCTCAGCTTCTTAATTCGGGGAGCTTTGCCTTTCTATGCAAGCATTGTTTGCAATTTGAGTCGAGATGAAATCTTTGTGGAATATTCGCCTTGTGCGTATTTCGTAACCGATGCTTTTTTCCTAGGAATCATCTAGTGATGTCAACACTGTGTTGACAATGCTGTACTATTTCTATAATTTCATCCCTCTTTCGAAGGGAAGCAGGTATGCCTCTTAATTTGACGAATTTGTACTTCCTTCTATTTGACATTGTTAACACAGTCTTCATCTGATTACAGCCTTCACTGCAATGTCATCTCAACGCTATCACTGCGACATTGCAATCACTGCAATCGCAATTGTGATTTATCGCTATTGATTGATCATCAGTTTTTTCATTATTGTTATCACCATCAGAAGCACTCTTCTCATCCTAAAGATCATTGCTATATTCAGATTTGTTAATATGTATTCTAATGATGATGATGATAAGGACAGGAGCCTTTCCATCAAATTCTTATCTAAATGCAATTATGAACCTCTCTAATACAAAGGGTTTGAAATTTTCTTTCCTGATGAAAGGCCTACAAGATAAATCTAAAAGCAATAGTCAGTGATAGATGTTTATTAACTTTGTAGAAAGAGAGAGGTTTCTTCAGGAAGTAAGTCCGGTCGTTCTAAGCTTTGCTCCAGCAATAGATGATCTTGTATGCAGTAGATATACTGGAAATGGTACCAATTAAGATGATAATAATCAGGGGAATATTTGTGCCGGATTTACGCTTGAACTGGCACAAGCCATTATCATTATTAATGCATTTTCTTTTCCCTATGCACATCTGCTGTTAATCTAATAAATCTTCATAAAAAAAACAGTACAAGGGGATGAAAAAAAATGGTATATAGTTGATGCTCAAAGTTCAGATGTGTATCCAACAAATTGCATATATCTTTCTTAGTACTAAAGTAATGGTTGTGCGAAACATTTTTATGGCTCATTTTCCCCAGTTGTATAACTAATTGCATTGTCAACAGCAATGACAGCACAAAATTGAGATAGTTGCCCTTAGTAAGTATCTAACTAACTGTCTTCTTGAATTTGCCAGCGCTGTTGCTTACACTGTTGCTGTTGGACTTCTGTTAGCAATGGGACATGAAGTAACAGGCCCCATCCCAATAGGGAAGGTAAGAAGCAGGACTCGTCAAGATATAGAGTTGTTTCCTTCCAAAGTAATTTTATTCTCGCAAAGGTGTACAAAGCTCTTTGGTCTTGATTAAGTGAACATGCTTGCTACTTGCCTCACATTGAAATCTTAATCACAAGTCAGTCTCTAAATCAACATGAGAATAGTTGAGTCCTTGTCATCATCGTCAGAATGGTCCTTTGTCATCATCGTCAGAACGGTCCTTTGTCATCATCGTCAGAATGGTCCTTTGTCATCATCGTCAGAACGGTCCTTTGTCATCATCGTCAGAATGGTCCTTTGTCATCATCGTCAGAATGGTCCTCTGCAACTATTAACGGTGGGCACCAACCACACAACTTTATTACCAAACCCACATGTTCCATAGAAGAACTCTCGAGGAGATTTCCAGGTATAAGAAGTTCAGATATCCTCTCAAGTAAAGCCTTGTACACAGCCACAGCCCGGAGCAATACCATCGGACAAAGTCCTGTCTTGGTGGCTGGAAATCTAGCAAGACTTCCTGCAGAACGTCCTGCACAACTACCACAAGCAGAAGTACCAGGGTTATAAGGAAAGCCAATGCTTGCACCGGCAACCTCGTTAGAGAAGCCTGGCACTGATACCTGGTTAGGCAGGGGAACTTGCTCAAGACAGGAATGCACTAGATGATTGCTGTCGTAAAACGTGTTAAGTTTCTAAAACGTGGAGTATGACGGAAGGGGCCACACCTCGTATGCTGTCACGAAATATTGCACATATCATTATGTCCTGTCCTGTCCTTTTTACGCAGCAACCCGACTTAGAAGCCCTTTTGAGCGGAATGCCAGATGCATTTGCCAAAGTTGTTGTTCCTTGGATGGGCTTGCATAGGTATGCTTGTTTATTCGTTCACCCATTCAATTGCCTACATGTTTATAAGTTTATACGTCTGTTCTTATGTATCCATGTTGACTCAGTTAATTTGCTTGACATTTAAGAGACACCAGTAATGAATCGTTGATGTGTTATTTGCTTACTTTTCTATCGAAAAGCCTTGTTGCACGAGAAGCTTTAATTTCTGAGTAGAAATGGAGGCAAATAATCCAATTGCCGCCAGCTCGGGTGGTTTTTTGGCGCAAAATAATGTTCTATTATCTGTCCAGGTTACCATATGCCGAGCGTAGTAGAATTCTGTCTTGTATTTGTATGGAAGTGGATGTTATGATGTGGTTTCCTGTAGCATTCCTTGCCTATAGTCTTTTTTATGTGGCCTGTGCGGAATCTAAACCCACAATCTCTTTTGACCTTACTTCCGTATTCAACCGATTGGGACGTACTCTTACTGATTTGTATGAATCTCGGAATCATAAGTTGTTTTTTCCAATAATTTTCATATCATCTTCTTTTTTGTACACAGAATACCAATGCAGCAGATCCATTCTTTGCCTTCGGTTCGTGAAACCTTCCCTACCTCTAGAACAGTTCTCGAGGCATTAAACAGTGAAAATGACGTCGATTTTTGCAAGAAAAAGGTTCAAGGCTTTTTCACGCGTCTGCCATGATTTTTAGAGCTTTGTATACTAGTCGATTGGGGCTGAATATTCTTTCAGTTTTTCAGATATGATGATCACGCTTGTGAATTGCGTAGACCGTGGATTATGTCTGTTGAAAATAGCATCTCTCAAATTCTGCTCTGCAGTGTGACGAGTTTATGATATCCATGAATGACGTTGTTCGTGGTAAATGTTGCTCCAACCTATCCCTTCTAAAGAAAACTTGGCATGCTCCTTCCCATTAGCAGCTATAGGCGAAAGATCTGATTTGATTTTCAAGAAAGTAATTAAATGGTGCAAGCATAAGTGCGTTCGTTCCTTGTGTCCATGCACGTCCAAATAGCACTCTGCCAAAATTTTGTCTTTCGGCATTATACGTAGTGGCAGCGATTGTAGGGCAAGGGGATGGCTAGGAACGAAAGGGTAATCAATACCAAAGGCGAACGAAATGAGCTTAAAACTTAGTGTCCAGGGTAATCCCCTTTGTACATTTTTGTGACAACACCCTTTAACTTGGCTTGAAATGCTATCAAAATTGTTTCAACGAATATCAATCATGCTCTTTTACGACGTTTTGTGGATATCTCTCCACGTGCCCTCATTCCGAATCGCATATTGCTTATTTTGAAGTTGTAATTTCCAGTCACTAGCATGATCGATTTTCATCACTGATGTTTGGCTGATAAGGTATTACAAGGACACTTTTCCTCCCCCCCCCTCTCCGTCATTCCTGGTAGTTGGCTACGCATGGTGGTTAGCAGAATCGGTTGGGTATCCATGATCGCCACGGGGAAGCCTTTGCTACGTACCCACAAATGAATGAATGAATGAATGACGGAATTATAAGTCAATACGTAGGACAATTACGAATGAACAAATGGCAGAAATATAATTGAATAAATTAGTGCCCGTTGCAACAAATGTCAGACAACATGCCAAATAAAACTACCAGTCAATTATTTATCAAATGTGTTTTTGAAAATCAGATATAATTTTTGACATCGATAGAAGCAAGTTAATAGATTAGAGACCATTTATTTGGTAGCTTTTTACTAGCAACTTTCTTCTTGACTTTGTGTTGTTCCTCCTCCATTTAAATATTTATGACATTTTGATGCGAAGCTAAGTTTGCAGGATTTTTTTTAAGTGGTGCTGCTCGAATATTCAACCCCAAAATATTCCCATTTTAATGGTTATTAATTTAGCTTTTAATATTTTAACATATTTGAGTTTCCAATAATGCTGTGAATAGCATGAATCGATATTTCTTTTGAAGTCAATTTTTTCTATATTTTCCACTCCGCTGTACTCAATCTGAATGCTCTGCGATTTTTCACCCACCTGAAATCGCCCATACTAGCAGAAGCATGGTTGCATCAATTTGAATATCACGTTCGACACTCATTAGTCATTTCTCCGCCATTGTCCAACGTTTCATACTCTGATGAATGCGGCGCGAAAAGTTATCCAGGATGACGCAATTATGCTACCACTTTTCTGCTAAATACTGAAATTGTCAATTGCCCTCATTACCTTGGAGAATGATTCATTTTGCAAACAGATTGAAGCTCCTACGTAATATTTGGGTAAGGTGCTGGAGCTAACAGAATTGACTTCTGACCAAGCCTTGGAGAGTATCTTCTGTTGGCTTTAATCCCGCCGGCGTGTGGTCGCCAGTTTGTATGGGCGTTCGTCTGCATCCAAACCATATTCTTTTGGCAATGGGGCTGCTCTATTGTACGGCTGGATTTGGATGCTCTGCCTGGCGTCAGTCTCCTCCATGCGCGCTTACGACTGGGATGCACTTGATGCGCCACCCCAGTGGTTTTGCTGTCTCTGCCTTCCAGACTTTCATGCTAATCAAGGATGGTTTTCCTGCGACCGTTGATTTACCTTGCATTTCTGCGACAGTTATTTCATTCTGTCAAGGTACTCATTGCTGGAATAATAATGATAATAATAACTAGCTAATTTACAGTTGGTAAAAATCTGAATTCAAAACAAACTAATATAAGCCAACTATTTTGTTGAATTCTTTTTTTTACGTATAATACGCAAGCATTTTCCTCCCTTCCAGTTTTTTATCATTGTTTTGAAATATATAATTTTGCTTGTCAAATGCTCACCCATTTGAGTTCATTTTGTTTTCACTTCATTTGATTCAAATAAGGAGAGTAGCCCTTACGCTGGACCTGAATTACAAGGGACCAACCATTTGCGAACTTTGACTACAGTATATGATTACCAAAGGAGACGTGATTAAGATATAAAATAGTGAGAATAAACTAACTTAACATGGTGAACTTAACTGAGGATAAACTTAACTGCAAATTCCGAGTTTTTGTAAGAGCCATAGTCTATTAAATGAAGATCATTTATCTCCAGGAAGATTGACGGGTTTTCTATCTAGGTAACTTGCCAACGTTCAAATGAATATGGTAATTCTTGAAGTGCCATCATTTGTTGAGCCGCAGTTTCAACGCTGAACCGTTGTCTTCAAATGTAAAGTAACTCGACACCAGGTTACCAGGGTTATGCAAACTTTCGGTCTTATCCCTTGCTTTTTGGCTTAAGGCACACTGACTGCGATCTTGCCAAGGCTTGCTGCTCGGTGGATGGGACATGTATAAGTTCGGACAAGCTTAAGAGAATCTATTTGAAGTCTTGGCGGGGGGGGGGGGATATTTGCTATCAGCGAAGATCATTACGTGAACTTAGTTCCTCTCGAGTGCTCCCCAGCCACAAAACAGATCGTAATCCACAAAGAATTTGTGTGCCAAATTCCTATTTCTTCACACCATCTGATGTAAATTTTCTCAGAATTAATCAGGTTGTATTTCAACGACCATGCTCCGTGGCATCGAAAGATCTGTGATCACTGAATGAAAAGAAAAGGGTAAGAATCTGAAAGAAGGGTAGGAGATGGACGGTGTTCATTTGTGACACTTGCAACCGTCGTAGGTAGCTTTTAAAGGAAACCTGGCTGTGATTCACAGGGAAGGGTCGATTAGTAACTCTGCAAGCAAGGGAGTAGGATTTTTTCTAAAAATTATGGGCAAAGGACATGAGTAAGTGTCAAGGTATGAGAAACGAATGCTTAAAAATACCTCATTTGACACCTCACTGAAAAGTGTGGGAGGCAATTGCCCCCGATTCCCACGCCAGAAGTGCTTTCCGTTGCATTTATTGCACAAAATTTGCATGAAGACACCTCGCAATGGTTTGACCGTGTGGGTGAAATTGCATGCAAAGTAAAAATCTTCAGAAAAGCAGCTGCGTTTGTGGCTACGTCACACAAGGCAATCCAGTCAGCCACCATTACAAATCAGATACCTTTAAGAAGTCGCAAAAATTTCTCGCAATCAACGCTGCATGATTGGTCAGTTCCAGAGCAACTGCCAATCACCTATTGTCTAGTGCTACTTTGTAGCTGCGATTAATTTTGACGGAACCTCGAAGTTATGATGGTATCGAGGATGAGCTGTAACGGGATGTGAGTGGAATCACTGTAAAAGTCGCCGAGAGTTGTCTTTCTTGCGGTTTCGCTTATCGTCGTATTTCGAAAATGATGAAAAGACTGAGAAGAACGCTTAGCTTTAGAAGCAGGTCGAAATACAGGGCAAATAACAATCCTGCCAATTGGGAAAACGATAGCATCAACATCAAACATGGAGGGCTTAGTTTTCCAGCTAAGGTGAGCGATTTATTTTATTACTACTCGATTAGTGGTTACCATCACCTTTTGAGTCAGGATTTGCGCGATGCCTGGATGATCTGGCAGTTAGTCAAACAATTTGTTTAAAGTTTGTTTCTACATACAGCTTCGGTATGTAAATGCCAGCACTCTTTAGCATTGATCTAATCACTTCGTGTCGAAGAAGTTTTGCATTTGTTAACAATGTCTTCAATGTTTCCGAAATTAGTCATTTCTAAACTGAATCATAGCACGTACACATCAAGACAGGATTTTGAAAGCAGTCTTTAATCACATTATTGATAAGCCACAAAATTTTGAAATCATCTGTTTGTTTGACATAGCGATGTCTTATTCAGTATATTAGGCCACATCAGGTCAACGTCACCCAACAAAGCTGTGCTAGACCAACCTTAAATAATGTGTACAGCCGCATCTGATTGTCCTTGAGTTTTGTTTGATTGCATGATCTTCCTTTGCATTTGTCAAAAATAAAGCTTGTTTCCTTAACCATTGCCTTGCAATTTAAGCACCATTTGCCTGTGCAGTACTAGACAAGAGAGGTATCGCCTAGCTCTCGTGTAATAAGACAACCATTTGAAGACAAAGTTTCTTGAAGTCTCACAACTTTTTCGAAACAGACTTATATTCTGAATATGCATTTTGATTGAAGAATTTTGTGGCCTTGATTACACTGGAAGTTAACCACTAACCTGATTCCAAGTAAAAGAATTAAACTGCAAGATGAATCAGTTATCTTGCCATCTAGCTCCCCCCAGAATAGAAATGAATCTATCATTACAGCATCTTTTCAAGTTTCATTATTTCATCCCCCGTCTTGTGATTTTATTTTTAAATCAACTGTCAGAATCATTATTCAGTCACTTCAATGACTGAATACATAATTCTATTTGGATGTATTGTTATAAAAGCTAAATGCCATGTCTTCGGCTAGTTCCATCCCTCCTCCTGAATATCTCTCGCCCAAAGTTGATAAATTATGACTGGATACTGAACCTTTCAGAAACAAATATCAAGTTAGTACTAGCAAATCAGTCAGCCTAGCACACCCATCACATCCATTGTATCAAGAGATAAACAAATTAGGCATAATGTGATTTATTCAAAAATAGAGAAATGTAATTGTAAGAAATAGTGTGAAAATCGCAGTACAGAATGGTCAAATTATTATCCTCTTGGTTTAGCTTTTGTTGAATTTTTGTGTCCAAAATACAATCATCTTAAATGGCTGTTTTTCTATTTGGCAAAACAGTACTGCATGTTTTATTAAACACTCTCAGTAGGTCTTAAAGAGCATATTCTTGTTTTTATCCAGTATCTTGGAGCACTGGAAGTGACAGAATCCCGTGGGACGCAGGTGTGCTCTGATGCCTCTCGTCAAATGAAAATGGTATTGAATATTTTATCATTCTTTACGCTATTTGGCTGTGATATGTTATACCTAGTATTTCTCATTGTTGAATTCCTTTGTAACTAAATGTTTGATATGTTTTTATTTGCATTATATGTACGTATCTATTTGTACATACAGTCATGCCAATGTTGCTATGTATGTGTAGCTATGTATGTTTGTCTTAAGACATATCCATGATTGGTTAAGGATGAAAAGAAGAAGCAAAACAGATATACACATTAAAGCAGACTGAATAAAAGGGTTAGGCTACTGTTTTTCCAGAAATTTCCATTGAACCATCCAGAAATTCCGATGAAGGAAATAGTTGCTTCTCTGATGATTACATTTGCTGGAGTACTATTGTCTGGTTTCCTAGAAAACTCAGAGCCCCGTCTCTTGTTTCTGCAATGCTCAAAATCAATCGCGCAGCCCAGATGATAACAAGTGACAAAAGTCCTTTAGGTTTGTGTTAGCAACATCATACCCAACATCTAGGTCATGGTGAAGGAGATCTTGGTGGTGCAATGTAAAGCTAGGGCAGTGTAGGATGCAATACCGCACATGCAATTTTGATGCATTTTGTATCACTATCATCATGCAAATATGATATTTTACTAGATTTTGCTAGCTATTTTGAGCAACCCTTTATGTTCCTTTTGATTAGCACCCACAGCAGAAGAAGAAAAGGGTGACCTTGTGGGTTACAGAAGACACACTAAGAGTTATTGATGATGCAACAAAGGTTTATATTCATCATATTTCCATCTAATATTGTTCAATCTATTTCTCTCACCTTGTTGAATGTTTGGAATTTGAAGCAACTGTCATTTTAATAACTCATTTTCTGCCAATTCTATCCCCATATTTGCTCAAATATGTCATAGACATGGTGAAGTCATTCATCTTTGATCTAATGAAAAATAATATTTTTGGTATACTGCATGTCAAGAATCTGTTGTGTCAAAGTATTTTTCGAAAGGCTGAGCAAAAACTATGCCTTCTTGAACATGAGCTGTACAATATTTTTATTTTAGTCTCTATAGACGGATTCTTCTGAATTCCTTTGGTTTCAATGTTTTTGAAAAGAGGTCTCCACAGTCGCCATATTTTTGTTAACCTAGAAAGCTTTAAAGTGTTAAGGTTATTGCTATGTAACAGAAAAGAGCTAATTTTTGTGCATATTTTCTTTTGTCTAGTCACTTGTTGTCGATCAAGTCATTGAAAAAGTTTCATTTTGCACCCCTGACCCAAGCGATGAGAAGCTGTTTTCATACATTTGCCGAGATGGCACAACGCGTAGATGGATGTGCCACAGTTTTAGAGGGATTAAAGATACCGTAAGTATTTATTCCAGTGGCCTTTTTTTACCTGGCTTTCACCTTCCTCAAGTACAAACCTGGTGCGGGTGAGTCTGCATCTGCATGTTGTATTGCCTGGCTTAGGGGCTGCCCCGTTAATCAGCTGAAGGCCTTTTCGTAGCACTTATTTTCCTCATTGGCGCGGAGATGCACATATGGCACACCACCAGTGATTGAGTCTAGGACCGTCAAAAAGGGGGTAGGTGGGGTTGGAGGTTCAGGACCTGTAAAGTTTTTATAAGAAAAGCAGTCTTAAGCGTTTCAAAAACCTACTGGCGCCTGGTGCTATGAAATACTATTGGTCCAAGCTGGCTCTCAACGGCCCTGGCTGACTCTATATGCTTTTACAAAGTGCTTTTTTGTGTCTTCAGCATTTCGAAATATGATTTTTATGCCAATGAATCTTCAATTTTCTCTTTCAAGCTGAAAATACCAATTTTTCTGAAGCTTTGTTGCAATTATTAGTCTGTGGCCCCAACGGCTCAATGCTTGCCTTGAATACAAATTTGCCGCTGAATTTGCATTGCTGTCGAATTAGTCTCTATTATGCTTTCTTTTGGCCAAATGCATTCTTGTGATATTAGGCTACTCTCCTCAGGTCAAGTAGACTTGCGACTTGTATAAACACTTTTAATACTCTCTCATTCAGGCAAGTGTTTCTGTAAACATTGACCTGGTTTTTTTATATCAGAGCAGCAGCGAAAACAGTGCCTTGGCAAAGCTCTGGAGCGAACTTCAGTAGCGATTTTTTCATCAATTGCGCAGTTAATTTCTTTGTTAGAGGTTTCGTCCTTTGACACGTTTTTGGCAGCTGGCTGCAAGTTGTTCTTTGCGGAATTGCTACTCGGCAATTTTTTGTAACAGATGCCCAGTTAGATGTGAAGGTGTTACCCTGGTAGATGCGTCGCCCATGTACTTAACTCGATGCTTTTTTATGGAGGATAATTTGCTAATAATCCCACTTATTTTCCAACCTGTAGGGTGAGCGTATAAGTCATGCTGTTGGATGTGCCTTTAACGCGTGCCTTCAGAAAAAGCAGCAGCAAAATATGAAAAACGAACAACAGTTTCAAGTACGTAGTATTTCGAGTGTTTTTTTGTTAGGTGGTGACAAAATTTCCCTCATTTGTAGATTAAACATGACGCATTTGTGTGTGTGAGACTCCTTGAATTGATACCGTCCTTTGACGTAAAAAATCAATGGTAAGTAAACAAATCATTGTCTACAAAGTAGATATGACGGAATAGATTTGTTTTTATATAATCCCGCTCCCACTTGAAGAGCTTATTTTCAGCTGAGATCATAGCAAGTGCTGCTTAGGTATTATTAAGTGAGTTCATGTGCCAACAAGTAGGGTTTTGCTTAGTTGGTAAGTCAATCAAACTTGAATCCTTCACTCGAATTGACGTTGGGAGCACTGTGTTAGGAAGGTACCACATCATACTGAGCCTTGGCATTGTGAGGTAGGGTGAGCAGTTCCTTTCTTTGCCATACGCTACCCCCAGCTTTCTACCAAGTTCAAATGTGCGGTTGGGTGGACAGTGAGAGGGCGAAGAGAAATGTGCACGAGAGCGCCTCAGACCCTGACCGTCTGCACTGCACACGTGCTCCAACCAACCAATGTCCCTACTCAACTGCCCTTCTACTAAGTGGTGTAGGCTAAATTCAATGTAGCTCATCATAAATTCGTTATCTCGACAGCGGAGCGCCAGCACCCGAATGTCAAAACTTAAAGAACGTGGCGCAAATGGTGTGGTGCTTCCACAAGAAAGTGTTCAACAGTTGCAAGAAATAAATCAACAAGAGTACAATGACAGGCTGAAGAAGGCACACGAAGAGCAACAGATCAAAGCTAACCCAGGAAATACAAGTATATCTTCGGCAAATGACTCCTCTCTGCTCATAAATGGTGTCTCGCCACCTGAAACGAAAAAGAGCACAAACACATACATAAGGCCAAGGCCCACACCCAATGCTGATCCGTCCCCATTTACAAGACACCTGTCTCTACCATACCGCTCAAGGCCGATGGGTAACCATTCTTTCAACTCAAAGGGATCGTCAACGTATCAAGCTCTGACTGACGATCTCCCTGCCCCGAGGTTGCAGCCAGAATCGTCAAGCTTTGAGTCGGCTCAGTTTCAACCGGCCTCTCAGGGAGGCAACACAAACGCCACCGTCCCGAAAAGCCAGGCAGACATGTGGCTGGCCACAGCTACCAGCAGCCCAGCACAAGGGTCTGCTACTGACGTGCCGAATCCCTTCTCTACTGCTTCCACAACAAGTGCGGCAACCGTGACTGCAGCATCTGGCCCCGCTGGATGGAATCAGCCGGAGCAGGTGCCCAACCCATTTGGAAATGACACTTTCCAGCCGAATTTTCCTCCGCCAACCACATCCCAGGATGCTCAACCAAATCCGTTCGCAGTAGACGCTAGACAGGAGCAATTTGTGTAAGTTCCTTTTCAATTCACCATCACGTGACAGTATTTTGTACAACATTTTCTTTGAATATAGCACAGGTGTGTCTTTTACACAGCTTTATACCGAAAGGGAGATTACAAGTGTCCTTATCTTTTTAGAGTCTTAATCCGGTGTTATTAAAGCTTGCAGTAATTTCCTTCCCGTAAACAGTCAGGGGATAATATTCTCCTTAAGGTTGAGCTCAATTTGGATCCCAAATATTTGTCTAGGTAATAGCACAAGGTTTAGGAAGGCGGATTATGGCGTCGAGTTGATATGGCATCGTACTTTTTCCTTCGAATACGCACGCTTACAGATGGGAAGCCTGCAAGAAGATCTGGCCATTTTTGTTCATATTTTTGTGAAGTTTCATTCGCAGAGTAGTTTCAGTAGCGAAGGAGAACGGAAGGAATCCCTAAGTTTGTAATTGTTGTTGTTCGCTTCATTTAACTGGAATACCCCGTATGAATAGTCAGTCACCTGGCCTGCTCAAACATGCACACGAGAAACCCAACTGAGCAATAACGTGCATCTGTGATTGTTCATTAGGGCATTCTGTTGCCACAACTCGTTTTGCCTACGATTCACCGGTTTAAAAAGAGCAGGATGCAACAAAATTTACTCTGACCCTACGGACCATAGCTTTTTTATCAAGGTGTATTTTTATCCTTTGATTTTATAGTTTTTTTCTGTTTTGTGCGTATTGTAATGATTATTGTCGGACCTCAGTGAACTTAAAAAGTGTTCTGGCACTGCCTTTCTTTATATCTTAACAACTGAAGGTAAATTTTACGCGTAGGTATATGTATGTTTTTCAGTTAATTACAGTAACTAATTGTAAATTATCATAAGATCAATAATGAAAGACCCCGACAAGGAGAAAAAGATAGACAAATTTAAAGGAACTCTTTGATATATCGAAGCTTGACTAAGCCCTTTGATTGATAAGAAGTTTACCTCTCTCTGATACGAGTGAGCGCCCCCATTTACAAAATCGAAAATCGATGGGATTTTCCAAATTGAAGCTCCTCACCTTAGTCTTTCTGGATTCGTCACCAAAAAATAGAACCGTTTTTGTGGTAGGTATGCCCCATGCTTTGCTGATGTTTCCTCAGCGATTATAATTGGGAACAATTGAAATCTCACTTGCTGCACACAGGATTGTAAAACCTGCACACTTTACCATTTGACGCTTTGCCTTGTAATTTGCATGCAATATGCATGTTTTAAAGTAGATCGTTGCAGCAAATGATTATGCTTCCCATCGGTAAAATCAAACTCCTGTCAAGCGTTGTTTCTATGATCAAAGTACAAGTTATGATTATCGCTTTTTCACACTCAAATGTTGCAGCCTCATTATGATCTGTTATTCTTTAGGGAATGAGCTAGCACCGATAACGGAATTTAAGAGACAGGTTTATGTATTGCTAGCTTTTTACTACTCTATGTGATATTAATCAGATCTATTTTCAACATAGAGTTTAGTAATCGTATGGTATAAATTGCTTAGGTGAAATTACTTCGTTTTTTAAGTGGATATAATTTGCTTTTGACATCAGTACCTGCACCTCTTCTGCTTGTTGCCTCGCTTCTGTTTTAATGCGTGATTCATAGTGAGACTGTGTATTCTTACATACCGAAGCGGAGGAGCCACTGCTTCACCGTGACACTTATCATGACACTATAGCAGTTGTATTTGAAGTTTTGTAGCCCCAGCCCCACAACCCCTACTCTACCCTCCTCCCAACCGTCAACCATTTCAAGCAAAACTTTCCCCGGCTTACCGCTTACCCCTCTCACTTTTGTTTCGTATGGCATACAGACGTAGAAGGGCCCCATTTATGTAGATCGTAATCTCGATGTTTAATTCATAGTGCTATATCATGTGGAAATATAGGCCCTCGTTAAATGATTTGGCCCTCTAAGAAGAAGTTGATGTTACACACAACTGATTTTCACAGAGTTGATAAATTGCGATCAAGCTTTGACAAACAACAAGGAGTAAGAATTTAATTAATTTATGTGAATGTCTCACTAGATTTATTATCTTTTATGTATGTAGAAATTTTATTGTTGCGTGGTTCATGATTGGTTTTTTTGCTCGAGCACGCTGCCACCTTTACATCGAAACCCAGGCCATTTCTCTTGCAGTTTTCACAGCGATTTGGTGGTATGATTCAGAACCTTCTCTATGCCCCATTTACAATGGAAAATAGCGAATAGAAGCTATATTTCTGTGAAAAGATAGAAGCCAATCCTTTCAATTCGACAAAATATATAAGCTGGAATTAGCAGACCATGCAACTTAAATCAATCATTTTTCCCACATCTCGGAGTCTAGTTTTCTTGTCTATGTTTGTATATTCAAGCGAACTTAACCTATTCGGCCACAAAAACCCCAATATAATATATGGTTTGAAGTAACGGGTTGCCTTTTTCATATTTCTTGAAATGGTAGGTTTACACCGACTTCGAATGGATTGGGCAGTACCGTGGTGTAGTGGTTAAGCGTGCGTACACAACACAGGGGTTGTAAGTTCGAATCCTACACGTGTCACAATAAAAACACAATTGGTGAGGAAGGCAATGGGAAACTACCGCATTAAATCCACTTCCCTAGTAAAAACTCAGAGCGCTGTCTCTGGTTTCTGCTACGCTTGAAATAGAGCATGCGATGCAGTGTTACAGAATGGGTCGATGGTCTGGAATGATGTCAACGCTCGCAAAATCAAGTTGAACTGAGCATGGCCTACTGGTTTATCACTTTTGACGTTTCCCTACCCTCACATCCCGGCGTGGGTTACCTCTAGTCGCATGTATGTATGAGAATCATGAAAATCACGAGGATCACAAAATACACTAGAATCATAGGCAAGAAGAGGTATGAATTCAAGAGGATCGTGAATACCAAGGGAATCGTGGGGATCGTGTTGTAAGGGCCCAGGGAATAACGGGAAGCAAAATGTGCAGAGTCAAGAGAATCCAGCTAGAATATCGTCGGTTAACCACCTAGAATATCGTAAGCAACAATCGAATCAAGAATAAAAAGGAATTAATCCTGAGGATCGTGAGAATCGAGTAACAAAAGAATCGGGAGGAATCGTTGGATCTTGTCTCGTTCGTGCTCAGTGATTGTAATGATTTTCGCAATCACTGTGATGTGAATACCAGGCAGTCGTATAGCAGAGCATTTGCCCTCGTGTCGTTGCATTACTTTGAGGAGCATTTCTTTCCCACATCTTTGGTGCATTTCTCCCATGGTATTCTACTGTGGCCTGTTGAAATGAGCGTTATGGTTGCTCGCCATGCCATTTCCCACCCCAGGTCGTTTCTTTGTCTTAACTTCAGGCAGGTTGTTGAGAGCTTACTATATCGGACTGCATCAAATATGGCTGAATAATATTTCATGTTATGGTAGGAATTCGTAGAGGACTACATATTGTTTGCTTTGCTTTGTTACAAAAGCATGCGGTCCGTCACCATGTGTCAACACCATCTACTGGTCAGATGCTAGCTTACTCTGTTTACGTCTGCAAGGAATCGGTTAATTCGAAGTAGGCCCGCGCACAGCTCTCTAGAACTGATTTTGCGACGAAAAGAAGTTGCATAGCTCTTAAGGTGGTCTTCCGTTTAATTTTCTGAAGCGGCGTTACTTTTCCAGATGGTGGTTGTGGCCGATAACTTAATCTTAGTTTGTAAACACTGCTCAAGGCTTATCAAGAGTTCATCAACAATCTCAGTGGCGATTTATCGAATACCTGAAAATGGATATTGGCAACTGAGCGCGAAGAGCCGCCAAAGAAGACGATCGAACGCGTCACAAGTTGCGGGGTAAGTGATGGCAAAGTCTTTCCTTTTATTAAACTCCATTTGACGGTCGCTTTTCTAAAACTGTTAAGATATAGCCTCCTAGACGCTTTTTTGTCAACTTGTTACTCACCTTTGGTAATCTTGCTCAGTTCTTACAAGCAGTTGCCAGAAGTTTAAAGATGAAGACGATTATGCATCGTCTAACTTAAGGACCATTCATTATTTATGCCTCAGGTTGGGACTGAAGAGAAATGCTTATTTGGGTGAATTTTTGTGTTACCGAACCTCGCAGACTACACAAATAAAAGTCCCCCAATGAGTATAAAGCTATCAAAATATGCTACCCAACCCTTGAAGGGCAAACATATATTTACCCAACCTAAAGGCTGCCTGAAAAATCATTTACCCAACCTATTTCTCTTCGGCCCCAACCCAAGGCATAAATGATGAGCGGTCCCTTATGTGTATAGGCACATCTCTTGCAGCTAACGAAGCCTGCCCGTCCTGGTGAAGTTGAATCCGATGCTGTCTTCGTTAATCCTACTGCAAACGTCTTTGCATCACGTTTAGTCATCTCGTTATATCATGGTAAACCATCCATGGTAAACGAACTTTTATGTAAAATATTTTCACAAGGCCCACTCTGTGGTTGGGACTACTGTGACTGCATAAAACCTTTCTACTCGATTCCAACCCAGGACCCCAATGGACTACGTTGCCTTTGAATCCCTTCAGTTACAATGATAATATCTCTTCGGTATTCGAAGCATGTCTTGCCACTTAAAAGTTGCCCAACTGCAAATCTTGCAACTTTTCTCTGGTGTCCATGTCCGCACTTCTTCCACGCTTTTCCCAGGGGCATGACAAATGTGCTCGAGGGCTCGATACCTCTCCAAGGCATTTCGGCATCTATAGGTGGATTTTCTCCCCTCCAGTTTACCTCAAACTTACCTTGCAAATTTCTCTGAGTACTTATAGCTGTTGTTAGAAGGATGGTGACTGTACAGGGGTAAATTACTCAAGTTCTCGCAAAATTTCTAGAAAATTCAAATTCACATTTAAACTTGTGGGAAACTCTCTGCTTTCTAAAACTCGTTAAAATTTCTTGTTTGAGTGATTTGCTTTATGTATCCGAAATCTGATTGTTTGATGGAGAAAACAGGCAACATCGAAAGAGATTTACAAGGGAGCAGCGTGCGTACAATGTCCTGGGTGCAGCCAAGCTGTCTGATAAGAGTGAATTTTGATCTTGCTGGGAACCTCACTGCTTTCAATGTTTACCCAGCCAGAGTGGTCCCAGTTATTTTGCTGTGTTTTGTATTTGCGAGTTTTGATATTCATCCAAAGAAAAGGGATAATAGACCTATGAACGGAGGCTTATTCATGCAAAGAATTGGAATTCAGAGGGAAATATCATAATGTACGATATACAAAGAGCGTGAAAGGACTTTTAAAAACCCGTCCATGCTCACATTCAATTTCACAAGGCTGATTGATCTCATACATATCTGAAGATAACAATCACCGAACCTACAATCGAGCTGATTTCTTGTTAGTGAAAACTTAGAAAATGGTTCCAACAGGATAGCATCGTAAAGGAGTCGAACACTGGACAAACATTAGTGATGTGATAGCTTACCATGATTCCAAATCCTCACCAATGTCATTATGATGGACATAATGCCGGAAAATTTTTTTCTAGATCTCCTTGACGATTCCAAAGGCTGTTGCATATTTTCATCGCTTTGCCGATTTTGCAAGAATTCCAAAGCCAAATGCTACGTGCAAGAGCGGTTTTTCGTTGGTTGGTGTAACTTTTACGTCAGGCTTGTTGACTGCGAGATCAAATCGTTGATCGATCTTTGGGACTGGACGGTTTTTCTGGCACTTTTAGATGGCCTAGGCAGAGACAAGCAGTACATTTCCTCAAGAGAACGAAGTGAAGTAAATGAGAATTGGGACATCGTTCAGGAATATCTAATCAAGGAGAGGGTCATCAAATCAATCATCTCAAAGGGTATGATTCTACCTTAATTCTCTTTGGTTAATTCGAATCCTGCACTCGCGAATCCCCTTATATTTCCACACGGAAACACCTACAAACTCATGGTTAAGTAACGCTTCAAAAAATCGCGGTAGGTTTCTCTAAAAAAGCAATCCTAGAGACGAAGACTATCCTTCATTCTGTATGCGAGATTCTCAGAAGTCCTATCAACCTTATGATAAGTGTGAGTGGTTTTTCTTGCTGAGAGATTGAGGTGCCTAAGATGCTGTTAGCGGTCTGCTACATTCGCCTGCTTCAAGAGTGGCAATTATTCCCCATAGTTTATTTCCATCAACCTTATTTTTCTACCAAGGCTTGCGACAACGGTACCAATAGTGTTCACTATGAAATTGAATGCGAAATCTCTCCAATAATTGAATGCCGCTCGGAATATCGATATGAGAATTCATTCTCCACTTTAAAGCATTTTTTGTGTGTTTCTAGCAGTGACGCAATGTGCATCGAAATGATGCTACTTTAGGCATTAAGGCATGCAAACTACTGTGATCACATTTTTAAGGAATAGTTCCAAATTCATTAGCTAGACGTGCTTCTCATGTCGTACACCTGTAGATTTTTTGTGTGAGTTATGTTGAGGAAAGACCATGGTGGCCTATACAAAACCCCAACAAAGGAAGAAAGAAGAAAGCGAAAATCTAAGAGAAGAGGAAGATCAGATCAAGTTTATTGATCTTAGATTTGAAAGATGGTAAGTTGGAAGAAGGCAAGGCATTCCATAAATTGGATATTATTGGGATGAATGGTGATTTGTGGGAGAAAGTTCGTGGATTAGGCAGTGAAATTTGAAAAGGGTGTGAATGAGTTAAGCTTCTGGTGGTCCTGACACGCCTTAGAGGAACAGGAATAATATCCCTGATCTCTTGACAGCAATACCCGTGTAAATATCTGTAAAAGATGGAATGATCTTCAACTAAACGACGATGGGTGGCTGAATGTGAACTCGCATTCTGCGTCTGTACATGGGATTACAAATTTGGCTTTGAGACCATGGTATGACAGAGTCAATAGGTTACGTCCCGGTAAGTTCTCTTAGGCGGCGGAATGCAGTTGACATAGTAATTTCAGCAGTTTTTGCCGGTGTCCGCGAGTCTCCGGTAACTACTTACCTCCGTGACTTCAACTTCCGCATGCCAATTAGATATCACTTTATTTGTCCTTCCCAAAACGCTTGCAAAGTTATTTTCATGGTGGATTATATCCAATCTCTCAGCAGTCTTTAGGAGGGGGGTACGATACACGGTGTCGTATTTACCAATGATACCCACCTCCTTGGTTCGTTTCATTGGAGCTAACATTGCATCAACCACGCATCAGTTTATTTTAAAGAATTTCGCACCAAATCCTTGCTCTCTTAATTTGCTGTCTTCCGCTGCATTATAGGCTGTTGTTTTTAAGTTTTTTTTTGCAATTTTGAAAACAGAGAACTAAGAAATAATGTACCTTTCCTGCACCAATTACGGTTTTAAAGTTTCATGAAGTGGAACCCATTCCCCAGAATCTTACAATAAGAATGTGTCTTTAACACGACAGATGCATTTATTTTCATTCGAGTGTAGGATTGAAGCGTTGGCGACTAAGGGTAGATGCCTTTCCGAGCATAAGAGGATTCGAACCGCACACCTTCTGTGAACCAGTCGCGCGTGGTATCCACTATGCAGCGGCCGTCTTTACTACGTAAAAGTACCAAGCCAGTGGAATTTCTCACTTTGGTGCAAGGGACTGATTCCTCCCGGATAGTAGAAAGAGTTGGGGCAATTGGACGCGTCATTTTGAAACGAGGCGTTGTCAAGATGGCAGCATCACTCTTGTCCCCAGAATAAGTACTGCATAACTTGGTCGGAAACTAAATATTTGAACTTAAGTGAAGTCAAAGGTTAAGACGTGATCAGGATTCATCCTGCCCTTCTTGCTCTTACTGGTTTGTTTTCTGTGTCTCTTTCGACAGAGTCTTGTCAACTATTGAAGCTTTCCATTGCTGAATTACTGTCCTGCATACAAATAGGGATTGAATACAGAAATCTGAAAGATGTAATAACAATAGAGACCACGTGATTTTTCCCGAAAAAAAACACAGCTTAGTTTGGTAAAGGAAGCATACGTCCCATTCTTAGCTCGGCTTAAGTAGCAAATTGTCCAATTTTTGGAAAAAAATGCTCTTGAAACCGAATTGTATTCGTGTCGCTGCATTCCCTTTGGAAGGAAGCTTTTGCTTGAGCAGGGCTTTCAATGATTGTAACTCCAGATCCTTTATTTGGCCAGATTGGTGAACATTGCATAATGTGGTCAGAAAGAATTTCCACAATTCCACCGTCCAATTCGTTTCTTAATTTTGTCTCAAACTATGAAATGTTGTGGTTGTTATGGAAACAAAGTACTACACACGCAACCGCAACTCAACATCACCTGCAGTCATTTTACATAGTCAATAAAGGATCTTGCTTCAGAAAGAAGATAATTCGCCGGTAGGAGTCTCAATCATTCTACATTCAAGTACCTTGCTTTGGTGGTTATGGCCTAGCCCTGTATGGCCGTGCAAAACACAACAAGGTTAGGGACCGTGAGTATGAATACACAAGATTTGGGTGTGAGGTATTCAATCTGCTTGTTGATATAGATGTTCTACGGAGAGTTTCTTGCTTCCTTTGCCATCATTTGCATCGACTGCAAGCTGCCGTATTGCGTCAATGTTTTATTCGTCGCAACCACTCCATTTGAAGTGCGTAGCAGTCTCAATGTACTAAGTAGATCCTCGCCTGTGCTTCTCTTAATTCAAGTTTATTATTTGAAATAATATCAAAGTTGAGTAGCACGGTGCTTTACCTGCTAAGACCAGTCTTACTAGCGAGTGTAAGTTTATTATTTGAAATAATATCAAAGTTGAGTAGCACGGTGCTTTACCTGCTAAGACCGGTCTTACTAGCGAGTGTAAGTTTATTATTTGAAATAATATCAAAGTTGAGTAGCACGGTGCTTTACCTGCTAAGACCGGTCTTACTAGCGAGTGTAAGTTTTAAGATTGAACACTACCTAATACATTTGTGCCAAGCATATCCGGTACAATGGAAAAATATCATCTATCAGGATACCAACGTAAAGTATTACCATGCCATAATGTAAATACAGTGGTAAGGCAAGTGTTTGTCAATGCCCGCCAAGGTCAAGTCAGTTGAGGACACAGCTGCGTGCGTATTGCTTTGAATTTGCACATTCCAAGCCTGTGATCAACTTTGATTGATGAAAAAAGCACAAACGTTAGCACTTCAGTTTAGGAGGCGATTGGGGGCAGTGGAATTGGACGAACACGTCGAATGGGGATTTATTGGAACATATCAAAACGTGATATCGAATCAGAGTGAGGCTGGATCTAAGAGATGATCTACAATCTTTGGCAGGTCGTTGGAGAGGATGTAAAGTAAAAATCTTACCTGATCATGCGGAAACCGATTTACTTTGTTTCACCGTTATCGCAGGCTCGTTAAAATCGTAGAAAAAAATTATCTGTTCATTCCAACTCTTTCTATGAAGCTCACACAATTCAACTTGTTGAAGTAAGTGGGTTTCCCAAGGAGGTGCTTCATGTAACTTCCTCTGTTGCAAAGCCAAATCTGTGTTAATGTACACTCTCGTAATTGCTGGAACCTTCACATCCTAGAAAGTTTGTCTTGAAAAATTCATCGTTTTCTGAAGGGTTATTACATGATACTGTATGAAATAAAAGGGTGATGTAATATTATACAATGAAATGCACTGTAATTCAATATAATGCAATATTTTGCAATGTAATGTGTTATAGTGTAGCGTGATATGGAAAACATTATAGTGTAATATTACATGATGTAATGCAATACGATACAACATGGTATGATATAGTATAATGTATTGTAATATAATTTGAATATCATATGATATAGCAAAGTGTGATATTGATATAACATGGTATGATACAATGTAATGTTAAGCAACACTATATATTTATTGCAAAATAATATAATACAATTTGTTAGGGTATAGCATAATATGATATGATACAATGGATATGATATGGTATTATATAGTATCACATGATATGATAAAATATGATGCAATATAATACAATGCAGTGTAATATAGTGTATTATAGTACAGTGTAATTTTTCTGATATCGTATGTAAGGGAAAGGTGAATATTATGTTGATGTATGTCAACAATAGCCCCTCGTTGGTATACTAAGGATACCAATTCAACATTTCAATATGATGTGACATAATCTATCAAGAAATAATGTGATATGAGATAATGTGATTTATTATGTCACTGTTTGATGCAATAAAACTAATTGTGCTACAATGTAGTGTAATTCGATATAATATAAGATTTTATGCAGACTTTTAGGGAACCCATCCTCTGCAAATCACAATATAACGACGTATGGGGGTCCCCAACAAGCATACTTTTAATGGAATCTGACCATTAATGCTGTAAGCAACAGTTTTATGGGACTTGAAGTGAAGACGATTAGAACGGTATGTAGTGGATCAATTCTGCCGTGACTCGAGTAAGTGGAAAGCCAGAGAAACAAACAGTAAGAGACAGTAGGAGACAGCAGGAGGATGATATGAAATCCGTTGATGAGCCGTGGTTGTTGTTGATAAGTAAAGTGGTACGACTTCTGCTGTAGCGTGTATCAAAGTAGTCACACGACGTGAAGATCAGACAGTCGAAATGCGAAGCGTACCAGACTGTCGATGTTTTTAGTTTGCAGACGAATAGAAAGACGATTATGGTTGCATTTACTGAGTTAAGGTTAACCATTTTTCTCGAGGCAAAGATTTGAGTTACTCTGCTGATAAGATGTTGCCTAGTGGCTAATTTGAAAAATAAAAACAGCTTTGTTTATCATCGAATATGACAGTTTGAAAACCAACCAAGACTTGCCCAGCGCCATGGAGGCTAGTTATTATGAGAAATGTAGATCGTTAGCAGATATCCGTTTGACCTAAAAGGAATGCTGTTATATTAATCTTCAGTGTTAGAGTTCGACGTGGTAGTTTTGCGTTTCAATACGCCACTCTCTAGAAACAATGTTATAGCGTAGTTACTATCAGAATATTATCAGTTGGAAGTTATCTTTTTTCAAAGATGGAAGTTATTATCAGAAGGGAGTTTTCCAAAGGACAGAAACTGAAGCTGCTAGCAATAGATTTTTCTTTTACTATTCATTAATCAAATTTCTTTGCAACCAATGCAAATGGGGCACACTTCTGAGATTATTTGCTTGTCAGATATCTGCTTGGCATTCATTCATTTGAAACTTTTCATACCAGTCCTATGGACAATACATTGTATTTTCATTTTCCTAGGCAAATCCCTAGTTGTTCGAAGGAAGTTCACATACTGGTTAACGGAAATTCTATGGTCTTTGATATTTCGCCACTATTGCGACTTCGGGTCTTTGAGTATGAGTCGAAGAGTAGTCATAGATTACCACAAGGCATGCCAGAGCCTGATCAAATGGATGAAAACCAAAATCCCAAACTGTCGGATCAGCAACGTAACAACAGACTTACACAATGGTGTTGTCTTTTGTCAGCTCATAAATGCAATAGTGCCGAATTCTGCCAACTTGCCTCTCTTAGAGGGAAAGGTCAGGGCAGAGGAGACTGTTTCGTATGCATTGGAAGTCGCGAAGGAGGTCCTCGGCATTCCCGTTTTGATCAATGCAAAAGACATTGCCAATTGCAAAGCAGATGAAAAAGGTCTTATCACATATGTCGCTTTGTTTCGAAGTGCTGACAGAATGCTTGCAAGAGGAATTAGACCAGTTTCGCCGAGGACAAGCGAAAAAAGTTTTTGTCATGGATACGAAGACAAGCGAGATCAACATCGCAACTTTGCGTATGGATTCGGTATTCGTCATGGAGAAGTCGGGAAACCGACAGAATTCATCCTTCATCTAGACGAAGACGCAGAATCGGACGTTCATATTTCGATTAAATGCACACCAGATGACGAAGATGAGACGAGAGTGAAGGCTGAGCCTAAACTGAAGCCGATAGGAGACTGTGGATACATCATATCATATACACCAGTAATTGCCGGATTTTATGAGATATCTGTCCTTTGTGGAAAGAAACATATCACTAACAGTCCTTTCAAAATTCAAGTCGAGAAACCTGATATTGCGTTTAAACGTTACAGTAAATTGGATCAAAATAATTCAGTCGAACCAGCAAAGGAAACTCGGAGCAGTGACTATCTCTTTTTCTCCGATGACCCACGATCCTATTCCAATTGGACCGAACTTGATGGTATTCCAAATAATATACCTCCTAACAGGCCAGAAAGCCTAAACACTGTCGATAGTGGAATAGAGAACGTTCTATACAGCGAAAGTCTCACCAATAGTTATTTATCGGTTACTGAGAACTCGGAAAGAGGCTCTTCATTAACAACAATACCTTCGTCTCCTAATGGTTACTCGAAAGGAGATTCTGAATCCTCAGCATTTTCTGATTTCGATTTTTTTGAAGCAACTGGGTCTGGCCTGGATTCAGGGGAGGTCGGTGTTATGAGTCAGTTCGAGGTGAGGACCCCGAATGGTAGTAACGGACCGCTAAGTGTGTTTGTCACATGTCCAGCTGTTTCCATACCAACGCCAAATGTAAACACACGACCAGATGGTGACCAACTTATTCACGACGTCATGTTCCTTCCTACAGAACCAGGGACGTACGAAATTGAGCTTAAATGGGGCAACAAACTCATCGCTGGTTCTCCGTATGCGGCTGTAATTACCGAAGCTTATAGTAACGAGACCGCAGAACCGTACACGAAAGATTTTGACAGCTTTCTCAACGAACCTTTGATTAACGAGAAGGAAGCGGTGCTGTACTACAGCGCGACGAGCGCTGACGTTCGACACACAAGACGGTGCCAGTATTTGGAGTCGCTTCTTTGCACCGTAATCACCAATCTGAAACTCGATAAAGTGGCAATGGATTTGGAAATCCCAGCTGACGAGAGGCGTCAATTATTTGCCAGGATTAATGGAAATGTCAAGCTTCCATTTGTCTTTCTTAATAAGAAGTTCCTCGGAACATTCGAGACGTTAATTGGGTTGTACAGAAGAGGAATTTTGAGGGAGTTTATTAACAGAGAATTCGATTATTTGCGAACAGACAACGAAAGTAACGAGCTGCTTGATTTCAAGACATTGCACGAAATAAAAAGGACCCTTAAAGAACTAAGGACCCCAATGTTATCATAGCAATCGTAGTATTCAGTAATCGTATAAAATGTTTATATTGAAAGACAGATGATTGCATTGAGCAAGGAGCCATACTAAAGACGTTAACAGATCCTAGCATTCAGCAGTGTAAAAAGTACAAGGGGAAATGTCGGAAAAGAGAGCGAAAAAATCTTCGCAAGCTATTTTTCAAAGCAGAAGGGCAAGAGTTTCTGATGTCTTCATCGAAAGAACCTACGAAGCAGAGACCCAGAAGAGCTTTGAAATGCGATATTCAAAAGCTGTTATGAGTTTTAAGTGAATCATCAGAATCGTTGTTTGCAATAATCTGGGCTATGGATTATAAGTTAGAGTTGTGATAGTATGATTGAAGATTTCAACGCAAGTTTAAACTCGAGAGTTCCTTTTGAATCAATTCAATGTTAGCCTGTCAATTTGGACCAGCCATTAGATCATCGTCCTTTGCTGAGAGAAGGCCTTCTCGTTGCTCTCTCGAAGCAGCCCAATGTTCTTCGTTTTTGTATGAATAAAGAAGGATAGGCGAACTCTCTTTGTGCTTGCCAAATCAAATTAGTCAAATCGATTCAATCAAATCAATTAAACTAAATGAATCAAATCAAATCAAGAGAACAAAATCAAATCAATCAAGCGAAATCAATGCTATCAAATCTAATCAAATCGATCAAGTGAAACCAGTCTATTGATATATCAGTAAGTTTAGCTTGCAAGCTAATTGGGGGCACAAAGGTGCTTTTTGGTTTGGTAGAGTATATTCCGTTGGCAGTTTCCTTGAGACCAATCTAATCTCATCGAACCAGTGGCATTGTAGGAGCATTTGGGGAGGGAAGGGCTACTGATTGATTTTTACCGACAAAACAGCAAATTTTGCGACAACAACATTTTCGAATTGCAGCAAGCAAAATTTAGGTAATTCAAAAATTTGCTTCTGTAAATCTTGTATTATCTAAATTCAGCAGGTGCATTTGGTTGAAGCTGTGAAAGCGAGATGTCACAGTTTTGCAGTTGCAGTAAAAAAGTTGCAACAACAAAACATATGAATGCATTCAAGGCAGTGTTGAGAGAAAAGCACTTAGATCGCTAAGAACTTCTTCGGTAGTGGTGTATTCACAAAGGTATCCATTATCCCAGCCATCTAACTAGATTGTAGCAGACAATGCTTCGCTCCGTTTACAACAACAAGAGAATTTAAACGACCCTGTGCAGTCATTGGCCTCAGCCAATTCCCTACTGTTTTCCGTTTCGAGCAAGCATGATAAAGAATTCAATGCACCATGTTGTGCTTGCTACTCCTAGTCACATGCGTATGACATTATTGTGATCCCATCTGCAGTCCCTATAAAAGTTCTGCTTTCCTGGACATTTTTCAACGTCTCGTGAATGCTTTAGGCTATGTTCAGGAGAATATTTTAGCACATTAACTGAGCGAATAAATCTGGCCAGATGGAGTCAGAATCTCTTTTCCAGGGACCTCGTTAACAACAGTACTTCGTGTTTTGAAGAGGTTACCCTGTGTCAATGTCAAGAGATGAGGACTGGGACGATCAAGAACTCATGGTATTGTAAAGGCATCAGTTGAGAAGCATCGATTGAATTACAAAAAGTCTGCCAGTGCATCCTGATGATACTTACTAATTACATGTTGTTTATCGACGTCTCCGAAAACCCTCTTCCTTTTGCGAACAAACTTATCAAGCTTTGGTAAACGAGAATAAGATCTATCTATCTATCCATCTATCTATCTATCTATCTATCTATCTATCTATCTATCTATCTATCTATCTATCTATCTATCTATCTATCTATCTATCTATCTATCTATCTATCTATCTATGCCTATCTATCCATCTGTGCCTAGCTATCTATCTATCTATCTATCTATCTATCTATCTATCTATCTATCTATCTATCTATCTATCTATCTATCTATCTATCTATCTATCTATCCATCTATCTATCTATGCCTATCTATCTATGCCTATCTATCTATGCATATCTATCTATGCATATCTATCTATGCCTATCTATCTATTTCTATCTATCTATGCCTATCTATCTATTTCTATCTATCTATGCCTATCTATCTATGCCTATCTATCTATGCCTATCTATCTATGCATATCTATCTATGCATATCTATCTATGCCTATCTATCTATGCCTATCTATCTATGCATATCTATCTATGCATATCTATCTATGCCTATCTATCTATTTCTATCTATCTATGCCTATCTATCTATTTCTATCTATCTATGCCTATCTATCTATGCCTATCTATCTATCCATCCATCCATCTATCTATCTATCTATCTATCTATCTATCTATCTATCTATCTATCTATCTATCTATCTATCGATCTATCTATTTATCCATCAATCTAAACAAGAATAGCATAGAGGCTTAAAAATTTTGCTCCTTCTGATAAAATAGGAAACATACAACGAAGCTTCCGCCAGATTCTGCAGAGAAGGAGATCGAGCCACTTTCTAGCCCCCACCGGCCACGACGCCACTGCTGTTGGCTTCTTCGACATATCCTTCGAGATAATTTCGAGATCTTTTAAACTTCACTACTGTGGTATGACTGAGTGATTTGTATGATCGTTTCCATACGAAATACAAATCAAACATCTATGTCTCCTCTGAGAAACTAGGAGAATTGGTCACAGGTTGTATAATAGCTTAAGCACATGCTTATTGCTCTACTCAATGCCTCCAGTTCGGGGCCTGCTCCGGTGAATTTCTTTTCATGCTCTAACTTTCCACCCGCGAGAAGTGGGTACCTGGCGTTATGCTGTAGGTAAAGTGCGGGGTAATGGTTAAGCGTGGGGACTCACAGCACAGAGGTTGCGGGATCGATTCCTGCACCTGTCGCAATAGAAACACCATTGGCGAGGGCAGCAACAGAACCAGCTAATCAAGTCCACTTCCCTAGAAGACTCTCAGAGCCCTTTCTCTGGTTGCTATTCTCGAGATCGAGTATGCTACGCAGTCAGCTAAAGCATGGCGAGGAAGAAAAAACTTCACCTTATCTCAAAATGCTGCTGCCCAGGATGGTATCTCAAGAGAATTTTGCATCCTGTTACGTTCCAGGATGAAGTCGAATGAAGAAATGAAAAGGAGAGTTTTATTTAGGCACTAATATTTTCATCGTGTTCACACCACTTTTCTACACGTTTTACGTCTACTATCATCTTTACTTTTGCTCATTAAATGATTTTATCGAATGTTTTTGATATTATGTGTTGAATACGTGCCCTTAATCAACGTGTCATATCAGTTTCAAAAAGAGGAGACATTTTCGGGATGAATGACTCGTTGGATTTTGAACAATTTCACGACCGCCTTCTTCACCTTTTGATCCAGAACGATTGTCATTACTGAATTGACTGACAGGAAGATTTGCATACCGAGGGAACCAATATCCATGAACCAAAACATTGTTGTGCATGAGATGGAGTCAATCAACATTATGATCAGTAGCAGCGTGCCTGAAATCAATCAGATCACCATAATCATATTCAGTCAGAGATGAAAGTCGCTTACTAAAACCTCATGCAAGAAAAAAGGGAGAGTTTTGGGTCAATAGGTAATTGATATGAATCAATATGTTGTATATAGAAAAATGCCTAATCTTGAAAACATAACCTTGTTTGAAAGTGAATCTGTGTCTAAAGTTAACGGACATACCACTCATCGCTTTTTCTCTTTACTTCAGAAAGTGGTGAGAAAAATCCAAGAGATTTTGACAAGAGAGCATTTTGTTGGGCAAAGGATCTCTAAAAATTCTTCATTCATGCAAGCATGTGAGTATTTGTAGAGGTCGCACTTCAGCATGTAGTGATGCCGGGAAAAAGTGGGATGAAAGAGACCTGAAACCCCTTAAATGCACACTTTGGAACATACCACAAAATCCAAATACTTTGAATCTTTAGAAAAAGTAATGACACGGCTTTCTTTGGGTCGGAAAATTTCTCTTCTCTAAATTCTTCAAATATTTTTCTTGATTCAGTTGATGGATACGAGCTGGACCTCATCAAAGTTGATTGAAGGGAGGAATTGTATGGAAGCTACTGAGATTGCTCTTGCCCTTTCTCCCTCTGGGGAAAAGACAAGAGACAGTCATCCCTCGTCCCCTGTTTCAGCATTGGTGGCTTCATGTTTACCTGATAAGATGGAGCACCAAAGGAAAAGGACTGTCTGGTAACAAGTGCATTTCATTTCATCGTCAGCGCCTGTATATGTTCTCTCTACAATGTCCTCGCTTCTCTTTCCACCCTGAACGCTAATGGTTTGAATGTGCCCAGCTGCTTTTACGGCATCCTTCGTTTTTGTATCAGGATTTCCGTCAGGAGCTCTAGAATCTTTCAGTTCTCGGATCAGGTCGTTGCTTCTTTCAGCCTCTCTGTCCTGCAGCTGCTCAGTCGACGAGTGCCCAGCGCCACACGTGTATGAGCAGAGCAACGCTAGAATTATCATTCCATGACCTGCAGTCTGAATACTTTTCATTGTTGGCATGCCTGTCCAAATCGACCCCAACCCGAGCCCGAAGGATAGCAGCCAAACAGCCATGCTTATCCTTGCACATGTGGCGGTATTTGGACGCTGTCTCATAGACTCATTTCTTTGGTAGAGCTTAACCAGGAAAATGACAAGGCAGAACAACGCCCCTGCAGCTTGAGAAGTAAACCAAGCCACATGACACGTGTCAAGCATTGGTTTGAACGAAGGAAATGCTTTGTATGGGTTGATGCCTGTTGCATTGTAATTATGATACCTATAATAAGATGAAACGTACAGTAGCAAGCATTGACTTATCATTGATTGATTGACGGATGAATTGATTGACTAATTAATTGCTTGATTGGCAAAACAATGGGTTGATTGATTGCTTGATTAACACATTAAATTATTGGTTGATTGATTTTTAAATGATTTTTTTGCCAGGTTGCTAAATTTGCTTTTAGTGAAAGGTTGGCCGATTGATTGGTAGATCGATTTATTGATGGATTGTTTTTATGACTATTGATTGATTGTTGGATTGATTAATTTTCTGACTATTGATTGATTGTTGGATTGATTGATTTTCTGACTATTGATTGATTGTTGGATTGATTGATTCGTTGATTGATTCATTTATTAGCTAATGCAGTAATTTTACTTGCATTGCTGAGTTCTCCGTGCAGTCAAAAACATTTTGCTCATTCTTTTAATTCCATTTCGTACATTCAAGCTCACTTTCTCTTTCCCAATCATAGATTTCATCTTTCCTCAGTATTTGATCTGTTTCCACTTAAATCAGTGCATGCAAAATCGAGGAATAAGTGAATCGGACTTGCCATGTTCGTATTCCATTCACTGGAACACTTATCATACTTGCCACTGAAGATGAGACGACGAGTATGCTCAGTGGCGTCTTGAGCTCATTGTATGGATCGACGATGATCCCTGCTATGACCATCAGGGAGGAGATGAGTGCCGTTGGCATGAACCCGATGCTAAAAGCCACCACAGTGTAGGAAGAGAGAGACGGCTTCAATGACGTTGCACATTGAGGCATGATTCTGGTTGATTCCAATGATTCAGCGAAGGGTGATCCGAGAACGCAATCCACCCTAGAACAGAGCAGTGCAAGTTATCTAGCCTTTTGCATCAATATGAGTGTCCTAATTCTTGGTCTGCAACTCACGATGAAGATCGTTAGGGTAGCTTGGTGACAAGATTCTCGCGCAGTGATCCGATGGTCAGTGGTTCAAATCCACCCTCAGCTAAAATGTCCCTTAGAGTGAAGAGAGTTGCCAGCCCTCTGTAATTCCAGGCGTAGGAATCACGAGGTGTGGTCACATCGAGAGGAAGGACCTGGACACTACTCGATAAGCAAAAAGCTTCCCAGTGTTCAAATGTCTACCTTGGACATCTTGGTAGAATCGTACTGCATATATAAAAAAGGGAAAAAAAGAAGATCCTTCGGAAAAAGAGCTTAGAAAATTGCCCCATGCCACTGTTTTTATTTTTATGTTCTGCCATAGAGATTTCCTGGTGGTCTATACGAAGCCCAACAGAGGAAGAATGAGAGAGGCTAAGGAAAAGGGAGATAAGATCTAGTTTATCACAAAGAAGCCGAGTTGTAAGGCTCTAGAAGGGAAGAAGAAAGCAATACACTCCACAGGTAGGCTTTTGGACTGTTTAGTAAAACTTGAAAAATGATTCGAGCTTTTGGCAATTCTGACATTTTCCAGGGGTATAATGAAAAATGGCTATTGCAATTGGGATTTGAAATCAACACCCAATTATCTTTATTATTCTACCTGTCATATTTATCACACCCTATTTCTCGAAGATATCCAGATTTTGGGAAGGTATGTTTGCGAAGTTCCCATCCAGGTAGTGGCAGAATCTTCTTCAGAATTCAATTAGTGCCATGTTTTACGAAATCTGCATGCATTTTTTGTGACTAAGAGAACAGCAGTGCATAATCTATTTTCAGGCTTAGCAGAAGCTACAGAGTCTCTTTTCTATGAGAACGAGTTTTTGAGGTAGCATCTCGGCACCTATCTCCCCGAAAGTGTTTATGCTGTGAACCGCTTAGCGTTCGAACACACAGCTCCTGCGCTGTCAGCTCGCAAGCTCCTGGCGCTACTATGGTACCACAACTGCATGCATGTATTGCAAACGCATCAGCGCTAGGTTTCAATAGCAGAATGCAACTTTACGAGTGCATATGCGAAAGTGCAATGAGGATCATTCACGATGAGACTCGCTTCCGAAAGGGTGAACAACAATGTTTTGAACTCACCTCAAGCTTCCTCTTCTACTTTCACTCTGCAGAAAGGCACGATAGTGTTTCATGCTTTATCTATTTATCAAGAGCATATTCATTACTTATTCAGAGTTCTTGAGCAATATCAACACGTGGTCCTGCGTATGTTCTTCCTACGAAACTTCTGCTATCTAACTTTCCTTTGCTTTCGGACATGTGCATGCTGATCCTCTCCTTTGCAGTACAACACATTGCTGCCCTAAGCAGTGGAGAGTACAGCGCTATCGTAGCTTTTGAGCATGTATTAGATAAGGGTGCTGTAAACGTTTCCTTATAATGCGACTTGAATTCAGTTAATCTTCCATCTTACGTGACATGCTTTCTCTAAGCTTCTGGGAACAGCAATCTGGTTTGTGACAAAATGCTGCAACCTAGACTCTTATGGCTATCACTAGTGAGTCAATGTATGTAGCTTCTGATCTTTCTTTCGATTCATTCCCTCAGTCTGTCTTTCTTTCCTTGCCCATCAAATAATTGATTGTTCTTGATGCCATATAAGTAGCATACAAATTGAAATTTTAGGACACTATGCTCATCGATCAGCTTCCTGGTCCTTTCTTTCGATGTGACACACTTTGTTACTACTGCGTCTGGGACTACAGACGGCTATGAACTTTAAGTGCACGGTATGTATGAGAAAGGGCCCGAGCCATCGAATTCATGGAATTCACGAGCAAGGGCCTTGACCACTGAGATATCCTTTGACGGTTTCACGTTGCTTGCATTGCTTATTTGATGGAGTGTCTTCTAACCAATCCCCAAGAAAAAGCTCAGCTCTGTTCACTGGTATTTACAAACACCTGCACACATGGTTTTTAATCTTGGCAAAATAGGATCAGCCCGGTATTGGTGAATAATATTTCTTATTCCAATAAATATAGGAATAGTTAAAATAACAGGAATCGCTACAACAGATTCAGATAATTTATGCCCAGTGGTTATCAACAAAACTACCATATCTATTGGTGAATATGAATGGCAACAAATATATTTCATGGGCAATCATAATCGTGACTACATAATCTTGAACAATAGACAATGTTAGATAATTACAATTTGCATCTTCTAAGCAGTTATTTCCGCCTGCTATAATTTGTTTGAATTTAATGCCCCACTTAGCGAGTGGATAATGAAAACACAAAACTCGCTAAAATCAAGTTAAAGAAAACAAATATTCGCTAACATCAAGTTTTTTGACAACCAGTCTGCGAAATTACAGCAATAGGCAGTTGATGAGGTTTTGAACTCTGCATACTCTTTGCACCGGTATAGTTAAGCAAAATTTTCCATATTGCTGTTCTGTCTGGGGCTGTGTTGGTTTAACTAAGATTAATCAGTTGCAAAAACTTCAAAAACGTGCCGCTAGGCTAATAACGAATAGCAGTTTTGATACCCCAGGCATACCTTTTATTCGTGAGCTGGGATGGAGGGCCATAGACGAACTAGTATCTGGTGAGTCAGTGACAGTTGTCTTCAAGTCCCTGAATGGTCTTGCTCCACAATATATGAGCGATCTCTTGACACGAAATCCTATCTGCTCATCACATAGCCTGCGTAACAAAGAGACTGACCTGAAGTTGCCGATGAAAAGGTCTGCAAATGGCAAGAGATGTTTCTCTTATAGAGGTGCTAAACTTTGGAATAGCCTGTCAGCCGAGTCAAACCAGGCGATCTCTCTGTATTGCTTCAAGAAATATATCTAAATCTATCTAGAAAGAAACACTTTCTTTCTTCTTTCCACTTTCTTTTTCTTTCGTTTCGATTATTTTTGTCATTGCTATATATAGGTTTTGGATACTGTAATTAAGGTTTCATAAATTGAATCTTAATTCTATAGTCTTCACTTTAACAGCATAGATTGTACTTAATATATTTTAGAGGGCCCCTTCAAAATCAACTTCTGTTGAAGGGAAACCCTCCTTAAAAGAAATGAAATGAAAAGGTTGATCCCTTTAAATTGCTTGAGCAGATTCTTCCGACATGCATTTGGGACCAAGCAAGTTCGAGATCATTTACACGTATGACTGTTATTGCATATCATCTCCTAGACTTTACCAAAGCTAAAATTTACAATACATCAAGAAATTTTCGCGTTAACATTTACTTATCGTGAAGGTTGTTTGTGGGCCTGTCATTGCGCTGTTTCGGCGTCATGGTTCGGCGTCATGGTTTCGGCGTGACTTTTCGGTACTTACGTAGCCGAAGCATTTGCAGGCAGCCTCGCCTGAGCGCAGGTACAAACAAGAGACACAGAAATGGATTGAATGCTTTATGCGTGACAATGAACATTAACTTCCAGCCACTTAGATAATACTTGGCAATGCATGGAACATTCAACTGGTCGTAGGTATCTGCATAGATAATTGCGCAAGAGGCTGTCACAAACAAAAACAAGAGGATGTAGTAGAGAAGCAATGCCTCAATGTTGGCAACGCGTTTCTGCATCCTTGCTGCTATGGCAGCTGTCGTGCTATCACTCTGCTCTTGCTTTTCCTTCCCAGGTGCATGTTCGATTTTTTCAGCTACACCATCTGGATTTCCGTTCTCCATCTTTCCGGCTTCAGTTTCTGTGGACGTTTTGGATTCTGTTTTCTCCAAAGTGACAACCACGTCCTTCTCGGGAGCATCATCAGCCATGCCGATTGATGCTTGTGGCTGCACCCGAGCTAAATCTTTCTTTGCTGGTTGATACAGAACGCTGAGGATTACAACAATAGCAAGGAATGATCCGAACGACGTGACACTTGCCACGATCTGCTCCACTTCTTTGTAGCCGTAAACTTTGTAGAGGGAAGCAAATCCCAGGCCGAGTGCCCAGATGCAGATGGAAGCAAAAACTATGAATGAATATGGCACCTTAATGTTTTTGTTACCACTACGAACTACTAAGTCACCGAGCATGAGTGCCATGCTGAGGAAGGCAACCAACTGGCCGCCAAAGTATAAGATATGGCACAGCATTCCCAGGTAGCTGGTGTCCGGGTATACTTTGCGTACGTTGACACCCTTGTATCGCATCCTGTTGCCCCATGCTCGGTAAATATCTATCAGTAGGCCAAAGCAGAAATCAGAAGCTATAGCATTCAGATGGATTAGATTGAATGGGGTTCTCACTTCACCCAAAGGATCCACCAAGATTGTTAGAGCCATCAGCATGTTCCCAATAACTGTGACTGGAGTGTAGACTCCACTGAGAACTGATGTCGTGAGATAATACTCTGGTGGCTTAGGAACACCACTGCAGCTCATAATTCTGATTTCAAGTGCCTTTCTTTTGCGCGTCTTTGGAATGTTGCGTTCTAGTTATAAATCTTCTCCTTTCTTCTTCTTACTTTGTTAGAACTCTTCTCTTGTTTTCTCTTCAATTCTCCACCCGTTTTCCAACGAATAGACGAGCTATGCACATTTGTCTCTTTTAGCCGCTTATTTTTCAGACGTCTTCGTCAACCAATTCCTTGCAGAATAGCGGTGGCTGCATTCCCTTCAGTTTATATACGATCATCCGCCAGTTTGTTAGCAGCTCATTATTCCTACTTACAGTTCTAGATTGCACGGGGGACCATTGCACGCTACACACAGCTAACTGTAACGCAATTGTAAAATCAGAGCCTCCCAACACTAAAAAATTGTGGTCTTTTTACCGTTGCAACGAACGTGTTTCTGCCCATTGCCACGAGAAAATTGACAGTTGCATTTTCGATCATTTCACCATTTCCACGCGTTCTTTGTTCAAAAATTCGTCAGCAGCGAAAATTTGCACTTCAACTCTTGCAAAAAATATCGTTGATAAAGCCAATCACTTAAATTTTCCTTTTCTTGCATTGATTTTTGCCAAGGTGGCAATTTTAAGTCAGGAATGATGACAAAAGTCAGATGATGCATTGCCAACAAGCCGCAAGTGAATATTTCAAGTGCAGTTTTTGGCAGATATATGGAAAAAAAGAACTAAAAAATGCATCTTAAGAGTGCACAATTCTGACAGATAATTTTCCGGCATTTTTATTTAGAGCTTTCAACATTTTCGTACAGAGTCAAGTCCAAAGATTGTCTCGCAATAGGTACCCATTTCCATTTCAGCATTGGTCGAATTCATCATTTTGCTTCTCCTTTAGAAATAGAGATCCATGTTAATCTTTCGATTTCCGAGGTAACGAACTCGTTTGTCTTCCATTCTTTCCAGGTTATTCTACGTATGGTGTTCATGTCGAAGGTTGAATTACTTTTTCAGCTTTCTTTTTCAGTGTCTGAGTTTTGCAGAAGAAGAGCAGAAAAATCCTTACAGGCATTTCGGAAAATTTCTTATTTTTCACAAAGTTGCTGGATGGAATTTGACTGGAAGCTACTTAGTGAAAGCGTACCCCTTCCCATGGCTTTTCCGATAGTGTCACAGTGTAGTGGTCAAGATTGCAGGAATCATAACGCATCGTTTATGCTTTTCAATTCTGCTCAGTTCGCAATTAGTTGGGGAAGAAGGCGACTGGCAATCATTTCATAAAAATTCGCTTCTCTAAAAAAAAATTCGTAGCTAAGCTTGGAATCGAGTATGCTTCTTAGTGTTTTTCATTTGCCAGCCAACTTTTTTGCAACTGGATTCAAAATAACGTCTTGCTCTCAACAAGATTGACAATGATTCCATGATTTATCGTCCTACATCTCTCGTGGGTATACAGCGAAAACTGTGCAGCTCAGACGAAGAGTTCAACAAAAAGGCTTTCTCTTGATGTAAGTCTAAACTTAATATCAAATTTTTCAATGCGATATGACGATGATATGCACATACATACAGATATAACAGCTATAAAGATTGTAACACATGTAACAGTTAATGAATTATATTATCTATATCTTGTTTGTCTCTCCCAATAGGCTTCTGAAGAGTGGCTCTTGCAGAAATTGCTGGCGTTGGGAGAGGTAAAGGATATGTCTGTAGCATTATTTTTTATGATAAGCAAACGAGCAGAAGATGGTGTGCAGATAGTTCTGTGGTGGTAGGGAGGTTCTCAATTATTCTATGGTCCGTGGCTCGAACGACATCTTCAGCTTTTCAACTAGAATTGCCCTCTCTGTGGGGTCACATCGTGAGGAAATAGCAGTAAATTTAGATCATTTTATTGAGGAGAGGTCATGGTGGCCTATGCAAAGCCCCAACAGTTTGACAAGCATTGGTTTTTTGCTTCAGAAATCTACATTCTGCCTCTAATAAGAATGCAAAAAGGAAATATTTTCATACCTTCAAAGAAAGATGAGGTATATACGTAAAATCTAGGAGAGCTATGCAAATGAACATACCTGTCTGTATGCTAGTATCATGAAATCAGTTGCGGTACTGCATTGCTTAACCGTTGTAAAATTTATTCTTAGGACATGCAAGACATGCTTCTTATGAAAACACTTTTGAGTTTCGATTTTCTTCAATGTAACCTGCTTAGGCTACCTATCAGTCGGTAAAGTAAGACGAAATTAAGTGTAACCCCATGCTTGGTACGGCTGCCGTAAAACAACTCGGTAGAGAGTTACCATCTGGAGCAATGGCACTGTGCAGCAGATTAGCTAGTTTCTTTCCAAGCAACACGTTATTCACAGTTTTGAGCCGGATACCGGTTTGGGTGGACAGATAGTTAGTATCCGGAAGATGAGACTCTAACTCGGGACCGTCGGGACAATTCAAATGCGTCCGACGGCTATGCTAACTACAACTCGTATCATTGGAGGTGGGTATCTACTGATGTCAATCAAAGCTTTCAAATATCCAAATATTTGGTGTGCAGGACATAAATTGCCAACAAAAATTCCACAAAAAGCACAAGGAATGATTTTACGTTTGGGCTAATTATTCATTTCTAAACTGTATCATGCTGATTTGTGAGAGAACACTTGAAAAGAAACGTAGTTGAAACTAAACTATATATATACAGTCGTGTCTCTCTCTTAAAACTTCAATAATGCATAGCATGATAAGAGAGTTGTAAAGGGGATGAGTTTCCCTATTCAGTGCAGTTATTCACACGTTTCTCTAGGGGGAAGGCCTTCATCCTTAAACTGCGTTAAGTAGCTACCATTTCTATCAAGCCACAATTATCGAAATAGACTTATCAGCGGAAATATCTCCAGGAAAAGGTGCAACATGAAACATTGCTACCTATACTTATCTATTGTAAATAGTCTCTTACGCTGTCCAGTGAAGGAAACTCGTGTCAGCTTTACAAAGGGTTAATGCAAATGAGATTTTAATTTGCTTTGCTTCTGTCCCTCTAGCAAAATTTTTTCATAATTTGTTCGTCAAGGAAATTACATCATATCCAACGAGGCTCGCAATTGCATTATGGATAGTCAAAGCCATGTAAAGTGACGTTACGGATTAGGCCTAAATAAGAGCATTTATTATCTTTGACTTAACCCCAATTATTACAAAAAATACATGGTTTGTAAACTGTAAATCCGAGCTGTAATTTTCTTACTGCACTCTCTGGGATGGAATCTGTGCGACATGTAAGCAAGTGTGAACGGTTTCTGATTTTTTACATGCAATTAACATAACATTGTACAGCTTTTTGGAGATCCTTCTACCATTATGCTATTGCCTCTTTTCTATGTGATACACATCAGTCTCTTTTCTGCCAGTCCAGAACTTGCCTGTTGTTACTTTATCGTTATCTGGTACCAATGCAGTGGAATGCTTTTCTCCTTCGTTTACAAAGCATTCATGTCGTAAAGTGCTTTCCTCCAGCCTTACATCCTGATACTGTTTTACTTGACGCTCTTTCTTCTGTTTCCGCCATCTTGCTCGCCGATTCTTGAACCAAACCTACAAATACAGCCAAATATCACTTGCTTAGCGCAATTGGATCCACAATTTAAAGTAAACATAAGAGATCAGAATTGTGACATTTTTGAACGCCTTTCATGCAGTGGTTATCTCACTTTGGCTAGCCTTCTTGGCTCATCAATTAAGATGGAGTTGCAACTAAATGGAAACCAGTTTGTTTTCTACAGTGGTAAGGAACTCGTATTCTAATGCCTAAATCTCAAGTCATTGTCATGTAACTTCCTATCAAATCATATTTTAATGTCTAAATCCTTAATCATTGTCTTGCAATTTCATATCAACTTGTATTTTAAGGTCTAAATCTTAATTCACTATCATGCCTCATTTACTATGATGAATCCTGAATACTTTATCATCTGGTATCCCATCAATATGTAAATATTGAAAAATATTCACATGATTTGTACAAAAAATTCAGCTTAAAATCAGCAGGCATTTAGGGGTTTATTTGCGTATGCAGGTGAGAAAATATCCAAATGATACCCATTTATAAGAATCGTCTTGAGGCATTGAAAATAACGTGGCCTTCTTTCGATGGCCCTTCCGACTACGGCGTTGGCATGTCGAGCCCGGTGGCCGCAGTAAGCCACGGTGAATTAGTGACGAACTGTGCCACTGAATTAATAGCCTGTTGTATATCATTTCAACCGCAAGTCGGCCTTTCATCCGAACAAAAACGATAAAGTAGAGCAGGTCAGACCAAGTCATACCAACCGGACCTCCTTAACTTGCCCGTCCGCGCACATACAATTGACGCTGGGTTTCTGTGCTCGGCTTGCGCGGTCTCGGCCTCTTTCCTTCCAACGTTCTTTCCTTAATTATCACTTTTAGCGATCCATGCGTGCCAAATGTCTTCATTCTCATAGCTTTGAAAATCAAGCGGGGAATATTTGATAGCATCACAGAGGTCGGGGTCTTTTCGTTGGAAATCCCTTCAACCTTGCTAAGTTCGATCTGTGTAAAATTACCTTAAGAGATCAGGGAACGATATGAATTAATTAAAAATAATATACCACAAAGCCACCCGTCTCGTGTCAATCTTTTGATTATGTATTGAATAAAGTTCAGTCAGCAGCTAAATCCGTAGATCCTCTCCAATTTCAGAGCGATTCGCAGATATTCCCGACCAGGCATGCGTCGCTTTGAGTCATAGAGACTGCCGCTGCTTAGTTTGCCCAGTGGAGACTAGAACGGACAGGTTTGGATTAGTTGTTGAGCGCAAATGAAAGTCGATTGCTTGAAAACGCTACTGCCCATAAGGCAACAATCGGCGCAGTATTCCCTGGCTGTTGTTGTCAACTGTTCCCCTGACTGTTCATTGTTCAACCGCATGTGATTGGAGTGTGATGATGAATCCTGCCTGAAGGTATTTTTAAATCAGGCTGCAGTTTTACTCAAAGGTCGAACGTCTACAAGCCTTTTTGAGACGGGTCACACATGTGCAAAGCTACGACGTTGTTAAATCAGGGCTATAGCATCACGAGACTAAAATGATCGCCAATTAGAGTAAATAAGGCAACAGTTTCGCTACATTCAAGCAGAGGGATCCACTGACAATGAGCCACAACATCTCTCTATAGTTTCTAGAGCAGAGTGTTTAGGGCATTTTCACATCCAGAAGGAAGACAAGAGTATTGTGAGAATAGGTTCTCTACTGCCTACGAATCTACGTTCGAATGCTTAGTGTAAGAACGCTAAATAAGTGACTTTTGCATTATCATCCACTCTTAGGTTCGCCATGTGGCAACTGTCATCCAGCAACGTTGCTTTAGAGCAATGATGTCTCGGTGGTAGAGCACTTGCTAACGGATCCTATGGTCAGCGGCTCAAGCCCTACTGCAACCTTTCACCTTGAGCGCTGAGAGTCACCAGCTCCCTGCAGTTCCATTCACGGGAATCAGGAGATGTTTTCAATTCTAGAAGAAGGTGCAGGACACTGGTCAATAAGCATAGTTCCTCGGTTTCCTTTAGATGCCGGGTAAGAAGCGTAAAAATCTTGCTTCCCTAGCTTTTTGGATTCTAGTCGTTATTGTCATTTATGAGCTTCCAAATGGTCTGACGTAGGAATCGGTTCGAATCAGTTCGAATCGGTTCGAATCAGTTCGAATCAGTTCGACCGGCTAACCTCAGTAACTTTGGAACACCATATCTTGGTTATCTCTCTCTGGCATTCTACCAGGTCGCTTTTTCCACTGGGGAATGATGTTGTGAAAGAAGTTTTAGTCGTTGTTGTTAGACATGAGCTACCTGCTCACCTGCTACCGTGCGACTGCTTGCACCTGTGCTGTACAGCCGAACTCCACAGCTTCAGGTGAGCCAAGCTATATCACTGTAAACGCTACATCACTATTTGTTTATCGTACACATCTGTAAATGGAGCACCGAGAATGGCCAGGATAAGATGTGTTGCAAAACTTGCTAGCTGCGGAATGCTTGCAACTTTGTCTGAGATAAATTTTGACTCATTGCCAAATGTTGCGCATAGATGTTTTGCGATAATTATTTCGATGAAATATGCGTTTGTTGAGGGCTCATGAATCATTCTCATTCAAATCAGCTCGCCGGCCTATGAATATGTCAAAGAAATTGCCTGACAAGAATATTGGTCTTCTAGAATGGAATTGATGTCATTGCGTAAGCCAGAAAACTTCGTGTTAATGGAACTATACAAGGTTTTCATTAAATGCGAAAAGTCGATGAGTAAATATACAAATTCACCAAGATCAGCTGCACGCTTGCACTTTCGATTCTTCTCAATGCATGGACTAATATACTGAACAATCTTATAGCCGATCGTTCATTAAATATGTCAAGAGAGCTAGAGTGGGTAGATGGATTAATTGCTTGCAAAGAAGGTCAAGAAGAAGTGTGCTACTAGGTCAAGTACGGTTCGCTACTAATGCTCGAGTATCGATATTAGATAGCTGGCCCTCATAGTTTGCAGATGCTTGTGGGAGACAAAGATCCTCCACGCCTTTTCTTACCATATTCATATCATCCATCAAACGTAATATCTGAAACCATAGACTCCTCGACTCCAACCTTAGCAGACACCTACGACAGGGCTCTGATTTTTTTGCTATGAAAGCGGATTTACATAAGGTGTTTCCCGCTTCCTTCCTCGCAAATAATTCTTCTATGGGGAAAATGCAGGATTCGAACCCATAACCCCTACGTTATAAGGTCTGCAGGCTCAACTGCTCTACCGCCACATCACTAAATTTCTATATGGAAAAGATGGTGCTTCAATTTTTCCTAATATTCCATCGTTACTTTTAAATCACATCTATCTATTCACAAGCTTTCTCTGCTGCTGCATATTGCCATGAAGCAAAGTCCTACCAATTCTCAACATCGCTATACTTTGATGAACAAAACCACTCAAACCTGATTCAATTACATAAAAGAAAGGTACAGAAAGAAAGATAGAGAACTATACTTTGTAGTTTAGGGGAAAAGTTGCATACAACATGTAGTAAATGAGGCAGAACCGACTTTGCTAATCGTTCGAGGAGATGGAATCGTTCAGACAATGATTCTACATTATTTCTATCTCTAGTATCGTAACCGTATCTTCGAAGGAGCTTCGTAAAGTCAACTCAACTATGGCCCGGATCAGCATGCAGAAATCCTTCCTAGGTTCCATAACACTACTTTACGGCATACCCCAGCCTCCTACCCTGCATAGCACCCATTCTTACTCTATCGAGGGAAAATACGAAGAAAATGCCAGGTGAAGAGGACGGTGACCTTCGATATTTTTGTACGCGATAAATTGAGTTGGATGTTTTGAGAGAATCCCTAAGGAACATGACATGGACTGTTTGACCTTTGGAGTAGTTAATTGCTTGGTCTTTAGCGGCACGTAAAACAGTGTGCGAGTGTAGTTCAAAAACCAAATCGCTAATGTAAGCCAATTTGTTCATTGTGCTTTCGCGTTGAGAAGCTCGCAAAAACAACCTGATTTTCAACAGTCGACAGAAAGAGGTTTACTTCAACACAAGCCACTCCTGCTTGGGATTACCGAGCTACTTTGCCGCCCGAAATGAGTTAAGTTTGAATGGCCTTTAACGTACAACAATTGTGAATGAGGTTTAAGCTAAACTCAAAAGAAATTATTAACTTTAAAGGGAAGGCTTTTAATAAATTCGGATCATCTATGAAACATACTGGGCACACATATCCGCTTAATAGATTTCCACTTGAATCACAAACTCTGTTGATATATTCACAAGCAGAGTCGACCCTGAGCGGATTCTGTCATGTCAGTTCGTGATCTTTCCACGGTCGCTATTGAATTCACCCACTTACTCCATTCAGCGTTTTCCGCAGGCTCTAAGCCTCTAGCGACTAGGATGCCGACCCAGTTGCTTTGCCAGAGATTTAGAAGCACCAGTTGCAACAAGTCGAGTTGTTCGTCAGTGAAAATACGCGTTCATTTCAAATTTGACTGCTTTCACTGAATTTTTGCCACGAAAGGTCGTCGGTACGATTCTGATTCTATTTCACGGTAGCCACTGTGCTGCAGACAAAAAATATCGGCTATTTCAAAGGAGAACCAGCAGCTCATAAGCACCAGGGGCTAATAAGCTGACCTCTGAATTTCTGCTTCGAAGGCTCACCTTATCAATGTCTGTTCCGTTAAATGGCTATTTAATGTGATCTCTTAAACCTTCACCAATAGCTAATCCTCGATAACAACAAACAATTTTGATTTACTTTTCTGAATAGCAAAAACTGAACTGCATGATTGATCTCGGCAGCAGCAGAAATTACAGGCAGAGCGCCGAGTTTCTTCAGGGGAGCATTCCTCATTAAGAGGCTATCCCCTCCCTGTTTCAAAATGGCGTCGTTCTTTTGAGCCGTTCAGACTTGGAACATGCAGCCTCTGCGTTGCGAATTGGCACATTGAATAAGCTTAGTGAATTGATCCTTATTTGATAGAGTGTAAATTGTGTTATAGGTAGTAGCATATTCTAGTTTTGTTTTTATCGTCGTGTTCTAAATTAAATGGAGGGTCACTTGTAAACCAGCGTTCTCCGAAGGGTCACCCTAAACGAAAACAAGGGTCCACATGACGACGGCATTATTACCGAACTGAATAAAAGAGGTTGTAAATCAAGATAATTAACAATGGAAACTGTTAAACCATTCCACGTCTCTAATACGTTTATTTGTTTCAAGAGACACCCGATCAATTTACACAGAGCATTACACGAAACCCCTTGCAGCAGCGATTTGTGGCTTCGCGGAACATTTTTCGCAGATGTGTCACAAGTGAGTTGCGTGCCTTCGCTTAAATGCTGTTTGATAAGGAAACTAATAAGAAACAATCATTTCTGTGTTTGCAGCAATTTTAACTTTCGTTTCCTTCGCATGTGGTCCTATGTGATGAGCGAGATGTCGTCATTTCAGCATTGCCTGACTTCAGAAGTTGTCAGTAATGAATAAATCATCTCGTTAATGCGAAGTACATAAAAAGTTGCAACAAATTAAGGCATTAAATATCTATGTGGGTTCAGACGAAATCATTTCCTGCTTTGAAATAATCGTGTGTCTGAGTTTGCAAAAAATTATGGACTTACAAAGCTCTGTTAAGTAAGTATATTGTTAATTGATCTTTCATTCATAGATAGAGAGAGATAGGTATATAGATAGGGATAAATAGATAGGCATAGATGGATAGGTATAGATAGATAAGCATAAATAGATAGTCATAGATAGATAGGCATAGATAGATAGGCATAGATAGATAGGCAAAGATAGGCATAGATAGGCATAGATAGGCATAGATAGGCATAGATAGGCATAGATAGGCATAGATAGATAGATAGATAGATAGATAGATAGATAGATAGATGGATAGATAGATAGATAGATAGATAGATTGATAGATAGAGAGAGACGTCAGGGATTTCCTCCTTTAGCACATTTAGAAACTGATAAATACCCTGTTTGTTTGGCTTTGTTTTACGCCTACTTCACGTGCAGATCGTGCACAACTAAAAGTCTCTGAGTAACTCTTACACGACAACTCTGAAGTAACGATGTGCTGTTTAGTTGTTTGAAAAGTAGTGAAATCCCAGTCTGAATGCGTAAGATATTGGCCTCGACTACACTGCGACGTTGCTATTTCCCTTCTTAATAATTGTGCCTTACATGGGCGAGGACCCATCTCGAGCTTAGAGCCTTGAGGCTCTAGATGAATTCTCTTTAAACTAAGCTACCACCCCTTAAACTTCCCAGATTGCAATTCTATTTGACATAAGGGATCCGTGGGCAAGAATATGTGATAACTCTACTCTGTCATTCAGTCGCTTCTTGCACAAAGTAGCACCAGAAGCTAGACTCACTCATACCCTATCCGAGTTTCACTTCCTACTCTACGAACTCTATCCTACAAATTAACATTCCTCCCAAAAACATGCAATTTATGCAACGTCTTGCTTTCTTCTTCCTTTCCTGAATTCTACAACTTGCCATCCTTTAAATCTAACATCAACAAACTTTATCTCATTGCCTTCTCCTCTTAGCCTTTCACTTTCGTCATTCTTCCGTTGTTGGAACTTCGTATAGGCAACCAGATCTGTCCCCAACATATTATCATCGTCTTCAGTCATCTAGCCGATCGCGGCTACTTGTGGCACTCGTGATGGCAAGCCAACTGCTTCTTCTTTGTGTAGGCTCCACGGCTCGGCTTGTGCTTCCACCTGTCAGATTATTTACGTTGTTTACCCAGCACAACCGTGGTCTTCACATCTTATTGCTCCAAGACTACATTCCCCGACATAACTCAATAAAAAAGGGCAGTACTTAATGCTTACCTCAACTTTTTCTTCTGTCAGTTGTATCATGTTTGCAATTTGCTCCCTCACCAAAACATCGGGATAATGTGTACGTTCAAACATCCGCTCCAGAATTTCTAGTTGCTCATCTGTGAAAATTGTTCTATGACGTCGCTTGATACCTGAATTTGGCACTTCGAGTGAGCCAGGTGATGTTTTGATTGTAGACAAAGGTATGCAAGACATTGATGGGTGGTAAGATGGCGGAGGAAGCGATGTTGATGCTGAAATGAAAAGCATGCAGTGTACAATAATTGTGCATATTTTAAAGGCATTGGGACAAGTGACAGCCTCGTTGCCATATGTTTCACAGAAGAAGAAAGGCACCAGGAACCTTTTCTCTTTGCTTGCAAAACACCTCCCAGCACTTAAAATTGGCTTTAAGAGGCCGTAAAATCACGTTAGGAGACATCGCAAGAGATAGTCTACATGTTGTAATTGTACTGTGGAGATTGTGATGCAGAAGTTAGGGTCTCACAACAAGACAATTCTGTCAACGACATTTACGTAAGAATGCAACCAGTTTTGAACCACGCCAAAGGTATTGAGACAAATGAACTTAACCGGTTCTTGCTTCCCCGAGCTAAGCACAAAGCAATCACTGGGACAAATGCTATACATCTACCAGATACTCCAAGGCTGGCACACGATCAATGAATGGAACTGAATATATTTGCATTGAAAATTTGATGACTATTATAGAGATCCTTCCTTAACAAGATGTACAGATACATTAGAGGTCTTGCGCATTTTCTTTCAATACTAGCCTAATGTCCATCAGAAAAGCGCATTAGAATTTGGATAACTCTGTATTGATGAGAGAAACGGTTGTAGAATACAGCAATACGTATCTACTTGATTGGATCAACGAACGGCACAAAGAAGATTCTTTGCCTTTGAGATTGGCCATCATTCCAATTAGGCAACCAGATGCATGCAGTGAGTAAATGACAGGATTTAAAAGTAAGGCACGAATCTGGAGCCTTTTATTTACGAGTCTACTCTTGGATTTGTGCTCAGAGATTAAATTTACAGCAATCAATGCCGAAAATCCAAATCAGAAAAGCCAGACATGAATAACATCTGCTTTTGTCGTAGCACTCTTAGCCTTGACAGGAATGCTAGTTGTACAGTCGCTGCCTTTGCATTCGCTTTCAACGGAGCAGGCTTTGATGATATGAATGACCCCCCAGTCATCGGGCTACCTTGCTGACTGACTGATTGGGAGACTTGTTTATTTCTCTTACCATCGCTAGAGAGCATGCACACTCCCCGATTTGAGGCATACCGGTTTACCGTTCCGGGTGTCTCCTATTTGAGCAGCTAGCAGTATGCATCGGTAGCTTACGTACAGCTGAGAGCGAAGGCCACAGCGAGAAGATCGAACAGCCACAACAACTCACGATGCCTTTGCTCAGCATCGCTCTCTTCAATGAGAGGCTCCCGGAAGCTTGTATCAACGACTTTAAAACTTTATCTAAGGCCCCGTTCACACTATGCCGGTATGAAATGGAAAAATACGAAATGGTGTCGCTTTGGCCGTCTGTATCTGGTATGAAGCCAAAACGATTGTGAAAACGGTTCAAAATGAAAACGGTATGAAACGTTTCAGTGTGAACGGAGGGCCAAAACGATATAATTTCTTACCGTTTTCATTTCATACCGGCATAGTGTGAACAGGGCTTCACTTTTTACCAATCCTTATCAATCTTATCGATCAATCCTTATCGATCGATCCTTATCAAGAAGTTTTTACACCTCCATTTATTGTAGTTGAAACAGTAACTTATGCCCGCAATGAACCATTGTTGAAATGAGTTTGTCATTATTCATCACTTTTTCTAGAGAAATGGATTTATCAAAATGAACTGCATAGCATGCTCGATGTGGAGCATAGCAGAAACCAAAGGTATGTACCTCAATACCCCTCTGTCTACTCAAAGCAATGCGTTTACAAATTCACCCTACATCTAGTCACTTTAAAGTCCATTTTCACGATTTTGGATATTTCATTGAATTAGTTGTCGTTTCTCTCGCAACCAATCCAATTTGGTAAAAACAAGATGGTCAGTGAAGGGCAACAACATCTGAATAACTCATACGGTGGAAATACACCAAATGAAAGTACAGAGAGAGACACACTGTACTGGTGAGTTTATAAAACTCAGCTTTGCTGAGTGTCATTGCAAACTCTTCCCGCGCTCATTTTCTCTTTGCCTCGTTCACAGTTTCTGCTGACAGCGATGTGAGTGACAGTCGCGTTTTCAACTACCGGTGCGTACATCCTTGTCGGAAGCACTATTCCTTTCAGAACTCGTTGCCGATAACATTATCTTACTTTATCTTCCCCTCCGATCTAACATTTCAAGGCCAGTGCTTCGCGTCTACGCTGTTTTATCAGAGCATTTTAAACATTACGAGGAAATGAAGAGCTTTTAATACTGATCAATTCAAATGTCTATATCTTAACCTTAGTTTAGTTTAGCCGAAACTTAAGTATGCGTTTTGCCGAAATAATGCGATTTAGAGAATATATCAGTGACATATGGAGAGCATTCTTTGTACTCCAGTATTCATATCACTAAATGAGCAAGTGTTCTTTGAGCCACCCCTCTACTAATCACCCTTCCCACTGTATAATCCCTAGCCTGACATAAATGTATGTCGTGAAATCCGCTAATGAGCAATCGCTATGCTAAATCCCAATCAGAATTTTAAAGCATAAGGGATTCCGACCGACATTGCTGGAATATTGAAATCACTTCAAAGACCATATTTTGCAGAAGTCAATACGAGGTTGATTCGACTCAGTAAGAGGGTAATTGAAAGCAACCATTGGATGGTGCCGAAATGAGTCGAACCCATTTGATTAGTGGGAGTTGGGGGGGGGGGGTGGTAGAGGAGAGGGGGTCTTTGAGTGTGCCTTTGATTGGTTTATATGTTTGAAGTTTCTTTCAAGAAATCAAACTAAAGAAAGTTTCGGTTTTTCTATTCGCCCAAATTTTTTCTGCACTGTAGCTTTTAGAACTACCTCTGACACGTTTACCTATTTATTGATCTTCAAGACATCTTCTAAATACAGTATCATGGATTCAACTGAACAATTAATCATTGGTTAAATCTCTGATTAAGTACGAATGGTACTTTTCTTAGCTGTCTTGTGAATGGAGAGGTGAAAGGACATGAATGAAATCCTAAGACATCACAGATATTTTCTGATGGATTTGTTCATTGAATTCTATTCAGATCTCTTTAGATTCTGCAATTACTTCTGCTCCCTTCGTAAATCTCATCTGATAAGGAATTATTACGCCTAAGCTTTACGGAATCCACGCTTTTTGACCAATTTGGTACTTTTAATAGCGATGTGACATGGAGAATGTTTGTATGGAAGTATTGAAAGTTTTTTAAGGCCTCATGAGCCACTACGACCCCGCTTTTGATAAACATTGCTTCCTCTTGACAAAGGACGAAGAATTTAAGATCCTGATGCAGGATTTTTAGATACCTACCCAAGCTTTCAATTTGCAAACCTTTGAGTTACGTAGTGACTGCTAGCGTTGTGTGACCAAGAAGGGTACATTGTATTCTGGCGGCACGTAGCTCTCTATTGTGACTTACTTCACCATTCGGCACTTCGATTAATCTCAAAGATGGATTCAGAAAGGATTTACTGTTTATCAAAGTATAAAGTGACCCAATAAATGCGTACCCAGAAATTTACAGTCATTGTACAGGGCCAAATGAAACATTAGTGCAGAAGACGATTGTACACAAAGTACGTGTGGAGAAATCATCGTCGTAGAGATGACCTCGAATCGAGGAGTCATAAACAGCTTTGACTCTCATCCAGGATGAGATCTCAAGTGTCCGATGAGGCCGATGCGTGCCGTTGCGACGAAGCCACACACTGGGCTGACCACACCCGCTGGAGTAAAATACAGTGCAGTTCAACAAAGTGTTAGGATAGCTCAGTGTTTGTCACGTGATCAATGCTCAAGATTCTTGCGCATTGATCACATAGACAGTGGTTCAAAACAACCCTCAGCTAAAATTTCACTTAGAGTGAGGAGAGCTGCCAGCTCTTTGTAAGTCCAGGCGCCGGCATCACGAGGTGCGGTCGCATCGAGAGGAAGGACATAGACCCTGCTAGAGCAGCAAAAAGCTTCTCCTTGTCCAAATGTCTATCTTTGAGATATCTAGGTAGAATCGTATGTATCGAAATAGTTCAGCAAAGCATTGCAACGTGCAGTACATTAAAAAACGATGCTGTTCAACAAATGTAACATTGTAAATTAAAGCATGACTCAGCACACAATGCAGCAACAATACAGTCAAGTAGATGCCATTATGAGCAATTCTGTACAACGAAGAATGAATTGCTATAGCACACCTCGAGAAGAGTTTTGAGAGGGTGGAAGCAAGATCGAGCTAGAAAGAATAATGGGAAGAAGAAGGTGCAGAGAAAAGCAGCTAATATGCTGATGAGGCGATATTTGCGAATGGGTTGAATAAAACCTGGCGTCAGTGCACGCAACTGTCAAAAATTGAAATCTGTGGATCACAATCAGTTGACTGTGGAAAAAGTGACCAATGATGAAAATTTAACTTATTACAGTACATTTTGGTGATGAAAAGTCTCAACTAAACGTCGCTGAATACTACCTCAGGCTGCATTTACACTATACCAGATCACTTTTGATCCGATACAAAAGTGTTACGGATCAGCTGTGCGTTTACACTAGATAAAGTGATCCGGTACAACTTTGTACTATCTATCAGGTACAGTTTTGTACCTGCTAGGGAAGAGGAACAGTTTTGTACCTGCTAGGGAAGAGGAACAGTTTTGTACCTGCTAGGAAAGAGGAACAGTTTTGTACCTGCACTGCTCCGGAACTGTACCAGTATAGTGTAAGCGCGAGGGAAAAGGTGCATTTTTGTATCGGACCAAAAGTGATCCGGTACAGTGTAAACGCAGCCTCAGAGATCAGTGCTGCATAGTGAAATGCTAGTGTTTGCAAGACAGCAGGAAACGGTGCCGACCCAACTCGCCAATAATTTTAGCCTAGCTAAGAAGTATCAACATAAATGCAAGAATGTCTCGTAGAAGGCCATAAATATCATAGAAAATGTGTATGCTTGCCAAGTAAACAGCAATAAAGAATTCGATCGTATAATCAGAACTTAAGGGTACTCGGGCTAGAGAGTATATAGCAGCCAGCATCCTTCAGCCTATTCTCTGGCTGCAAATTTCTATGAATATATGGCTATTGCTTTGACCAATCATATCTCTGCCGATTGCAACAGCTCTTAAACGTAATATGCAAAGAAAACTATCAGAGTGTTGGCTCGCGTGTTCATACACAGTAGACATCGAGTGGAGAACGTATTTGAAAGGCAACCGACTTCATCCTAACAGGGAATATTTCGAGCTCTCTGTTGTTCCTCCATGCTTGCATGAATGCATCGGAGATATCACATGGGGAAGTTCACTCACATTTTGCTGTTACGAAATTCTACAAAGCATTGGAAGTACCAAAATAATACAAAGTGGCAGAAATTGCCTTTTTAGATAAGCTTTAGTACACAAACAAGTAGAACTCAAATGTTAATATTTGCATACATTAAGCCTTGGAGCGTTATAACTTAGTGCACTTTGTTGAAGAGAATCTTAACAAGATTACAGTATTTGTAAAGACCGAAAATGAGAATCATTTCATTTTATGTGTTAGGCCGACGCGACAGTCCTTCTGAAAATTCGAACTATGTTGTACTGGAAGGACTGACTGCTCCATAATAACAACCACTGTAGACAGCGCACCATGAAGAATCGAAACAGACTTTCATGCATGGTCCTTTTTGAGAATGCGAATCTCTCACAAAGACGCAACCCCACAAACTTGTTCAATTACTTCTGAAAATTCTCATATTTTTGAACTTCTAATCGGTCCATCCTTCTAGTCAAAATATCCGAATTATTCCAGGATTTTGCTATAAGTTCAAATTTTCCAAGATCCATATTTATGGCAGTTCAACAGTATATTTGTGGCAATATGCCTACTCAGACATTAACCGTCTTTATTATATAGACATTGAAACACAATTTCTTCTATAACTAATGAACAATATGGGCCAGCCATAAATCGTTCGTTATTTGATTCTAAACATTACAAAAGTGAAGAGTTGATGAATAACTTAAGATATATTCAAGATTTCGTTCAGTTCAGCCCAATCTGTGTTCTGGATGCCTAAATTAATTCAATTTTCTTGATTTATGATATCAAACTTATTTTGAACATATATTAATTCATGTAGCAATGCATTATCTCCTTTGTAGACTTGGCACATGATTAGAGATATTTCCGCCATTGATTCGGTTTGATAAATACATTGATAATCTTGCCGAATGCACCATGGGGATCAATTTGACCTACTTAAAAACCCTTCAATCGAATATTGCCTTTCCAATGCCGTCGTTTTCCCGCCCGTTCAAAATTTTCCACTCATATAAGAGAACACGAACGCATGAAGTGGCAAATGTGTGTTGTCTCTCGGATTTTTGCGAAACGCGTTTTCAAAGAGCTTCTTTAGAAGATTAGCCTTGATTTAGAAATTTTTTGAATGATGAACGTTGAATGACTTTGGAAAGAAGGAAAGAGACGCTCGTGATCGCTTCAAAGAAAAAAACGTGGTCGCGTCCATCAGTTTTAGAAACGTACGCTAGAAGGCGGAGTATCTTCTCCCGAAATGACGGGTTGTCGGTGCGGACCGTCAAGCATCGAGTCGACATCTTGATGACAGTTTGGCTTGGGTTATGGTTGGATGCCTTTCCTGCCGCCAGCCTCTTCTAGTCACCTTTTACGAAATGCAGAGGAGGCGCTTTCCCTATTCTACGCTAGGAACCAACTAAATATTCAAAGGCAATATCATCAGTCTAAAAAGCGCCCTCCACACAGGTGCACCAGCTTTCTGGCAGAAGCACATCTTCTTTCATCTGATTTCAAAATTATTCCAAAAATCCATATTCATATATATGCCAACCTTAATTCCGAATGGGCCTAAACATCCAACGGTAATCCGAATTCCTCCGCGTTTGCACTCGCGCAAACAATAGTTGTGATGTCTAGGATGCTTCCTCCCCAGGATGCAAGGTTTGGTTAATCTTCTGAAATCGCCACGAAATCACTTTGAACTATCTTTAAGTTATTATGTTCTGGTTTATAAGACTCCTTAAGTTAGTTGGAATGGATAAAGGCAGTATGAATAGACCCGTGCTGCTTTTGTCTGCTGTCGAAGAAGGAAATTCGGCAAATACACACGGAGATTCAAGGCATAGTTTATTCACATCCTATTTTCATGCAATCGGTCAGGACTGCTCTGAAATAGCCGTCATCTTTTCAAGTCATTTGCTGAAAACTCGTTTTGAAGCATACCATCTTGGGAGACTGCAAGTCTTTCTTTGTCACCATAGTCTATTTGACTAGGTTGTCACTAGGGCGAATGCTACTAACGTTTTGTACATTATAATAAGTTTTTGTCTGCTTTGATTGTTGCCTCATCAGCCTGTCACCATTCCTCCTTGAGGAGAATAAATATTTCTTCTTCCATTCTTCTCGTTGAGTTTCAAATCGCTTTAGATCTGTCACCAAAAAAGACCCTATTTCGATTTTGAACAGAAGAGCGGAAGCATATTTTCGTCGCATTGAAGATCTTTTCACCCGACACTCATCAGAGCATGCAACTTTGGATAAAGGCCGAAATAAGACTATTAACCTTGTGTTCAGGTGGGGATAAAAAACGTGCGAAAATGAGCGGTTGATATATATGATTGTATGCCTGTTTTGACCAATTATTGCCGTAGTCAGAAAATCAGTCGTTTTTCAACATTCCATCTCCGGTGACTGTTGGACGAAAGTCTTTCAATGTGGCAAAATTATCGTGCCAGCATTTTGTGCAAAATTGAAGCTCCGAACGACAAAAGGGTTCTTCACATTTTGATTGCATTATGGACTATGAAATGGTATTATTGATTGCTGTCATGGTATTTTCGCTTGTGAAGCTTCGGGCCTTAGAATGTCATGAAAATGCAAGCGTCTGATTGTGTTTGGTACAAAATTTTGGAATTTTCCCTCAAGATCTAGTCATGCATTGATTGGCAATGGTTAAGATAGTAATTTTGGTGAAGCTCCACTAATTCCTTAAGGGTTTCCTATCTTTTATGCAGACTGACCAGCTTTATGTAAGACTACGAAAAGCCTAGCAGGAAATAGTTTTTGTAAGCAGTTTTCTCGTGTCATACGTATTCATATTTACATGCATTGAATGGGTGCTTGTTATGAATCCCCGGTCGAATAAATCAACCAACTTAAAAGTGCTCGCCCGATCTAAGCACAAGTAGGTTTTCCTTGTAACTGCGCAATTAAGAAAGCGGATTACTTAGAATCAATTCTATAGCATAATCATGTGCATCTGTTCGCACTTAACAATCTAGCGTAGGTACTGGCAGAAAATCTGAGAAAGTAGTCGCAGTCATTTCCTATCAACAAATGGCAGTGCCCATGAAGATCGAGATATCGATCCTCTTTGCTATGTGATGAGAACGGTGTCGAGTGCAACCTTCTTCTCACATGAATAAGAAATGACAATTTTAGTTGTAATGATTGATCTGCGCCGTTTTTCCCTCGATGGATGAATCTTTGCATGCAAAAGCTATTTCAGTTAAAAGTAAACAACGTTGCAATTTGAAGCTCAATTTGGATACGGTTGAAGCAGGCAATAATGCCTATGGGTATATGCAATTCACTATGAAGAAATTGCTGTTGTCCAGAGGACATTTCTTGGCTTAGATGTGCCCACAGATTGCCACAGGTTCTACACAGGCTTATAGATTTAGTAAGGGATGGATGTGATAACAAATGTCGTCTGCAGTTAAGAGAACATGAGCGCAAAAGTTCTTGAGTAGATTTCATGACTTTTTGTGCTTCAAATGGCAGTGCGCGTCCTTGAATCAAATGCGTATTATATGTTCCTTCTGATATGATTTGATGGTTAAAATTGGGGTGTAATGACTCTGAAGTTATTTGCGATACGAACCCTACTTCAATGGTCAGTGGGAGGGTAGCTGCAAAGAATAAAACTCCAGAATTAGGTATTATGATGGAAGCATGACCGCGGCAAGCGAATGATCGGCATCACAGAGAAATAGAAAAATGAGTCTATGCCTAGGTATGAACTGGAGACGTAGTGATAGAAACTATCCCATCTTAATAGTTTCTAGCATAATTTATTAGATATTGCATCTGCATTGGAGACAGAGAGTAGAAGTCGATCAATGAGATATCAAAACGTGTCAAGAGGGAAGGGCATATCGCTGTAAAGATTTGCTAGAGGCACCCAGGCCGTAGCCGTAGAGGATCCTTTGAAAGGTCGACGTTGATAAATCATATCAAACAAGTACCTGATATTAAAGAGGATAAATTCACTGAGAAAAGAATACTGTTAGAGCTAGCTGCATAAAAACCATGCAGATTTAGTTGCCTAACATGGATTAAGCACAATTGAAGAAGGATTTCACCTTTTTCTTATAAACTTTGCTTGTCAATCCGAAAGGAATCATTTGGGAGGATGCTTGCACCATTTACAAGACAATGTAGAGTTTATGGAATTAGACTAGCACAGTGCTGCATGTTGAAGCCAGAAAAAGTGCCCTTCCCTGCTTGGGGAAAGCATAAATCAAATCACTTGTGTGCAGGGAAGAGTAAGTGTGAATTTACCCCACAAAAATTATTTCTTCATTCTGAAGTGCGCCGTTAGAATAACTGACTAATGATGAGCTTCGAATGTGGATAATGAGAGAGCATTCAAATGTGTTACATCATAGTCCTGTTCAATTACGAGTTGCAGTAGTTTCGTTTTCATTTACACTCAAATGGGGTTTACAACTACTTGTTACTAACTGGATTCTGCCATAACAATTTCAGGAATTGTGATTCACTTATGTCCTCATTACAACTGATTTGAAACCGTTTTTGAAAATCGAAGTTCAGTTCGGAGAGAGGGCACGAAACCACGACAAGATACCAGAGAGAAAGTTCAGATGTTTGTATTAAAGAACAGTTAGCGACCGCTTGTCGACATCAGATAATATTTGAATCTACCAAATAACTCTGTCCATTGCAGGGAAACAAATTCGACAATTCCCGTTCCTCGATGTGGGAAGTGTCAGTCTTATTAACAGGATTTCGCTGATTTTATTGAGAGATTGTTAGGGATGTGTAAAATACAGCTAGCTACAAAAATAATGTCGTCAAGGCTTATCTCGCATATCTCGGTTATCAGTCATTCAAATAACCGAAATCAATTTAGAAAATGGCTCACTTTCCACTGCATGACCTCGATTAAAGCAGATTGAACGCTAGCTTACATTGAATTGCAAATCTCAGCCAGCTTCCACTTACGATAATCAACTGATAACAGAACTTACGATAATGATGATTGTGGCTATGAGGCAAGGGGATTGATCTGTATGGCTGTCGGTCGCAACATGGACACGTGTAGCATGCAGCAGGACAAGGCACCAGTGTTCTTGGCTCTTCTGGCGGTGACCTCGATGCCGTGGCTTTCCAGCAGCAGGGCAGAACTGGCTCACTTCGGTGATCGACCCTCTCTGGTGACGAAGACCGTTCAAGTTGGAGGATGTGTTTGATGGAAAAAGAAGCCATGACTATTCCGCTCGAGCGCAATTCGGTTACTGAGAACGTCTTAGTCCGTGAAGAAATTATTGTAACCTTGGCTTCAGCTGTCTGGTCCCGAAAACAATGCTCGCTAGCAGTACGAGATAATCTTATATTAGGCGATTACGTTGGTGACACATTCCGTCAATAGCTCTTTGTTCCAAATCCGCATTATAATTTGTACATCGGCGCAATCCGACAAATGCGCACTCATAAACAAATTGATTGCGTAAGTCAATATTAGCTATTTTCTTCCCATCGGTGCTTTATCTTTAATTACATCTGCAAGAGGACATTGATATGAGTGAAAAGGTGAAGCCATGTAACTGTCACTTGCTTCTTAACACACTAAGGCAGGCCTCTGGGCAAACTTAAAGCCATGTTGATAGCAAACAACACCAGGTCGCATCCACTACGCGGAAACACTTATGAAGACATTTTATTAAATAATGAATTTTTTCGGATTAACTACTTTCTGATTGAAACGGGGAATTTTCCGCCGAGCCGCAGCCCTTACAAGTTCTACTGCCTTTTCACAGGCTATTTCCAGATCAGTCTTAAATGCTGGTATAGAAACGGGCAGATGGCTTAACTCAATTACGAGGGTTGGCAGAATTAAGAAATTCCTTGAAAGTACCACCAGTCGAATGTTACAGAGCAGTTTGTCTCCGATATATGGAGAGAGTGCTACGAATCGAATGTATACAGATGAAATCTGCCTGACTGACACGCTTGTACCTAGCCCCTTGGTATTTCTTTACGTATGCTTGATCCCATGTCGGAGCGACTTCGTAGGGAAAGACCTCGCAAAAAGTGAATGATCACAGCTAATTAAATGCGGATCGGCAACTGAAGGGCTCACTGGCGACTTAAATACAACAGTGCGGCTTAAACTGCATGACATAGCTAAGATTTGAATTGTGGAAAATGCTTGTAGGTCCCACCTTCTAGAGGTACTGGTGAGGGTTGCCAAGCTATTTTGAAGGAGAGAAACTTTTCAGATTTAGATCATTGATGGAGGACCGCTTTTTACGCACCAAATATAGTTCTCGTTCAACTTTGACCTCAGCGAAGGTCACATCAGACCCACATGGTGTACCACGCGTACGGACAACCCTGGTATAGACCGCCATAATGGTAGAGGCATGTAGCATGCATGACATTGTCCGTTACGAGATTGGGAACTAAAGCGTTGTGCTTTTTTATATAGATGACTATAGAAAAATTTAGAGAAATGTGTAAAAATATAAGCAAATGTAGAGAAATATAAGGAAATATAGATAGATGTAGATGAATATGGTCAGATATAAATAGATAAAAAAATATGTGAAAATGTGGATGAATATAGATAAATTTAGACTGATGTAGATAAGTTGTCGTTCTGTTAATTGGTGTGCAGTTGGATTTACGCTGTTAAAATTGACTTTGATGCGAGATGCAGTTGGCATCTTCATTAGTGTTCCAATCTTTCTACCATCTTCTGAGCTCGATGCATGCTTGTTTCTGTTTCTGGATGCCGTCTGTCTATCCGTCCAGCAGTAAATCGGTACCTGGAGTATAGATGGGGGTAGCGTGCAGCGAGGGGAAGGGACTTACCATCCTCATTAAGGATGACGTGGTTTATGACGGCTATTTTCCAGCAAGTACCTCTCTAAAGCTCGTTTTGAGTATGTAGATTAACCTTACTTTAAACTAAGTTGAATGAAGTAATAGTTCATATGTTAAACAAACCCGAAAAATCCTTCTCTCTCCAGTCCATGAAATGCTTCTTGACGGGTTAAGATAGCAAAATTTGCAATGAGGAAATGTGCAAAGATATAAAAATATTGCTTCGAGATGCAAAATTCGGAAAACCTCATTAATAAGTACTTTTGGAACCTTGCATATCTAAATGAGAGTATGGCACAAAGAAGCTAGCCTAGATGCTTCACCATGCTGATGCTCACGTTGGCACCACACTAGCAATGCCTTTCCGAATATTTGTTTCAATTATGGCACTTAACTTGACATTTTCTTGAAAGGCACTTTTTCAGGCCTCAGATGCGGAAAGTAGCTGTGCATATTAGATGATTTGAGCTTCGAATTTTCACCAAGGCACGCTAAGGTGCTAGCTCATTTGCAGGCATTGAACATATGCCAGCAATTTTTCATTGCTGAAATGTTGCCAAAGGCGGCAGCAACTCAAAAAAGCATTTTGTGTCAGGAAACCTCAGTGTTCAGGTTCTTGCGCATTGACCATATAGTCAGTGGTTCGACTCCACCTTCAGCTATATTTTCACCTAGATTGAGGAAAGTCACCAGCTATCTGTAATTCCAGGCGCAGGAATCACGAGGTGTGGTCACATCGATAGGATGTTCCTGGACACTGATCGATAAGCAAAAAGCTTCTCAGTGTCCAAATTTCTATCTTTGACATCTATATAGAATTATGTCTACAAAAATGAAGCATTGAGTGGAGACCAAATCGTACGCTATCTTGATCTAATGGTTTCTTTTACCAAAAGCAAATTAACTTGCTCTTCCAGATTACTTACGTTATTAAGTGAAATCTAATGTAAGCATTAGTGGAGATTCAAGACTAAGCAGCGGCTTACATACTTGCTTGTAGATTTGATTATATTTGTCTTGACCATCTATACTGGAGCCATCCAATCGCTCTTTTATTTCCTCTGCAGGCTCTCCATTTTCATAAACTTATGGTCATAACCATCGTTCAACCACATGGTCCGTTAATTTGGCTAGCTAATCCTAAACCTACTCACCTGCTATGTATTGAAACTACTTCATTCAGACAAGCAAGTCCGACTTCGGCCATGTTTGTCAGGTCGTGGCCTCATAGGCAAATACACATTGCTCTAAAGGTTTTCTTCCTTTCAGCATAGGATCGCTTTTTTGTCTCTAGATTGAAACTCCTTGTCGCACTTTTCCATTCATGTCGCAAATGGGACGCAAATCTGCTCATACAAGTAAATAGCAAGTTTTTCATATGCTCACTTTAACGACTATAACATAGATTTACAATCCGATACCATAGGGAGCATGGAACTACACAGCAACCCAATGACACTTCACATTGAAAATACATGAAACCGTTTTTTAACCAGCATTCTTTCATGAATTTAAGCATCTTTTCAAGATTGAGGAGAAGGGGAGAGTAATTTAAAGTATTATGATATCAGTGTTGTAAGTTTTTCCGTGAAGAGACACGAATTAAGCCTTAAAATGTAGAAGAGAGAATAATCATCCAAGGCCACCACAGTGCTTCATCATGAACTGATTTGCAATCAACGCGTTTTTGCATCTGGTTGTAAAGCCCGTTAGCTCATCTGCTATTGCTTTTTATATCTATAGAGATAGAAACCGGAAACCGAGGAAAATAGTACCTATAGCGAGAAAAAACAAAATCAAGATCAAGAAAATTGGAAAAATTAAGACTAAAAGCATTCTTCATTTGATAATCATGTTAACATGTAAACGATACAATTCTATTGTTACTCTCTTGTCTGATGGTATTTTTTGCATTCAGTTACAAAGCGTTATGAAAAAATCTTGTATGGATCTTAGCAATCTATGAGTGCATTGATATTATTACTATCAAAATGTTAAATTTTCATGGAATGATACAGCTGGATTCATCTTATAGCTGCAAGTAGGTTTACTAACACTAGCTTCAGTGCTGCTTAAAGTCTCTAATACCTTCTTGCTTCTGGTGGATCACACAGCTTGATAATAAAATTTAAGTTAAGAACAGTGACAATAAGCAGAGATATTTCTCGCTACAAAATTGTTAGAGATGATTTGTAATTTAGATTATAAATTTTACAACTTCTTTGTGGCACAATCATGAAGCTGAAACATCGAAGCATTGAAGAATAGGCCGAGTGGATGTCTCTCGTTTTTGGCCGTTTTAATCCTAATGAATGGTCTCTACCTTCATTTTCATCGCGATAACGGTGGCTGAATTAGTAGTTTTGATATTTTGCGCCATGCAAATTGTGGTCTGTTCCCAAGTTTTGCTTTTTTGCTTATTATTTGATTTCCCTCACTTCAACAGGCCATCAAAGAATGATTGTTGGATTGATTTGTTTAAGTTAATTAACGATATCATCAGATAAAATACTGATTATTCATAATCTGTTTCCCTCTATCCTTGATAGATGAACTCAGGGTCAAAAGTGCAAGACCATTTAGAGCCGAATGTTTGATAATTTGAATGGGAATGCTTGGAGTCACGCTCACTTTAAACAAAGATTCAAGTAAGAGCATTAGAGCTATCCATTTTTAACCTTTCCCTGGCACCTCTTTAACGTCTGAGTCAACAAGATAACTAGTAAGCGATGAAAAGCCAGGAACCATGTCCTGAAAACAGTGTACTGACCTTAGTCTTGGCCTCATTTTATTTGTCGTAGAGCATTGCACGACTTTCAACTTTTGTTTTTGCATCGTAAGCAATGTACGATTTCACAGCATAAATCAATTTCGTACATGCTTTTCTTGCTTCTCCGTCATTCACCAAAGAATTGGCATAATGTTTATACAAGGTAACTTACAATGGTTTCACTACATGGCTACAGCACGACGTGATCAGAGAAAATTTACATTAACGGTATCAAAGACTGCAATGCTCGTCCAAGCTACATCAAGGGTGCCTCTTCGTATGGAAAACTTCAATTAAAGGGAATCCTAGGACTAGGTTGCGGATAAATATTAAAGTAGTTACTTAAATGAAGACACTACCTAACTATGACATTGTAATTATTACCTTTTGACTGACCGATGATCAAAAACATTTTTACTTAAGATTAGTGTATTCATATACATACATACATACATACATACATACATATACATGCACATCTGCCTGCATTTAGTTAATGTTTTTTATATATACTTTGTATTCCTCTACCGAAATATGAATTTTTCCATCTATACCTGTATCAAAATTATGTTGCAGAGCTATGGAGTTTCACTGCAGTTAGAGGGATAGAATACTTGTCCGCAGTCACTTTGGCAACTAGTCTTCGAACGAGGAGAACGTCCAGTTTGGGAATGACAATATTATTCTTAAATTGATTAAATCGCAGGTTTGCAGATAACCAAGCATGATTTGGTTATCTAACATTTAAGTGCTCTTTGTTGCTTCACTAACTGCATAAGGTTCAAATTTGAATGGAAAAACTGTGTTCTTTATATCTTCCAGTTACGTGCCAATATTGCATATAGCTAAAGCAGTTGTACTTTTTGGATTCGGTGCCACTGTAAGCACAAATATTAAGAGAAATGACATGAGCTTAGATAATTCGATGGGCTTTCAAGGAAAAGAGCAGGGTCATTTGACTAAACATGGCGACAAAGATGAAAAATTTGGCGCTGAGGAGGAAGAAGAAATCACACGAACCAACCTCTTAGCTACTGAATAATAGCAATAGAACTGATTAAATTGCTTTACGTTCCCCAGAGTGCATCGTGTTAGTCTAGACTATTAGCAGACAAAAATGCTTTTTTCACTTGTGTTGCTTTCAACGGGTGCATGGCAGATGACTGAAATTAGTCCAACAATTAACTGGTAAGCCTACTCAATTATTGACCTGGAAGGAATACCGAAAGCTAGTTGGCTTTGTGAGCGAACGTCCTGGAGGGCAGATTGGATTCCATCTTTACTTGGAATTGAGCAGGGTGTTCTTGCACGATGGCACAGCAGAGTACCCACTCTTCTACCAACGCCAGTAACAGTTATGATAATGACTTCATTGTCAGTGACATATCCTGAGTCATTTTCCTTGAAATGCTATGAAATAGTTAGCATGTGTAAAAAAGGAAATGTTAAGGCTCTAAAAATGCCAAATAATTAAGCATAAGGGTCCGGGAATTTCTCACTGCGTAATAATGAAATGTTCTATGGTCGCAAAGTGGATTCGCCTCGTTCCAACTGACCTTCCACCTTAGACTGCAAATGCTAAAACGCCTCAGCTGTTATGACGACCTGCTCACCAGATTTGAGATCATTTACAATTGCGTAGCTGTTTATCAGTTTCTAAATCCTGCTGGCAAACTTAATGCTGTAAAGTAAGATACGTTATGATGAGCACTACGACGAAATGGGTCAATCGACTGTTAGAAATCCAATGATTTGCTTCTAATTTCGCCTCTGATATTCACATACGCCAACGACTTGAGCTGTATGTATATAGCGACGACGTGGTGGTGGTTTTGAAAAGACGATAAAGATGTGACTGCTTCTTGATAATGGAAACCGAAATAAGGGTTAAGAAGAGTATTGAATTGAAGCGTATTTGTTGCAGTATTTCTAAGACGCGTGTCTTGGAACATACATTTAAAGATGATTTCAGCAATCATTGAAATCGTTCGATCGTTCAGTTCCTTCATTTGATTTTTTACCTGTCAGCAAATATGTTAGACAAAGAGGCCGCATTACAAATGAAGAAGTAAGGAACAGAATCAGACAAACTATGGAGCCTCACGAAGAAGTTGTTAGTACTGTAAAGAGAGGGAAATTTAGATGGTACGGGGATGTCTCAGGATCTTTAGGGCTTGCCAAGACAGTACTACAGCCACAGGGTACAGCACCCGGTGGGAGGAAAAGAGGCAGACAGAGAAATAGATGGGAGCATAAAACCCCGGAATGGATAGGCCTTAAGCTGAGGGACGCAGTGAGAGAATCTGAGGAAAGAGAGGGACGGTGGAAACTGGTTACCAGGCCATCGGTTGGTGCCCCCTAGGTCATCCAGACTATGGGGTGGATGCAGATACAGATACAGGTGTAGTTGCTTGCATCTAAAATGGCAGACACCTTAAAAACTAAAGGCAATGCCCTGTTATTCCAGGGAGTTGTGCATAGGCTCTAGCACTTAAGGTTTGTTTGAATTTTCCTTTGAAACAATCTAGTGCTGGTAGCTCCACAGTTTCAGCAAATGTTTCATTTCACAGTTCAAGGGTTTTTTATGGTGGGAGCCTTTTTGGCTAATTCTATCCTATGTCCAGGGATCTGGAGATCTACACTGTGCCTCACATCTTCGGATGAGTGGAAAGAATCCGGCTGGGAGTTCGGGCTTTCACAGCATTGTCTACCCATGATAATGTATATCAGGACATCCTTATCATAGCAAAAATGCTAATATCTGGCAACAGTTAGACATCTGATATTACAAATTCCTTCAAATAAGAGCAAAGTATATTACTGAATTTGCTACAGACAAGCTGGAGAGAGAATTCTTAATTCAATTCTTCTTTCTAACTGTAATCGGAACTTTTCAAGAATCCCTCATTGACCATTCTCTCTGAAATTTTTTAACAGTAAACGCACGAAGCCAAGGCCATAAATCAGAGGTGCAATTCTTTGACTTTTGCATGCAGACCATTCTTGCCATGCTACGACTCGCGGAGAGGTAAAGTCTTCCCTAACAGACAAGCAGAATCAGTTATAAGGTGCCAACAGATTTGTTTTCATTTATGAATAGTTGCTGCTTCTGTGGATCAAACGCTTCCACGTGATGGCATTTTTCGACTTGCCAAGATTAAAAGCAAATCTTTGAGAAAGCGATTTCTGCTGTTGGATTCATCATTATTTTGGTGAGTAGAAGCAAGCGAATATAACTTTAAGTTTGATTGGATGCAAAGCACAAGTAAGGTTGAGTCCCCAATCTAAACGGGAGTTCTGGAGCACGTCGTTAGCGAGGTACAGTCAACTATGTTTAATTCAAACTCTCTGGGCAGCGTAAAAATGTTCGAATTACAAAGATTTTGCACTGCACAGATGCAAATTATAGAGCTTTTTTGCTAAGAGATTTTCAAAAGATCTGAAAAATTTCTGTTCGAATTAGCAAAAGTTCGAATTACACGAGTTCGAAATGGACAGAGTTGACTGTACCATTCTGAGCAAGAGAATTTCAAGTCTTGTTGGCCAGTTTCTTTCCTAGCCGCGGTGTACCCCTAGCTCTATGCCAGACAGTCATCTGCTGCTGGGTGAACAGAGAAAGGGCATCCTGGAAGAGAAGGAAGCTTGCATTTAGCACAGGAGACTTGAGCTTTTTGCTGTTATTTAAATTCATTCTTATTATACCATAGCTCTCATAAAATCAGATACTTAAGGCATACATTGAACCACGCCTACGTTCATTCCCCACAGTTAATGTTACAGACCGATAGGCAATTCTGCATGAAGGAAGCCTGCTTTTTCACATTTTCTCTCACGACCTTTGCTCGAGTTACTCCTCCCGAAAGTACCAAACACCACTACTGATTCATGCAGAAAGTGAAACATCGCTAAGCTTTTAGAGAGCGGCCTTAAGCCCTGGGACGCTTAGGACTTGCTCTCTTTCATTCGCTCACCCGTTAGATAAGAGTTCCATGAAATAGTATCACTTTATAATAAGATACACGTTCTATCTCTTAATCAATGCAGTAGCTTATGAGGAGAATCAGGCCCGTTGAAAGGCATCCATTTCAGCAACATGATAGCAATTAGATTCCCAGGTTCATCAAATGCTCAAACGGGTTAATTACTGGTTAGACACTGAATCTCTTAGACTGTTTCGCCGAGGTCCATTCGGTTTTAAGACTTAGACTAGCTAGGGTGAACTGTGTAGTTCACATGACATCGATCGAGCTGACCGACGGAGCTGTCCAAATCTGAAACAATGTACATTCACAGTTTGAAATAATGATCACAACTCATCTTTTAATTCATGTATATGACCTTTATACCCCTTATAGTTCCGACATGATCTTCTAGTGCCCTTTCTAAGGTATCTTCATACAGTATTGATTCTTCAAATCTGCCTTTATATTGTAAGATTAGATCCCAATCCCCGTGACTGAATAAGTCTGAAAGTAGATCCTTCACCTTCGAAAACCAATTTGCTTTGGAATTTGCTTCTTCAAAATTTTCCACGCACCACGATCCGGCACTTATTTGGAGCAAATCGAATCAGGGGGCTTCGCATGCATAAAGATGCCAACTTCTTCCATCTTACCTCCCATGGTTTGCTTTCAAGGTCGTAGCGGATGGCAATACCTGGGTATGATCATCAAGTATCTGCGCCAATGGCAATCAACACCTGCATGATGCATATCTTTGGTAACAGTTTTCACGAGAAAACTTCATGGGAGAGCTTACTCTTAATCTGAAATAATTTTCAATCAGACATTCTCATCTTCATCGAGTCTTGTCCTCAAATGTGCATTGAGGGAAAGTGGTTGCAGAGTCGGTTACGAGCCGACAAAAATGAGTCGAGATGACTTTTGGCGGTCGATATCCAGGGACATCAACGTGGAGGTTTCTGCATTGTCCCCAGACATTCTCATGAAAAGCTGTTATGATTTTCATCGGCTTGCTCTCTTTTGCAGACGTCATCATTAAAAATTCAGCCGACTTTTTTTCAAGTTGCTCAATTGTCTACAATGTATCAAATTTCATCTTTGATTCTCCAGTATCTATCTGAAAGCATTTGCTATCAAAATGAATGCACTTGAGTTCAAATCAGGCTGTATCAAATTGATGTTTGAAGAATCTAATCTTTTGCACGAGAAGCCGTTAGCTATAAGTCTCTAGCCTCGCTTATACTGCGTACCTCTCGCTTTTGCTTATGAGTACGAGGCGTGTTAAATTCCAGCCTCTTCTCCTGATGAAATTCAGAGTCAATTTCACCGTCGCAGCCTCTCTTCACTTTTCATTGGCAGTTATTTCCACTGGGTCACTTTGAGGTGCTATTCCCAGCCACCAACCCCCCGTGGCCAAAGTTGGTGTAAATCTCGCACGAGATTAATGCGGATGACGCGCAGGGTCCAAAGAGCTGGGAACGTTTAATATTAGGTCGATGTTTTCCCAGTTCAAATGTTAAAGGTTATTGACAGTGAAGCATACTTAGGCCTCTGGAATAGCCAGTGTAAACAGAAGGCAGTCTGCGCGGCGCTGATAGAGATTTGACGAGTTTTAACTTGTGTTACCGGCAGAACATTAGACAAAAGATTTGAAACGCTTATGATCTTAATATATTAGATTCTAAAGTCTATGAGGATTGAGTGCCAAATCAATAACTCAAATAAAGACATTCTATCATTGTCTTGGTGTGTTCTAAGTGAATTCAGACTGATCTCTATGTACTCAGCGGAATCTTGGAGAATATCATCTAAATCTCTTCACAGTTTGCAAATATGAATTACGTTGGCTGAAAGAAGTCCTATGTACGCAACGCGTTGGCTCTGTGACACGATTTCAATCACCGTCGCTTCATAACCAACCTGATTTCGCTTTCGTCTTCAACCAGATCTGCTCAATCCAAGCGAGGTGTGAATGCATTAAGTTGCATCATGATAAACGTGACGAGGACCCGATCTCCTTCATGGGAAACTGATAGCAGACGAATCACGTAATGTTTCTATTTTAATCCGAAGACAGGACAAGAACTAGCCTCAAAGGCCTTTTGAACAATACCCGCGAATTTAGCCTGGAAACCTGCCCGTGTCCATCTTGTTTGCTCACAGACTCTCGAACCGCCTCAGTAATTGGAAAAGCATTTATCACATCTGACTTGACCTTGACATGCAAAGATAAGCAAGACGGCGCAGTTTCACCTTATCCTTGTGCTTCTGAAAGCAATCATACTCAAATTAATCTCTGCTTCCGATTAATCTCCCCACCTCACCTCACCCCACATCAACTCACCCCACATCAACTCACCCCACATGACCTCACCCCTATAGAGTAAAGATGAGCTCCATATCCGATGCACATGTCAAAGAGCACTTGGTTAGTAAGCTACCATCATGAGCCACGGTATTACGAAGTAGGGTGTACAATTTCTTTCCCTTCTCTGTACATTGCCATTAGTTTAGGGCAGGTAACCATTTACTGCTGGATGGACAGCTAGAAGGCATCAAAAATTGACTGTAGAACTGGGGATCTTGACAAAATTAGACACATGGTTCAACAAATATGACAACGTTTCCCATGCAGGTTGAGTTAATATTGCCTAATACACCGTCATTGATTCTTAAGACTGGTTCTTTGCATCCTAATGTCGCCATCATCCACTACCATGACCAATTAGTAACTGCGCCTTATTGGTGCACGAAACGTCAAACAATTATGTCATTCATCAAATGTGCAAGATGCTTGAACCCCCCCCCCCCCCACATAGATACTCACAGTAGTTTTGCTTTCTCTCTCCCCACACCGTTTTTCGCTTGATTCAGAAAATTGATAGTACGGAAGACATTATAATAAATCAACTGTCCAAGAAAGCTAGTTGTTCTCGGCCTAGGCCTAAGAGGCTCTTCTCTAGGGAAAATAATTATCACTTATGAAGACTCAATAACCCAAAACTACTTCTGCTAAAAGTGACAAAGTCCTTTCTGTTGAAACCAAATCAATTAATAATTATCAAAAAGGCAGGATGATATAAGGATTATCATGCTTCATATGCGGAATTTGCAAGAAGTATCAAAGACAAAGCCGTGCGCCCATTTCCCTTTCGGCAGACATATCAGGGTGGGTAAGATGAAAGGGGTAATCCACGTTAGATTTCATTCATTCCTACATCTTATCACGTGGAGATCTTTCCCAATCCTATTTTGCATGCATGCTGCATATTTCTAAAGGAAATGCCACCACTTTTATCTTGATTTATAAATGAAAAAGCTGCGTCAATTTTTAGCGTAGCAGAAACCAGAGACGGGGCTCTGAACCTTTCTCACCAATGGTGTTTCCATTGTGACACGTGCAGGATTCGAGCTCACAGCTCGTGTTTGGAGTCCGCGGCACCACTACGCTTTTATACATTATATTTTCCATGAATAGTTTTCCTACTGGTTAGAGAAATTCTACGGTGTTGAAGGACACGTGCTCCAGGTAAGATAATTCCCATTTCAAGATTATCCTATCGATCACCCCAACAGCAAATTGGTACCTGGCATAAAGCTTGGAGCAAAGTGTGGCGAGGAAGGGAACTGACCACCCTACCTTCCAATGATGTGGCTCAGGATGACACCTCTCTAACAAGATGCTTTCAAATGATCGTTTTAAGAATCGGGCTAGATTTGATATTTCATTGAATATAATCAAAGTGTTTGATATGTACTCATGTCTGATTTAGCAGCATCTGAGGCGCAAATTGAATAGATAGCAACCCAGGTGCTCTGTAGGGCTCTGAACCATTTCTTGCGAAGTGGGACTCTTGATATCAGCTTTATGACACATTATGGACCTCAAACAAGTGGGAGAGCTCCTATTATTTTTTATACGGAAATTATTGCGCAAAATGACCTGCAAATTATACTGGGCTTCGAGCGTATCAGAAACCAAAGACAGAGCTCAAAGTTTTTCTAGGATAGTAAATTTTGGTGAGGAGATTACAATTCACAGTGCTTCCCAAACAATCTATTTATTTTACAGGATTCTTCGCCAGAGCCCCTTCACTTTTTAGTTCATCCTGGTAGTGGTTTAGCGAACGAATCCTTATACAGGACTTTCCTACATGTAGGTACAGTCATCATATTGTGAATTTGAATCTTGCACGTGTCACCATGATGATACCATTGGCAAGGAACGCAGCGGGAAGCCACCTCATAAAGTCCACTTCCCTAGAAAGACTCGGAACCCTGCCTCTGGCCTAAGCTCGGAGCTGACTATGCAGTTACGTTATATTAATCCGCTATGCTACGACTTTACTCCATAACCCTGAGACCTTAAAAGATTTCCACAACTCTATCTACCTTCTCTGCACCCACAAATGCAGCGACTGAAAGCAAGAGCATACTTGAAGAGATGGAGGATGGCACGAGCTTAGTGGTGTGTCCGAGTGATTAAGATGCAATGTTTCGAAACGTGTGGGGCCTACTCCTGTGGGTTGGAATCCCATCGTTGGAGCCACTAACCACAAGCCAACAACCTTCCGAGGTCGGTAAATGAGTATTCAGAAGTAATTCTGAGGGTAAAAGCAGTAACGCCGCAAGCCCACATCAGCTGGATAGCTGTCCACATACCCTGCCTGCGTCAACAAATATATTGCAAAAGAAATCTTTAAATTGTAGACAACTTCTGAAGCCAAGTTGCTGCTTCGGGTGACTAGTCTCGGCTTCTTTTGGAAACGAGGTTGAATGTACACGTGTTCGACGCACATTCTTTGTTACATTTGACAACAAAAATGGCTGATGACTTAAACCAAAATAGTCAGTTCTAGTTAATTTTTCTCTGATTAATTGTTTCATCATAACGATGAAATTAGGAAGTTTTTTCTCGTTGCTCTTGCTTGTAGTACTAGCTGCATTCGTATCAGCTGAAGATTTTTATAAGCTACTCGGCGTTTCAAGAGATGCAACGGTTGCAGATATACGGAGAAAATTCAAAAAGTTGGCATTGAAGCATCATCCAGATAAGAATACAGTAATGTTTACTTTTAATTAGCTTGATAGTGCTTCTATATTTATTCATATCTATCTGCATTTGAACTCACTTTTAAACCGAAGTATAAATTTACTCTTAAATTATCCATTTGTCCTAAATTAAGCAGTTTTGCATGCCCTTTAACTGCTGATTAACATTACCGACATTCCGTTGCGGAAAGAATATCTGACGCAACTTTCAAGAGAGAGTAATCTCAGCTCTTCAAATATTCCTGAAGTTTTGCTGTTTTTGAAATATTTTGATCGATTTAATGTAACCATAGTCAACATAATGGCGTTTTGACTGTGTATAAACAGCTGCCCCATAGAGCGATAAATGAGTGCAGGGTTTAGCAGGTTTTCAGAGAAAACCAGAAATTCTCAGCTCTGAAAGAATGTCTTGTGTCAAATTCCACCAAGCTAAACCATCAATCACAATTGGATTGCACATAGATACGTGACTTTGTATTAATTTATTTTGCCCCCTTCATATTTTCCTGAAGTTTGACTGGTATCAGCGTCATATATTTGAGAAATTAGAATTCAGATAAAATGAATAGTTCCTTAGTGAGTTCGTGTTTAACCTTTTTCAAAGATCTATATGTTGCTAATATGCTTTATTCATCTGTTGAGTTTTTTTTAGTGAGTTATGTTGAGGAAAGGCTGTGGTGGCCTATACAAAGCCCCAACAAAGGAAGAAGGAAGAAAGCAAAAGGCTAAGAGTTGAGAGAGATCAGATCAAGTTTATTGATCTTAGATTTGAAAGATGGCAAGTTGTCAGATTCAGGAAAGCAGGAAAAGGCAAGATGTTCCATGAATTGCATGTTCTAGGGATGAGTTATGAGTTTTCATAGCAGATGCCTAGATAAGG